>CM070873.1:143372940-143582940 GCA_036365515.1 Torymus aiolomorphi
TGAAGTGGGGACTTGGATGAAGCCAGAGCTTCAGTTTGCTTAGAGGATCCTGGCGCAGAGCTCTGTTCTTCTAAACTTTCCAAGTAATTTAGAAACTCACCCTTTCGATCATAGAAAGTGTCCTCAACTAAGTCAAACATATTAGTTTTGAAGTAATCATGCTGCAAATCGACAGATTTGAGGTTTAAGATCTTCTCGTGATTTATTTTAAAGGCATTGTAATTCTCCTCAAGACCGGTTAAACGTGCCTTGGCGATACCCTTATTCATTTGATCTTTAACTTTAGATTTGAAGTTTTGGAAAGAACTATTAATTCTAGCTTGGAGTAACGACTGTCTAGTATGTAGTCCCTCCATTTTGAGATCAAGTTAATTAGACAAGTAGCAAATTTGACTATTTAACCTTTGGTATTGAGTTAACTATTCTTGCACACTCGAGACTAGAACAAGAAATAGTGAGTTATTACATCTAAGTCTTATCCTAGGTTATAATACTTATGCTAGTATGAACGTGACGATGCGCTTGACGATGCAACGTTGAATGCGTCAGCTAACGTTCCCACGGTGAGTCAGCTGATGATGGCACTGCGGTGGCTGTACGGCATCAAGTTTCCTACTGTCGGTAAATGCAGCTATCCCTGTAGCGTAGTCAGCTGTTGAATCAGGAACGTGTCCAGGTGAAGGTCAGCACTTGATGTTGAAATCACGATGAATTGTCATCAAGCCGCAATAAACTGCAAGGTCCAGTAATATAAGTATTTGTTAAGGTGAAAATTGCATTCAATTTTCTCAAGATTTACTAAATATTGCAATTAAATTTATAATAAACTCAAACTCAATTAACTTGTACTAATCTCAAATAAATCTACTCAATTTTAATTAAAGTAATTTGACTAAATAGAGATTATTAATTTCTCATTAAAGGGAATAAATGTACTAGATTGACTAGACGTTAGTTGCAAATTTTAATTTAAATAAATTGGAACGATACGTGTGTCCAAGTATTAGGACGAAGCATCCGAGCGCAATCGGATCGGCGATGGGTGCGAAGAAGATGGACCCGTCCGAGTACAGCTTCGATCCGTTGATGCGCGCCCCCTGTGGCCAATGTTGGACTCGTCCGCCTTCTAATCCTCTTGGCGATGACGTATGCGATATCCCGGACGTAGCGCGTCCTGATTATCGTCTTCTCGTAGACGATCCTCTTGCCCTCGTGGAAAGCTGGTTAAATGCACGGCGACCGCCGCGCAGCTTGATGCAGTGGCAGCGAGCAGGCTCCACGTGGGTAATCCTTGCCTAGATGTGTGTGAGCCCCGTAGCGTGTATGCTGCACGCGGGTGGTCCGTGGCTTGACTGTAGTGAGCCCCGTAGCGTGTACGTCGCACGCGGGTGCTCCATGGTTTGGCTGATGTGGACCCCGTAGCGTGTATGCCGCACGCGGGTTGTCCGTATGGTGGCTCGCGGAAGCCCGTAGAATCATTGCTCTTGTCAGCAACAATTAAATGATCATCGTACGATCGCGATGCCTCTAGAGCTGGCTTAACCGTGGCTCTGAAGAGAAAGTTGCCACTTCTTGCTTTGAGTACGACAAGATGGCTGCCGATCACCGTACGAACGCAGTGATTCTAGAACCGCCGATCATCGTACGAACGCGATAATTCTAGAGCTGGCTTGACAGCGCACGCTCTTGGCTACAAAGAGAAGGTTGCCGATCACCGTACGAGCGCGGTGATTCTAGAGCTGGCTTTACAGCGCACGCTCTTGGCGACGTCTTGGAGTCGATAGACACGAACTCCAAGGCGCTTTCAGAAGTGGGGAGAATAGCAATTGATGTGCTATTTTCCCCCGGAAGCCTTAGTAGGAGGCTTCCGAGTACACGCGACGACGAGATTCTAGCGAGAGAGAGACAGCAACGTACGCGTGAAGTCGACATGTGGAGCATGCAACTTTTACGGCACTCACGACCGCGAACACTTTGATGCGTACCTGTAGAAGAAGTTGGCTATCTCTACGCCACTCGAGAGTGGACGTAGAAGATAGAAAGAGATTTCTTCCTCTGCGTGGCCATCATGAAATCCTCTCACGATCCGGCGAAGGGACCAAATGTTTCTTGTTGTGTTGAATGTGGATGGATCGTGGACGGTAGAGGTTCAAAAAAAGAGTATGCGTTTCGTATGGAGAAGAGATTGGTTTATTGCCGTAGTCCGTTGTGCCGTTGCAGGCGTACAAATGTTGCTGTCTCTCTGGCCGTCGCGCGTGAACTGCCGCCGGCCGGCGCTGCGAAGTGCGATCGACGTGCCTGCTAGAAGGGGGGGGGCGGTAGAGAGACGCGTGGAGAGCACTGACTGGTACGGCTCTCTCACGCATGTATGTGTTGCCGGAGTAGGGGAATCAACGTAAAATACTGCAGACCTGAACGGGGGAGCCGCAGGCATCATGGTGTTAGTCAACACCCTGAGGGATATTATTTCTTTAGTCACTTATATACTGTTTAACGTTTTATACCTACTTCTATTGCAGAAAATCTGTAGGTGTCCTGGAAGGTAGCGGTGTACTAAATGATATATATATATATATATATATATATATATATATATATTTTATGTTAGTTTCCAGGACACTCCAGATGTTTAACGTTTGTTTCGGGGACATTTGTTAGTTTTGGGGACAGTCCCTGAATCTACATATGTTTAACGTCAGTTTTGAGGACATCGGCCCCCATAAGAGACATTATTTCTTTAGTCACGTATAGGTATACAGTAACATGGGGTCCTGGGAACTAACGTTATACAAGTTTATATATATATATATATATATATATATATATATATATATATATATATATATATATATATATATATATATATATATCATAACTATGGTAATTGGTATATTTGAAGAGATGTCGGCATTTTGAAGAGACTCCTCAAATTCCTCAAAGCAAGAATCGTGACTTTTGAGGGGAAATCTATACCCCCTTTTCCGAGAGTCGGTAACCTGAGGGTCATTATTTCTTTAGTCACATTCTTTATGTAGCCCAAGACTGTATATTAGTACCTACAGCCCAGAGTTCCCTATGGCAAGTGACTAAAGAAATAATGGACCGTCGGGTTATAGACCCTAGGTCGGGCCGCATAAACCGCTATATTTAGAAATATTATGAAGCCCGGTCTGCATAATCAAAATCGGGCTCTATAAACCCCTATATATAAAAAAACGGGCTTTATAAACCCCTTTCGATATATATATATATATATATATTTATATACATCTATATAATTATATATATATATATATATATATATATATATATATATATATATATATATATATTTTATGTTAGTTTCCAGGACATTCCAGATGTTTAACGTTGGTTTCGGGGACATTTGTTAGTTTTGGGGACAGTCCCTGAATCTACATATGTTTAACGTCAGTTTTGAGGACATCGGCCCCCATAAGAGACATTATTTCTTTAGTCACGTATAGGTATACAGTAACATGGGGTCTTGGGAATTAACGTTATACAAGTTTATATATATATAAATATATATATATATAAATATATGAAACGCTAGTAATGCAGACACTTTCCGGAATTGAAATAGACTTATGCAGACAGAGACCGACTTATGCAGACGTCAGCATAAGTAGAGAGATTATTTCTTTAGTCACGCAAGACTTGTGCAGACACTTGTATAAACGGTATTACACTTATGCAGACAGGTCACGTGGTCTTATACATTGCTGTCAGCATAAGTCCATGTTCATATGATTGTATATATATATATATATATATATATATATATATATATATATATATATATAAATATGAAATTCTGGAAGTTTGAGGATTATATTCAGCACCCGCTTGGAAGTTTGAGGGGTTATGGGAAGTTTGAGGAGCCTCCTCAAACTTCCAATCTATATATTCAGCATCCGAGCGGAAGTTTGAGGGGTTTTCTAGAGTCTATTTGTCTAGAGTCGGTAACCTGAGGGTTATTATTTCTTTAGCCACTCTGACCGACCGGGGTTGAGCTCCTCAAACTTACTAGCCTAATATATATATATATATATATATATATATATTTATATATATATATAAACTTGTATAACGTTAATTCCCAAGACCCCATGTTACTGTATACCTATACGTGACTAAAGAAATAATGTCTCTTATGGGGGCCGATGTCCTCAAAACTGACGTTAAACATATGTAGATTCAGGGACTGTCCCCAAAACTAACAAATGTCCCCGAAACCAACGTTAAACATCTGGAATGTCCTGGAAACTAACATAAAATATATATATATATATATATATATATATATATATATATATATATATATATATATATATATATATATATATATATATATATATATATATATATATATATATATATATATATATATATATATATATATATATATCGAAAGGGGTTTATAAAGCCCGTTTTTTTATATATAGGGGTTATCGGGCTTTTGTTCCCGAATTTCGGTACTAAAAGCGGGCGCCGCAGATCCTGCGAATCACGGTACCCTTAGATATTTATATATATAAATATATATATATATATATATATATATATATATATATATATATATATATATATATATATATATATATATATATATATATATATATATATATATATATATATATATATATATATATATATATATATATATATATATATATATATATATATATATATATATATATATATATATATATATATATATATATATATATATATATATATATATATATATATATATATATATATATATATATATATATATATATATATATATAATCATATGAACATCGACTTATGCTGACACCAATGTATAAGACCACGTGACCTGTCTGCATAAGTGTAGTACCGTTTATACAAGTGTCTGCACAAGTCTAGCGTGACTAAAGAAATAATCCCTCTACTTATGCTGACGTCTGCATAAGTCGGTCTCTGTCTGCATAAGTCTATTTAAATTTCGGAAAGTGTCTGCATAACTAGCGTTTCATATATTTATATTTATATATATATATATATATATAAATACATACATCGGTACTATTGGGGTCCTAGAGTTTCTTACTCTGAGAGTTTACATTGGAATACCGGAACAAATACACTTGACTAAAGAAATAATGACCCTAAGGGTACCGTGATTCGCAGGGGGCCTGCGGCGCCCGCTTTTAGTACCGAAATTCGGGAACAAAAGCCCGGAAAAGTACCTAAGATGTATTGTAGACGAAGCCTTATGGACCTCAAAAGTAGCGATAGATGCATCGTATTTTTGAAGCCGGTCCCCAAAAAGGACAAAAGTCCCCAAAAGTAGCAATCTATGGTGTATATATACCCCAAAAGTACCAACACATATACCTATATATATATATATATATATATATATATATATATATATATATATATATATATATATATATATATATATATATATATATATAAAACAGTTATTTCTGGTAACAAATTTGATATATAAGCGTTATTTCCGGAACCCGCTCGTTATTTTCGGGACTTACCGGAAATACAGTAATACAGTTTAATACAGTTTAATACAGTTTAAAACAGTTTAAAACAGTTTAAAACAGTTTAAAACAGTATAAAACAGTATAAAACAGTATAAAACAGTATAAAACAGTATAAAACAGTATAAAACAGTATAAAACAGTATAAAACAGTATGAAACAGTATAAAACAGTTTAAATTACAATCAGGGGGGGAAAAGGGGGTGTTTCCGACCCTGATTGTAAGTTTTTACACTAAAAAGTCCCGGAAATAACAGTTATATATATATATATATATATATATATATATATATATATATATATAATCATAAGAAATAATGGACCCTGGGGTTATAGACTCTAGGTCGGGTCGCATAAACCCCTATATTTAGAAATATTATGAAGCCCGGGCTGCATAATCAAAATCGGGCTCCATAAACCCCTATATATAAAAAAACGGGCTTTATAAACCCCTTTCGAGAAACCTAAATTTCAAATTATATAAATAAAAATTTAAATTTAAACTTGTAATATTTAAACTTTTACGAAAATAAATTAAAATGTTATTATTTATGTGTCAAAATTTTACGAAAATAATTTCATGAAATATATATTTCTTTCATACATCCTATGATTTTTGTTGTGTTGAAGTGGATGGATCGTGGACGGTAGAGGTTCAAAAAAAGAGTATTCGTTTCGTGTGGAGTAGAGATTGGTTTATTGCCGCAGTCCGTTGTGCCGTTGCAGGCGTACAAATGTTGCTGTCTCTCTGGCCGTCGCACGTGAACTGCTGCCGGCCGGCGCTGCGAAGTGCGATCGGCGTGCCTGGTAGAAGGGGGGGGGCGGTAGAGAGACGCGTGGAGAGCACTGACTGATACGGCTCTCACACGCATGTATGTATTGCCGGAGTAGGGGAATGCTCTCGGCTGATCACGTTGAATCCCGAACATTCCCCCCACCTTCGCCAAACTGGCGAATGGTCCTTATTCAGCAGAGTGAAGACAGACGACCTTGGCGATGAAGCGGCGAAGAGTTGTAGTGGCCGTACGCAGATCGACCACGCGAGTGATTCCATTACTCCCTGGATGAATAGCGGTGATGCGTGAGATGGGCCACTTGTCTGGAGGCGTAAGCTCGTTGCGAACGAGTACGAGCTCGCCCATGGTGACTGGTGGTTGTGGCTGTCTCCACTTTATGCGGGATTGAAGAGACGTCAGATACTCGCTGGACCAACTGGCCCAAAAGTGTTGTGTCAGCTGGCTGATCAAGATCCAACGCTTTCCTGGAGGAACATTGAAGTTGGTGACATCCTCTTCCGGAACTATAAATGAAGAACGTTGTATGAGAAAATGAGATGGTGAAAGGAATTCAAGGTCAGAAGGATCATCGGTGAGAGCAGTTAATGGTCTAGAGTTAAGGCAAGCCTCAATTCTGCACATAAGAGTCGCAAGCTCCGAAAATGTGAGAACTTGATCTCCAAGGACTCGGCGCATGTGATGTTTTGCCGATTTAACTGTGGCTTCCCAAATACCTCCAAAATGAGGCGCACTGGGAGGATTGAAGATCCACGAAGTTCCTTCTTGAGCGAGAGACTTAACAATTATCGATGTAAGAGAAGAAGAAGCGACGATCATCTGCTTTAATTGAGCATCGGCACCTACAAAGTTGGCTCCTTGGTCCGAATATAATTTTTTACAATGACCTCTACGAGCAGTGAACCGATGAAAAGCAGCGATGAACGCTTCACTAGAATAATCCTCGACAACCTGGATATGAACAGCTCTAGTGGCCATACAAATGAATATGGCTGTATAACCTTTCATCGTGCCCTTTCCTCTAGTTTTAGTGAGGCAAAAATGAATAGGGCCGGCATAATCGACACCTGAGCATTCAAAGGGTGAAGAGTGTCGGACGCGAGACTTGGGTAACTCGCCCATTAATTGGGAAGGCACTCGAGCCGCATGGCGAGTGCATGTGAGGCAAGCTCTGATGACTTTCTTAACCGCGGATCGACCTTTCATTATCCAATACTGTCGTCTTAGCGTGGTAAGTGTTAATTGAACACCACCAGGGAGAGTACGTTGATGAGCATCCTCAATTAATAGAGTAGTAAAGTGACAATCAGCAGGTCAAATAAATGGATGCTTAGCATCTTCTTCGAGAAGAGAGTGAGAAAGTCGACCGCCCACCCTGAGCAACTGATTTTGTATCATGGGGTTTAAAGGTAAAAGAGAGCTTTTGGTTGAAAGTTTACCTTTTCTTTGTAACTGTTGGAGTTCAAGTTTAAAAAGTAAGGTTAATACATTTATAACATAAACTTGAACGATCTTAAAGTTTCCGTTAGAAAATCATTTTGCCCTTAAGAAAAAATTTTCAGGGTTCAGGATGTTTGGGATTAGCATGCGTGGGATAGAGATGTCTGGGACTGGGGGGTTTAGGGTATGGTTGTGGGACCGGGGTGTAACAGTTCAGCATGTGAGGGCATGAAGTGTATGGGGTTAGGATGTACGAGTTTGAGTTTTGTTTACTAGGATGTGTAAGTTTGGATGTGTGGGTTCCTATATTAAGCCTAGGATCAATTTGAACCAGTTTAGCCTGTGGTTCATGGAAAAAAACGATTTTAAACGGACTTTTCTGAGTTTGACTTAGATTTGACCTTGAAATGACGTTGGAAAAAATTTCTCGATATGATTTTGAACGTAAAATTTCCCGCTCTTTCCGAATCCGGTGTCAAAACTAGGTGTTTCCATATGAAAAACAACTTTGACCTTGAAATAACTTCAAAGGTCAAGTTCAAGGTCAAAGACGTTAGCGCCATTATGTGGCCCCTTTGTCCCCTATAACTTTTGTCTGAACCATTTTTCTCTATCTGGCTTAGGTTCCGAGAAATCCGATATATATATATAATGACTTTTTGATGCCGCATTCAAAACGTCAGTTGATTGCATTTTTAGCATGGGAACATATATAATCTATAGGAAGTTGCGCATTCAAAACACCAGATTTTCATACGTATATATATATATATATATATATATATATATAAAAAACTTGTATAACGTTAGTTCCCAGGACCCCATGTTACTGTATATCTATACGTGACTAAAGAAATAATGTCTCTTATGGGGGCCGATGTCCTCAAAACTGACGTTAAACATATGTAGATTCAGGGACTGTCCCCAAAACTAACAAATGTCCCCGAAAACAACGTTAAACATCTGAAATGTCCTGGAAATTAACATAAAACATACATACATATATATATATATATATATATATATATATATATATATATATATATATATATATATATATATATATATATATATATATATATATATATATATATATATATATTTATTTATTTATTTATTTATTTATTTATCGAAAGGGGTTTATAAAGCCCGTTTTTTTATATATAGGGGTTTATCGAGCCCGATTTTGATTATGCAGACCGGGCTTCATAATATTTCTAAATATAGGGGTTTATGCGGGCCGACCTAGAGTCTAAAACCCCAGGGTCCATTATTTCTTTAGTCACTTGCCATAGGGAACTCTGGGCTGTAGGTACTAATATACAGTCTTGGGCTACATAAACCCCGATAAGTGTGTGTGTGTGTGTGTGTGTGTGTGTGTGTGTGTGTGTGTGTGTGTGTGTGTGTGTGTGTGTGTGTGTGTGTGTGTGTGTCTGTGTGTGTGTGTGTGTGTGTGTGTGTGTGTGTGTGTGTGTGTGTGTGTGTGTGTGTGTGTGTGTGTGTGTGTGTATTGGAACAGGGCGAATAGTTTTCGGAGCGAGAGAGTTTTCGGCAACGCCGAAAGCTTACCTGTATGCTCTCTCTCTCTCTCGCTCACACTGCTCCGCAACGACGATGCCTTTCCTCGGCGCTGCTCGTCGAGGACGATGCTCGCCTACGTTGCGGCTCGAGCGGCGCCCTGGCAGAATTGCCGGCTCTGCGCGCGCTCGGTACAATGCCGTTCGCTGACTGTGTACAACCGGGTAACTCAGAAGTTACCCGGGAATTTTAATATCGTGTGTGTGACTCTACGCGTTCCTTAATGAAGGGGAAAACACGCGCGAGTACCTGGGGCTCAGATGATCGCCGAGGAAGTCGGCGATCCCGCGGAGGCGGCGGTATCCGAGGTACTCGTAGGAATAACGGCGGAAGGGAAGGGGGCGAAATAACAATTCGCGAACTCCGAATTAGGAAATATAAAAGACCGTTTTATTAGCTAATCGCAAGAGGGGTTTACAAGAGAAAAGGATATTGAGCGCGCCGCGGTCTCTAATTCTCGCGAGGTCGAATTGCCTCGCGAGTCGCACGCGTCGCGGATGTCGCGCACAGATACACTCACGGAGACGAGGTGCACCACCCGTCTCCGACGCTCTCTACCTCGCGCGTCGAGGTAGAGTCTCGCTCGCGCGTAGGGGGCCTGCAGGCACTAACCTTGCTTAGGTGTCGACGGAGTCCGGGCTAGATCCGTCCGCAATCTCTCGCGTACGACGATGAGGACCTCCTCCGGAGCCTTGCGACCTGGATTGCTCCCTCTCCTTTCTTTCTCTCTCTTCTTTCTCTCTCTTCTTTCTCTGTCTGCTTTCTCTCCTTGCTTTCTGCGTGCGCGCACCGAATCGGCAGAAAATCGACTGACTCGTTCTCACGCGCACCGTTGCCGATCCGCCCTCCTCGCGCCTGCGCATCCCCGCTTCGCTCCTCGATGGCTCGAGTGCGTGGTAGTTTGCCCGCGGATTCCGAACTTCGTTACACCCCCCTCCCAGACGCGACGTACTACCCCCTGGTCGGCGCTCTGGATGCATAACATGCGAAGTTCGCACGCGTGGGTGGTAAGGGCATGCTAGGTTAGGAGCGGAGGTGGGAGAAAGAAAAATATGGCGAGACTAGTATCAAAAAAAAATTGGGCCCGTCCAGGCCTTTATTAATGGGCTACAAGGGGTGGTACTTTGTGTAGCCGGTGGCTGCTGGACCCCGGTGTTCCAAGATTTATATCCCCTCTTGGGGAGGGTGTGGTGAGGCGAAGATTTCCTCAGCGCCTCTTATACCACGGGTCCTTGGGATCGTGGCTCTGGAAATTGGGGCACTTCCAGTGCACCTTGACCCCAGGCTCCCCGCAGAAATAGCAGCGACGGCCATCCGGCGCTGCTTGAGCTGGTGCTGTCCGTGGTTGGCGCGGCGCCTGGCTCGCGGGGCGAGCGGGCGGTGGCGCGATGACGGGGCGGCTGGGGACGAGGAACGCGCGTTCCTCGGCGCGTCGTGCCCGCGTCTGCGCGGCCTCCAGGCGCATCTGGGCCTGCCTCGTCACCTGCTGCGCCGCCTCGACTTCGCGGCGCGCTTCGTCTGCCGCGGCTAGCGCGGCGCGGCGCTCGCGCACGCCCTTGCGCGCCGCCTCTTCGGCCTGGGCCTCCTCGTGCCGCTGCTTCACGGCCTTGGTCCAGGGAGCCGAGAATTCGTCCGCCCACCGCGAACTTGAGTGGAACTCGTCCCACTCGCGGAAGGCGGCGGCCTCCATTTCCCTGGCCCGGCGCGTGACGTCGCGGGCCTCCCGCAATGCCTTCTCGAGGGCATCCCAGCGCACCTCGAGAGGCTGTCTCCGGCTGGAGAAGCCTCGTCCCTGGGGCGGCGACGGCTCGCTAGCCAGGGACGAGAAGGAGCTGGGGGTAGCGGAGGAGACGGACGGCGGGGCGTCGGAGACTCCAGCCGGTCCTCCGAGGGCCCCTCCTCTTCGCTCTCCTCCGTTGTGGAGCCTTTGGGCTCGGCGGACGCTGTGCGTGCGGCCGCCGTAAGCCCGGCGTCGTCGCCGGCCCGAGCGGAAGGGATGGCGGTGATCCCGCCCCTTCAGCCGCCTGCTCGGTTGCCGGCACGGCGAGCGGTGGACCGGCGAGGTTGTGGAGCGCCGCCAACACTCCTCGGAGCAACTCCGCTGCTTCGCTCACGGCGGAGGTGGGCACCAGCGCCGAGTCCTCTGGATCCATTCTGAAAATGAGGAAAGGGAAAGGAGGTTAGACGGAATCATCGGGTGCCCAAAATTAAAATGTATGTTATACTGCCGCGCGAGACTGCGTACGCGTCCGCGAGGGTAGTATAGTCGTCGGATCGAGAGTATTCGCCTCATTGCGTGAGCCTTTGGGTCGTCCGCGCGATTTCGCAGCGAGGTTCTTTGCTGGGCTCGCCGCTATCACGCGTATGGCAGTCGGCCTTACTACCAGCCGTACCGCCTTCCTTGGACGACCCGGGTTACGCCTGGGGAGAGGAGTAGGGGCACGTAAGTTTTCCGCTTCGCTCGCTGGGTTCTCAAGCGGTACGCGATCGGAGATTGCTGCGGCGCCGTCGTTTCCGCGATCTACCTGCGAGTTATTCTCGCTGTCGCTCGCTACTGGCGGGTCGCACATCGCCACAATCGCTGCGCTATCCCTCGGCGGTTGAGGTTCTTCCTCCAGCGGAATCTGGTGATATGCGCTGCTTAAGTCCAGAGTCGAAATATATTTTGCGCCTTGTAGCTTCCGCAAAATCGCGTCCATATATGGGAGCGGATATGCGTCAGCTCTGGACACAGCATTCACCTTCCGGAAGTCGATGCAGAATCGATATTTCTCGGGCGCTTTCCGCACCATTACTACTGGACTCGACCAAGCACTGGTCGAGGGCTCGATTATACCCGCCTCCAGCATCTCTCGTACCTGAGAGTGCATGATCTCCTCGAGTTTCTTGGAGACGGGGTAATATTTCTGTTTGACCGGCCGAGCCGAGCCAACAGAAATCGCGTGTTCGGCCCACGTCGTGCGGCCGAGAGGTTCATCCGTCTGGACGAGCAACTGGTCGAGGAGTTCTTGGAGTTGTTTCTTCTGCACCCCCGACATCTCCTCGAGACCGATCGAAGCTAGCTCCAGAGTTTCGCCAAGAGAAACGCTGGCTACTTCTAAATCTACCGTTTGCCCTGACGCGCTCACGGTCAGCTGATTTTTCACTGCATCGTGAATCATTCCGAATGTCCGAATGAAATCAGCGCCGAGGTAGCACTCTAAGGTTTCGTTCGCGAGCACGGCGACACGAATCTCCTTTTTTATGCCTGCTACCTCGAAGGGGAGCATTACATACCCCGCGATCGCCACTGTATGACGGCCGGGGACTTTTGCTTTCCTTCCGTGGCTTGATAATAGCGGGCTACGGCACGCGGATGCTAATTGCAACCCGATCGAACCCATCACTGTTCGTGCCGCGCCCGTATCATATAAGGCGCGTATTCGGAAACCCCCGACGTTAACTTGGAGCCACCATCTGGCCTCCTCGTCGGGGTTAGCGATCGGTGCGTTCTCTACGCTGATCGCTGTAGCTGATGCAGCTGATTCGTCGCGCGGCTCCTCCTGAACGGTGGAGGCCGCGACGGCGATTTCGGAGGGAGTCTTCTTGAGTGCGGGCGTCGTATAGACTCCTACTACGCACCCGATTTCCCGTTTCCCGCACACGTGGGACAATTGTACGTCCGATAGTCAGGCAGACCGCAGCCGTAACAATGAATACCCTCACTGTTACCCTTCGGTTTCACTGCGCTGCTATCGGGCGATTTTTCCTTTCTGCTTGCCGAGGCCGCGGGTCGCGCTTCGGCGAGCCGCCTGCTGACTCTCTCTTTTCTCCTCTCCCTCCCTTCTTTTTCCCCTTGGCGGGAGAAGGTTTTCGAGAGGGCGGTGGAGTCTGCTTCGGGTGCAGCGCTGGCTGTAGCGCCAGCCTCACCTCTTCCGCGAGCATTTTGGACAGAGCTGCGATCCAATTCTGTCCAGTTCCCTCCGTCACCGGCGGGTTCATATGCCCTGGAAGTGCGGCAACTTTCAGTGGCGTATGTTTTTCTTTCTTTCCCCGAGGGTTATAGGCAGCCTCGGGGAGGAGGCTCTGTTCCGGAGGCGGTGGTTCTCGATAAGATTTTTCCGCCTCGAGAGTAAGCTCGGCCTCGACACTCAATTCCAATAGCGTGTCGATGTCCTCGAAATCGACTCTCCTCACCATGCGTTGGAGATCTGGCCGCAAATTGCGATGTAAGGTGTCCAACTGGTGAGAAAGTGGGAGAGGTGGCTCGATCTTTTTCATGATCGAGAGTAGGCAGGTGATGAAGTCGCGCACCGGTTCTTCTCTCCCCTGTGTGCGCGCTGTTGCCTCCTGCAGCACCCGTTGTTGGAATCTGCGGTTCGCGCCGTACCATTTACGTGCTGACGCGCAGAATTCGTTCCACGTGGACCAGCTCGTCTTATTATTCTGGTACCACGTGGCGGCGACTCCCGCGAAGAGTTCGGAGAGAGAACTTAACATCTCTTCCTCTGACATCTTCGCGAGGCTTCGGCATTCATCGACACGGTTTAAAAACACGTCGATGCTCTGCCCTTTCTCGCCGGTATACTTCAGCCCCCATTTTCGTGCGATGTTGCCGACGTCTCGCTGATTATTTCGGTTTTGCACCGTATGTCGCGGAGTGCTGGCATCAAGCGCGTTTGGGTCGCTGCGCAAATCTCTCGAATTCATCTGATTCGGGAGACCCCCCCTTCCACGCTCCGCCTAGTAGACGATTGTGCGGCGTCCCTTGGGGGGGAATGTGCGGTTGGGCAGACGTCGGTGGTGTATGCAGATAGGTGTCCTGCTCTTCCGGATATCTGAATGTCAGGGTATCCTGGAAGCCCACCTGACGTTGCCCGCTCTGCGCCTGGTCTAATCGCGTGCTGCACGCAGCTCCTTTTGTCGCTAGCTGCGTGAAGCTCTCCATTGCTAATTGCAATTTGGACTGATTGTCCGAGAGTTGCGTGACCTTCTGCGTGAGTTGCGTTAAAAATGCCCTCAATTCCGCAGGGATTGGCAGATCCTGCGTTTCCGCCGTTGCTAGGGTGTGCTGTTGTGGGTGGAGGGTTGTACTTGTCTCCCTCTCCTTAGATCCGTCTTCTCGATCCGTCTCGTTCTCCATTGTTTCCGCTGGTTCCTGTTCCATCGAGCTTCTTTCCGCTGCGCGCGTCTCGATTTCGAGACGCGTCCGTTCCAGCTTGAGTTTTACGACGTTATCGTCGCGGACATACTCAAGTGGATGCGGTTCATTCTCGTCTGAACCGCGTGCCCATGGCGTCTCGATTTCGCCGTTGCAGACTCTATCGATGAACGTTTGGCGGAGGTTTGCTCTCGCTACCCACGTCGTGTGTTCATCGAGGTCTGCATTTGTGGCGATGAACTCGTCTGCCGAGTAATCCCCGAGCAGCCATCTGCTCGCGCGATCTAACTGTTGAAATCGCGCGCCAGATGTTTTCAACTCCATCGCCTTGAGATATCTATCTATCTCTTCCAGTGAGAGGCACATACACCAATTCTCGAGTGTTAGTTGTGCCGCCATATTGGTTTCTCACTGGAATATTTATGCGAAAAAAAAAAAAATATAAAACAGAAGAGCGAAAAAAACTGATCGCAAGTAGATTTTTCGGCTCGTTCGCTCCGCAATTTACAGCGTGTTGTTACTCAGTGCGTCGATTGAATGCGCGTATTTCCCTAATCCCTGGGCGCTTACAATCGCGAGTTACAGAAGAAAAAAACTAAACTGTTTCTCAATCTGTCGCACTGAGTAAATTCGCGAGCAGAAACGACGGCGAAACACGAAAAGAGTGTTACGCTTAAATATTTACTTCGCGTTGTATTTATTTTTACGAAAATTTACAATGAAGAACGAGAATAATTTTCGTCCACGCGGCCAAAATCTTCTCGCAAAACTTTAGTCTGCGAGAAGTTCGCCTTCTCTTTCCACCGCAAAATAATAAAATAAATTGTGGAAAGAGGGTGCGTTCGGCAATTGTGTCGCGCGATAAAATTCGGCGACACCCCGTTTAAAAGTCGTTGAAAGTCGTTGAAAGAAAACGATTCATTCAAGAAAGAAAAAAAAACAAAAAAAAAATTTTTGAGTGCTTTAAAGTGTAGGTTATCCTATAAAATGTGCACGCGGTGAAGGAAATCGTGCCTGCTCTTCCCCTAATTTTGTTCCGTTATGTAGCAGCGAATATTGCTAAAGCCAAAACCTTCTCGCAAAACTTTAGCTTGCGAAAAGTTCGTTTTCTCTTTCCACTTCCAAAATAATACAATAAACTGTGGAAAGAGAACACGTTTGGTATTTGCGTTGCTCGTCAAAATACGGCGACGCTATATTTAATTGTTGGTGTATACGATTTAAATTTTTCCGATACGTGAGGCTATAACAACGAGCCGCACGAAAAATAGAAAATCTGTTGATTTTCGTAAAACAACCAGGCGGAAAGAGAATAAATGAATGGCGAAGAAAAGAAAAAAAAATATGAAAAGGAGAAAACAGAAATTTTCTTTTTAAATTTTCTTTAAAAATTTCACAATAAAAAAAAATCTAAATTATTTCCGAAAATATGCAGAAAAGAGCCAAAAAAAAAAAAAAAAAAAAAAAAAAAAAAAAAAAAGGAAAAAATTATTTTATTGTTAATAATTTTAATAATTTTTAAATTTAATAATTTTTGTTGTTATTAATTTTCCTCACTTGATTAATTGTTGCCGTATTATTACTAACAGTAATATCTCTTTCCGTCCTTTTGTTATTTATCCGAGTAAACAAATAAGGCTTTAGAGTGAAGGAATCTATCTCCTAGTTATTTAGCTATATAGCTAAACAACTTACTAATCGATTATAAACCGACTTAGTATGAGGGAAAAGCAAAGCTACGAACCTTTGCGTAAATGGACCTATATATCGCGAGATCCGAATTATTTTCGTTTCTGCTCGCGATATAATACTTGTTGTCGCAAAGTATTTTCGTGGACATAGAATTGTCTACGACACTCTCGCACACATACATACACTCTCCCGGTCGAACGATCGCGGTGTCGGCTGTGTTGCGAGCCCGCGCGTGTTTACAAACACGCGCCGCGCGCTATCCTACTGTACCTATCCACACGTACGGGCGCCAGTTGTAACAGGGCGAATAGTTTTCGGAGCGAGAGAGTTTTCGGCAATGCCGAAAGCTTACCTGTATGCTCTCTCTCTCTCTCGCTCACACTGCTCCGCAACGACGATGCCTTTCCTCGGCGCTGCTCGTCGAGGACGATGCTCGCCTACGTTGCGGCTCGAGCGGCGCCCTGGCAGAATTGCCGGCTCTGCACGCGCTCGGTACAATGCCGTTCGCTGACTGTGTACAACCGGGTAACTCAGAAGTTACCCGGGAATTTTAATATCGTGTGTGTGACTCTACGCGTTCCTTAATGAAGGGGAAAACACGCGCGAGTACCTGGGGCTCAGATGATCGCCGAGGAAGTCGGCGATCCCGCGGAGGCGGCGGTATCCGAGGTACTCGTAGGAATAACGGCGGAAGGGAAGGGGGCGAAATAACAATTCGCGAACTCTGAATTAGGAAATATAAAAGACCGTTTTATTAGCTAATCGCAAGAGGGGTTTACAAGAGAAAAGGATATTGAGCGCGCCGCGGTCTCTAATTCTCGCGAGGTCGAATTGCCTCGCGAGTCGCAGGCGTCGCGGATGTCGCGCATAGATACACTCACGGAGACGAGGTGCACCACCCGTCTCCGACGCTCTCTACCTCGCGCGTCGAGGTAGAGTCTCGCTCGCGCGTAGGGGGCCTGCAGGCACTAACCTTGCTTAGGTGTCGACGGAGTCCGGGCTAGATCCGTCCGCAATCTCTCGCGTACGACGATGAGGACCTCCTCCGTAGCCTTGCGACCTGGATTGCTCTCTCTCCTTTCTTTCTCTCTCTTCTTTCTCTCTCTTCTTTCTCTGTCTGCTTTCTCTCCTTGCTTTCTGCGTGCGCGCACCGAATCGGCAGAAAATCGACTGACTTGTTCTCGCGCGCACCGTTGCCGATCCGCCCTCCTCGCGCCTGCGCATCCCCGCTTCGCTCCTCGATGGCTCGAGTGCGTGGTAGTTTGCCCGCCGATTCCGAACTTCGTTACAATATATATATATATATATATATATATATATATATATATATATATATATATATATATATATATATATATATATATATAAGTATGAAAATCTGGTATTTTGAATGCGCAACTTCCTATAGATTATATATGTTCCCATGTTAAAAATGCAATCAACTGACGTATTGAATGCGGCATTCAAAAAGTCAATATATATATATATATATATATATATATATATATATATATATATATATATATATATATATATCTCGGATTTCTCGGAACCTAAGCCAGATAGAGAAAAATGGTTCAGACAAAAGTTATAGGGGACAAAGGGGGCCACATAATGGCGCTACTTGAACTTGACCTTTGAAGTTATTTCAAGGTCAAAGTGGTTTTTTCATACGGAAACACCTAGTTTTGACACCGGATTCGGAAAGAGCGGGAAATTTTACGTTCAAAATCATATCAAGAAATTTTTTCCAAGGTCATTTCAAGGTCAAATCTAGGTCAAACTCAGAGAAGTCCGTTTAAAATCGTTTTTTCCATGAACCACAGGCAAAGCTTGTTCAAATTGATCGTAGGCTTAATATAGGAACCCACACATCCAAACTTACACATCCTAGTAAACAAAACTCAAACTCGCATATCCTAACCCCATACACTTCATGCCCTCACATGCTGAACTGTTATACCCCGGTCCCACAACCATACCCTACACCCCCCAGTCCCAGACATCTACCCCACGCATGCTGATCCCAAACATCCTGAACCATGAAAAAATTTTCTTAAGGGCAAAATGATTTTTTAACGGAAACTTTAAGATCGTTCAAGTTTCTGTTATAAATGTATTAACCTTACTTTTTGCGCTACCCAGAAACAACGACGTGGACGTAGTATGGATTGTTTCCTTTGGGGTGCTTAATTAAAGTGAGTCCCCTTGCCTCTCACTGGTCGGGGTGCTTTATTATAGTGATTACCCTTGCCTCTCACTGTTCGGGGTGCTTGATTATAGTGAGTCCTCTCGCCTCTCAATAATGTAAATAAATTTTTATTTAACCTCGAAGCAAGTGTTCGAAATGACGACTATTTGCTTCAAGGCACGTAGTCAAACGCCTTTGAAAATGGCGAACTGTGTTCTGCAAAGTTTGTCTCGGAATGGCAGCGCATGCTCGACGAATCCTATCCTGCATATCTGCTCTTGTAGTAGGTTGTTGCTCAAAAACAGCATTTTTTAAATACCCCCATCAATAGAAATCTGGTGATGTAAGATCGGGTGAGCAAGCAGGCCAGTTAACCGGACCTCCTCGACCAATCCATCTGTTACCATAGTACTGATTCAAAAAAGCCCTTACAATGCGAGCGAAATGTGGTGCTGCGCCGTCCTGCTGGAGCCAAATTTTTCGTCGCGTTTCTAAATCAGCATCTTCCATCAATCCAGGTAGTTCATTTCTTATTAGCGTCAAATAGGTATGTTGATTTACATTTGCTTCAAAAAAATAAGGGCCAATCAAATATCCATTGATAATCCCGCACCATACCATAATACTCCAACATCTTTGATGGTTTACAGTTCTGACCCAATGAGGATTCACATCAGACCAATAATGGCAATTATGCCTATTCAGTTCCCCATCACTTTGAAATTGTGCCTCATCAGAAAAAAGAACAAAGTTAAACAAGTCTGGATCATTTCCTATCATTTGTAAAGCCCATTGGCAAAACACAATACGCTGTTGGAAATCCTGAAACTGTAGCTCTTGAACCAAAGTAATATGATACGCGTGATGTTGAAGCACCTTCATAATTCTTAAAAAAGTATTTCTTGGAATACCAATTTCCCTTTCGACTCGACGAGCGCTAATGTGTGGGTCAAGATGAATTATTGCAAGGATAGTTACAACACGATTATCATTATCATCATACTCATGGCGCCTACGTTGGCGAACCATGTATCCACCACGAGCTCTTTGAGTTAAACGGCTGATAGCTCTATCGTCAGGATGTCGTCTGTCAGGATAGCCTTCAGCATAAAGTCTTGCCGCACCACGATAATTATTTTGGCTTGCTCCTAAAACCAAAATCATATCAACGATCTCGTTGGGCGGATAGTCAGCCATTTCAGAGCCAGCTATTAATTACTATTAAATTTAAATAGTAAGATGGTATCAAAAACATTAATAATTATAAGGTTCGCCCATATACGGTTGCGCCTAAAAAGGAAAAACGTTGGAAAATTACGGTAACTTTAATTAGCTAACTGTAATTGCCATAAATACTTCGTTTGTAAAATTTTTTTAATTTAAAATTTAAAAATAAATAATCGTTAAAACATTAAAAGTATTTAATTCAATAAAGCATTATTTCTTATTTTAATTGCAAATAAAACTAAAACTTCCTTTTATTTGTTTTATGTAAATAATGTGAATTAGTAGCGTTCGAATTTCAGAAATACTAATTTTGATAATGTAATCATTAAAAACACATCTACGAAGAAAATAGGTTCCGTCAATCGTTCTTTTAAATTTATTTTTCAGGTTCTAGCAGAATAGTGGAGCACCACATTTCACGCTCATAATAACAGCATTTTTTAATAAACACTTTAGTATTAGATGGATTGGTTGAGGTGGTCTGGTGAAATTGCTTGCTTCTTCATCCCATACTTTACCATCAGACTTTTGCTTATGGGGGTATTTGAAAAATACTTTTTGAGCAACAACCCACTACAAGAGCAGATATGCAGGATAGGATTCGTTGAGCATACGCTGCCATTTCGAGACAAACTTTGCAGAACACAGTTCGACATTTTCAAAGGCGTTTGACTATGTGCTTTGAAGCAAATGGTCGTAATTTCGAACACTTGCTTCGAGGTTAAATAAAAATTTATTTACATTAGTGAGAGGCGAGAGAACTCACTATAATCAAGCACACCGAACAGTGAGAGGCAAGGGGACTCACTATAATCAAGCACGCCGAACAGTGAGAGGCAAGGGGACTCACTTTAATCAAGCACCCCGAACAGTGAGAGGCAAGGGGACTCACTTTAATTAAGCACCCCAAAGGAAACAATCCTTACTACGTCCACGCCGTTGTTTCTGGGTAGCGCAAAAAGTAAGGTTAATACATTTATCACAGAAGCTTCAACGATCTTAAAGTTACCGTTAAAAAATCATTTTGCCCTTGAGAAAAATTTTTCAGTGTTCAGGATGTGTGGGATTAGCATGCGAGAGGTAGGGATGTGTGGGACTGGGGTATGGGGTATGGTTGTGGGACCGGGGTGTAACAGTTCAGCATGTGAGGGCATGAAGTGTATGGGGTTAGGATATGCGAGTTTGACTTTTGTTTACTAGGATGTGTAAGTTTTGGGTGTGTTGGTTTGGGGTGTGTGGGTTATGGGTATGTGGATTCCTCTATTAAGCCTACGATCAATTTGAACCAGCTTAGCCTGTGGTTCGTGGAAAAAAACGATTTTAAACGGACTTTTCTGAGTTTGACCTAGATTTGCCCTTGAAATGACCTTGGAAACAATTTCTCAATATGATTTTGAACGTAAAATTTCCCGCTCTTTCCGAATCCGGGGTCAAAACTGGGTGTTTCCATATGAAAAAACCACTTTGTCTTTGAAATAACCTCAAAGGTCAATTTCAAGGTCAAAGACGTTAGCGCAATTATGTGGCCCCCTTTGTTCCCTATAACTTTTGTCTGAACCATTTTTCTCTATCTGGCTTAGGTTCTGAGAAATCCGGGTGCGGCGATTGAAATGGGTCTCCATGTATATATACATTGCGGAAACCAGTACTTTTGAGGATCTATAGTTTTTTTCTTCCGAGTTCGTATATGCTTGACTAAAGAAATAACTCCCTCTCTGCGTTGAAGATATTAATATAAATCCTCAAAAGTACCATTTCATACCGAAGGAATTTTGAGGATGTCCTTATAAGTCCGAAAAATCCTCAAAGTATCGAATCCGTGCTGACATAGATCCTCAAAAGCTGCATTTGATGTATTTATATATATATATATATATATATATATATATATATATATATATATATATATATATATATATATATATATATATATATATATATCTATATTACAACGGCTGGCGCGTCTGTGTGTGTATATGTGCGCGAACACCGACCTCGGATCGAGACGATCTCGGACACGCGATATACACACGGTTATATGCCCGAAAACGTAAACATGCCGCGGCCTTGGAGAAGGTAAGGCCTGCGATTGCGGCATGAGGCTTCGCGAATCTAGTCGGGCTTGTCCTCGTGTTTCTCCAGGGGCTCTCGTATGTGTTTGTAGTTGGGCCCACGTGTAGATGTGCAAAAAGTACTGAGCGCAACTACGATACACAATAAGCCCCGAAAAGAAAACTCGCAGCAATCTTGTGCGAGGGGGGAAGCGAGGTAAGTCCTGGCCAGGCGCGCGCGCGCTTCCCCGCGGACAACGAGCGTCCGGGAAGTGAATTCGGGCGAGCGAGGCCGCCGACGCGTGCGTGACGGCCGATAGTGCGCGGCAATCGGCCGACGTGGGCCGCCTATGCGCTTACATGTGTGCAACGGAGCACACACGTACTTCGCGTGCGCTGGCACACCCCCGAATCGGCGCGTACCTAGAGTACGTGCCGCGTGTGTAATTAGATAACCGGCCGTGGGTCAATAAATGTGTTTCTTTTACAATTGTTCGCCTGTTATTTAGCTCACCCTAATGCTGCTTCCCTATTCGGTGGCACGGTGATGAATACCGCCAGCCTCCGTGGTCGCGAGTACGTAGTACTCGCGTGATATCTGAGCAGTTGGGGCAGCACGCTTGAGAGAGAGCGGGACGACGATGTCGCGCGTTGTAACGGACCGAAGTAGTATACCCCTCGCTATGGGCCGTCACAACAAACTTGACCTTGACAGCAGGCGCCAGCTGGGGTCAAGGTCAAGAAATTACATCCAGACGTGTGTATGCGTGTGTGAACGTGTTTCAGTCGGTTATTTGATATACATACGTAATCAAATTACGTATTGCGTCAGCAAATTAAAATATTTATGAGTATCTAATTTCAACTAATTTTTTATTCTTTCAAGTAAATAATTTAAAAATACTTATTCAAAAAATATTCAAATGCAAGCTAGCTTCATTTCGTGAAATAAAATTTAATTTATATAAGTTACAATTTAGAAATGCAAATTAAAAATTAACGGTATAAAAATATAATAAGTTAGGATTAAGAGGAAGGCAAGGAAGACAAAAACAAGTACATATTAAGTATATTCAAATTTTTCTATTTATTATCAAATAATATAGTACTTAATACATCAACAATTCTTGGCATGTGTAATGATACAATCTGATTCAAAACATCAGCAACGTCGCGCTTAGGTAGAGACGCTTGATCTTTTTCTTTACATTGCTTTTACAATACTAGGTGTATATAGTTGTACTTGTGCTTCATGCATGAGACTACTTTTAGTTTTAATAAACTCCATAACGTCGCAGGTAAGATATTGTACACTACTCGCAATAGAATTTAAATATTTAAGACGAGTATCGACACACTTTACAATAAATTCTTGGAGACAATCAAAAGTAACTTTTTTCATTACCAAACTATGGCGAAACCGCTTGATTCGACCAACACCAGGCCTCCTGTCTTCTTCAATTTCGATTTTTTTTTCCTGGTGACTTGTGGTGAATTTTAAAGTCCAGCCGTTTCCGTAAATTTTCTGGTCCTTTAAACTATTATCAAGTCCACGAAAATATTTGTCAATGTCGTCGAAACTTGTTTTGAATTCTTCCCAGTCGTTGTATAAAAATGCAACACCTTCAAAGTCATTCGATAATAGTCGTACCACAGGTTTGTAGCACTCGTCGTCGACCTTGTCGACGAGCTCGTCATATTCCAAACTAACAATTACCTTCTTGGTGAACGATTTATTTAAGGCGTACAACGTACAAAAGACTTGATGTGGGTGTTGTGCAGCTCGTGGTAGGGTCGCCATGGCGATCCGCGTATCTTTACGAGTAGAAAGCGACTGGTGCTAAACACTCTGAAGTGATCCTTTAAATACAGCTTTTCAAACTATGCACACGGTTAAAAAAGTGCAGACGTTTGAGAAGTAAAGAATGAGACGAGCAAGGTTAAACAATGACGCACGTGTAGTTGAAACGGTTAAATTTCCATGACACACGTTGTATCGCCTTACATCAAAACTTCTTTCGCGTGATAATAGAAATGTTGACAATTATAACAAAGACATTTTAGAGCGAGAGTTTTGCAAACATCTGACGAAGCATCCAACGTTGCCAATGAAATTTCCGTCAGCTTTTTTTTAGAGCACATAGCGTCTAACTACGTTATCATTTTTCTCCAAGTTGACAGAAAAATTATCCAGTAACTTCTTGAAACCTAAACCATTACTCATATAGCTTAAAAACATGATACAATATTGACCACATACATCGGATGCGTCATTTTGAAGTTGTATTGCGTTCCAATGAAATGTTTTACAATTTTTTCGCAAACGGCTTATGTGATCGGGTATTATAGGTGGTAATCCAAAACTATCAAAGTATAGACCGTTAGAAGATCTGTCGACGTAGAACGCAACCCAATGCATGCCAGGCTTGATATGGTCGTCAGTGTTAACGATGAACGCCGTCGGCTTGGTCTACACCCGCGGGATTTGATCTGCTGGGAATACACCTACAGTATGCGACTGGATTGGTGAAAGGATCTTCAATATTTGAAGGCTGTCCATTATGAAGATCGATTAAATTTTTATTTAGATAACCAAGGCGTGAAGATAAGTAGCCTTTCAAATGATAAGCGTGATTTAACGCACATCGATATTTATGACCCGAAAATTTTAAAGCGTGATGCATACAATATACATTAGATGATAACTTATCGAACGGAGGACAATCTACATCATACTCCAAATTGATGATTTCGTTTGCTATAATTTTATGAAGCATCAACCACTTTTCACTACCTCTAACGTAATTTTTTCGAGCACTTTTTGATAAATCTTGCAGAGTTTTATGAAACACTTTCAAATCAACTTCACCTTCCAAGTAATTAATGCCGTGGCAATGGTGAGTTAACCAATTATTTTATCTTCTAATTTCAGCGCTCAAATCATCTACACAAGCCGTCGGAGCCACTAACCAATGACCATGAAAATCACCATTAAGAGCAACAACAGCGATTTCCTTTGGTGCATTGTTATTGTCAGTATCTTGGAGACACTGGATATCTATAACTAAATCCATCGTTTTTATGTAGCTTGCAATGACGATCACGACTCGAAACGTTATGGCCATCAAGAAATAAATCTTCCACGTATACAACAACGCCATCTGTACTTTGTTATTTTAACCACTATAGTCTACAATAGCTTGGCGCGATGCATCTACTTCCAAAATATTATCGTACTCAGCATAGACAATACAATTTATAGTATTGGCTAATGCTTCAGCGAATCATACATCTAATCTGACGCTACCGTGCTTAATCAAATTCCAATGAGTGCATTCGTTAGCCGATAGATCGGGAGTTAAATCAAACGCGAAAAGACAATAGCCATTAGGATATGATTCACGCGAGATTTGGTTACCCACGTTAAGAAAATGTACGCCTGTTCCAGAAAATATCGTATGATAAGCATCAATGTATAATTTGCTAGCTCCGAAATTAGGTTGTAGTGGTTTAGAAGGTATTTGTACACCGTCAACGTATAAGCATAGAAAATTTATATTAAAATGTTCGAAGTTAAACGGATTTAGAGCTCGATCGCCATTGAAAGCCTTATTGTCAACAAACCCGATTATAATTCGCTTTGGCAGTTGACCTAATATTATATTATCCAAAGTTTCACCGTGAATACCTCTATGCATTGTTACAGCTTTAACCTCAACCCTCGTGAGAGGATATTTCGCAGTTGTCTTTGAAAGTGATTGGGCGTGTGCTAGTAATATACCTGGACTAATTTTGACTCGCCTAACGAAAAGATTAGCTTCGTCGATATGTACAGAGTAACAGCCCGTAGGATCCATGAGACAAAAACTATCGCGAGACCTTACTAATCGCACTCTTACCTCGACACCGTTTATTAATAATTTTTCTTGATTGAACACGTCGCAGTAAAGATGGCCAATCATGTCAACTGATTTTGTTGTAGACAGTAATTTGCGACGTTGCACAAGGCCTGCATTTGCATCTTGATCGTCGTCCATTTTTCCAGCAGTATCGTTGTACCACAGAACACTCGTCAAATGCGAATTTTTTGCAGCAGGTCCATAATTTAATAAAGTTTCAAGGAACGCTCTGTAAGCGTACGCGTTTGTAGGCGGTGATACCGGTTTTTGATTAAAAAATACATCCACTTGATTAAATAAAGAATGCATAAAATTATTGACAGGACCGACTTTGGGTACGTGGTCTGTAACGGCTTGTCGTACGTCAACCGTAGTTTGTAGACTTACTCGCAGACTAAGCATCGTGTGAGCAAGATCAATATATTCTTCACCATTTCCCGGTAACACAAATTCTATAGGTGAGTCATCAGTTAAAAACGATATTGGTTTATATTGTATCCAGTGTGAATTTTCTATCGTTGTTTGAGTAGGAGGAATTTCAAACAGAATCAACTCCGACTTGAGACACTCGCACGAATGGGTGTGTAAAAATGCCATCTTATCTATCCAAAAATATCTCTCGTGGTTCTCTTCTTCTTTTGTTTCGTTTGTTTTCTCTTAGCCTTGCCTCTTTTCGAACTATTAGACTTGCGTTTTCTTGTTTTCCTTTTTCTAGAGCTGCTCATCTTCTTTTTACCTCTGTGATTTGTATCAGAGCCAGCGCCCATTCGCAACTGAAGTGGTAAGCCGTAGCGTGGTAATTTATATCCAGACCCCTCCATTAGCTTATCCAATTTCTCCTCTGCTTTTCGTTTGAGAACTTCGCCAGATTCTTTAAAGCGTTTGCGAATCGACTCTTTAAACGGAGTGTTTCGCTCGGTAACATCAGACATAATGTTCATACCAGTGCGCACAGCCTCCTTCCCAACAGCTTTGGCTCCACGAGTGAAAAGTGGGAGAACGCGACGGAAAATTCCAGTCAAAAATGAACCAATACCGCCGTGCCCCCTTTGGTAGGGGGATCCAATGTAAATACGTCTGATCCCACCATTAATCCGTTGACCCCCACCAAACACCTCCCCTCCGCTGTATCCACCGCCAACTTGCATGTTGAAGTATTCTTGGTAACGCTCCATCATTGTATTAAAACTGAGTTCTAGTCAAATTTCTTGAAATAAAGTGTCACCGTCAGAGTACCGTAATCGAATGGGATCGCACGTCCACTTTGGTCCCTTATGTCGATTTCGATTGTCTGAAATGAATTGAATAATAAAGGTATGTACATGGGTGGGGAGAAACTCTTGATTCTCGTACTACCATACGTGTAATCATCGTCGATGTTTAACGATACTGCTCGCAACAATCGCGATTGAACGTCACCTATTACGTAAGGTTCGCAAATATCGCTATAAATCATAAGCATGGATGGAAGCCCATTGGAGAGATGAGCAGGTCTATCAATTACTACTGATTCTTCATCTCTTATAAAAATACTATTCATGCGTTCGAATCCCAAAATTTTTCGCAACTTCTTGGATAAAAAAAGTTGATGACTGAATTCAGAGCAAGTTATCTTTGTACAAACTCTGTAGACTGTCACGTAACCACCGGGATCGACACCGAATTCCAAATGGCCCTCTATACAGTTTAAATTATTTAGCTCGCTTATTATAATGTTTATATCTCTGTAAATTCCTGGACGAACCAGCGACACTGTAGTACTAACATTTTTTGCCGTTGTCTCTAGAGTCGAGTGTAGAATGAGATTAAGCGAAACTGTCCTATCCGGTTGCTCGGAAGACACGTGTTGAAACGTCAACGGAATTTGAACCTCCGTAAGCGCGACTGACCACGAACCTTGAAGACGTATCTGCTGAGGGAGTTGCGTGATGAAACGTGTCGTGATATTTTCCGCAAAATAATTCATGCTGCTGTTGCTCGGCAACACAATATGAAACTGATCTTTCATCTTAAAAATTTTTTATATATTCGTCAATTTATTCGCTCTAACCCAGGAATTGAACTTATCGCTGTATCCTTTCCACTTTACAAAATATTCTTTAGACGAACCTTTGCCTCTAGTTTTCAAAATTTCATCAATTTCAAAAGCGTCTGTAGTTAAATTTTTACGTACTCTGCACAATTCTCGCCGTAGAAAAAACCGTCAATTTCCTCACCTGCCAAGTCTTCTAAATAATAAACTGCAGGCGGACGCGTCGTTGAGATTCGTGTAATTTTAAAAATTTCTAGTGTCCAGCCACTCTCATATCCTTTAGCGAAAACGTTCTTTGCACGACTGATGCGCACCAAGTCACCGACGCAGTATTTAAGAGTTTTAAAAACACGATTACCATATAGACGTTGTAAATTTTCACGGGCTTTGGCTGCATTGTACAGTGTTACGACTGCTGGTGCCATTTTTGTGGCCGAATGTTTGGTATGATTGTACGCCTCTACGATATTCTGCAAAACATCAACATACCTTCGAGTATTTTTGTGAGTAAAATATCGCCATATTCTTTCTTTTATAGTTCTTATGAATCTTTCCACAATGGCCGCTTTTACGTCTGGGCTGCGTACCACTCTAAACGCTATACCGTGCTTTGAGAGATCCCTCTGCAACGCCCAGCCGATAAATTCTTTACCTTTATCAGTTTGAAGACATATTGGTTTCCGTCCGTTACTTCTCGACAAAATACGCAGAAAAGCATCAGCGACATTTCTGGAAGTTTTGTCCTTGACAGGTTCAGCCCATGCGTATTTGCTGAGAACATCGATAACGGTTAAAACGTAGCTGTAGCCATCGTTGTAAGATTTTATAGATCTCATGTCCATCAAATCAGCTTCCCACACGTCGTCGAAATTACGCACATTATAATTACGTCTAGGAAAACAATGTCGAACAGGTCTATGCAAGTTATAAGCGTCTTGACTCAAAAGCCATTCAATAACACTTTGACGATGGTATTTTTTACGCGTAGCTCGCAAAAGTTTATCAGCACCAGTGTACGCCGAAGGCCGATGTGCTTCGTAATAAAGTTTTTCAAACGTTTTATTCATTGTTTGAGATTATTATTTTGTCTATTTTCTTCTTATCCTTTGGTTTCTGTTCCTTCGTCTTCTTATCCTTTTTTATTTGTCCACGCTTTGGTTTTTTATCTTTCTTGTCTCGTTTCCTGATAACATTCTTGATACGCGAAAAAAATTTTTCAAAAGTTATCTTGCTAACCATGCAGCAAGCTGTCATCATCGCGACTGTTCTTTCGTCAGACGGCGTTTCCTCGGCGAGCATGCGAGAGAAGGCATATCGCGCTAAAACTCGGTCGGCTTGACGACGGTCACTGTTCGAGTCAGCATAAGCTAGATCATGCTGTCGGCAGGCCTCATCTAACGGATTGATTCCAACGTCGCCACGTTCGATACGCTCTGCTAGCTTAGTTCCGGGTCCGCAAAATTTGTAATGCGGTACATGCATTTCAAACGGTAATAAATCAACGAGTGCATCAAGAACGCTGTTTTTCTCTTGTTCTTCTTCTTGAGAATTTATTAGCGCAGCCCGAATGTCTTGCTCATTTCGCGCCATGACAGTATTTCAGAGTGTGGTGGTGCGACCTTCTTTTTTTTCAGCTGACTTCTTTTTTCTTCTTTTTTCAGGTTGCGTTGGATCTGATTCATCAGCGGCGCTGTCGCCGCTACTGTGAACTCTCAAAATAGGAACGGAAGGCGGTGTAGTAAAAGCACTGTTTTCTAAATGCTCACTGGTCGGCGAGGATCTGGTAACGTCGTTCCAAACACGTTTGTTACCTATAAACTCTCGGGGTACAGTTGTTTGGCGAAGAGCGACAGCGAACTGAAGATGACCAGGCGGAGCGCTCCTTTTTCTATCTCTCATTGCGTCATTCACCAAGTCGACAATGTTGACTCCGGGCACAATCGTGCCATCTATCGTTACAGCTCCGTTGGCATCCCAAACTACTTTACCACCAGCTCGCAAGCATCGCAAGAGCTGTTTGGCTTTCGTTTTGTACTTTTTCGGGACGGTATAGATAATGTTTGCGTCAATGAGCTCCTCCTCCTTCTCCTCCTCCTCCTCCTCCACCTCCTCCTCCTCCTCCTCCTCCTCCTCCTCCTCCTCCTCCTCCTCCTCCTCCTCCTTGAACACACAACCGTTTGTTGATTGCTCATTATACCACTCCAAAAAACGTTCTCTTTCCTTGATGCTCATACTGCCTGGTGAGTACACGTCCAAAGGAGGGAGTGGTCCTTCGTACAATTGGTTTTCAGGTGTGTTAAACAAATGTGGAAAAACACCTTTTTCGATTTCATGTAATCCGTAGGCTCTTGGTAAACTACTTAATGGCATGTGAAAATAATTTACTGTCTATAAATTTTACATTTGCAATCTCCATTAAGATAATCTTCGACCCATTCATTATGACGGTTGGATCCACGTGTATACCTCTGTATTGTTCGACAATGTATTTGAATATAAACTGCGCGTCAAAACCTTGCGCATTGTGAGGGATGCAAACTATTTTTTTAAATTGTTGTCTTGGAGCTAAAGCAAGATCAATCAACTGCTTCACTGGTTCATCTTTAAACACGTATTCACGAACTCCACAATGATCACATCTAATAGAAACGTCATTGATGTCAAGACAATGAGTACACGTTTGCTGCACAACGCACAAATTTGGAACATGGATTTTTCTTTCTTCGTCACCTAACACAGGCATCGCCTGTTGAGTCTCAAAATCGTAGAATAAGAATAAAACATCTCTCACTGTTTCGTTCAATTTAATAGGTTGAATGTAACACAGATGTCCAAGTGGTAATCTTAATTTGCATGTGTCACAATATGATACACGACACTCATGTTTTACACTTCGGCGATTTTTTTCGAGAACAATTTTAAGACACTTTTGGCATAATTTTATTTTATCACACACACTATTATTCTTGTTATACGAGCCTTTCTTTAAATGATTTTGAAAACAATCTTCACTGAAAAAGGTCCTACAGCACAAGGTACACTTTATAATATTTCCGAATGCAGTGCACGGTGGTGACATCAAACATTTAGAACACTTATTTGTGCATCAATGGTCTTCGACATGCCAGTAACTTTTATTACACGGTATGCAGTAACCACGGGTTCCGCTAGCACCAACCAAATTCAGAATAGGTTGATAGTGATTGGAATGTTCGTAGTACATAATTCGTAAAGTGTTGGTAATACATCTTTGTATGTCCATAACAAAACGTGTGCCATCGTAGAGAGGCGGATATCCGCGGGCAAAATTTCTAAAAGAGTGCACCACTAGAGCTGTAGAGCGTGTGGCAAAAAAGATTTGAAAACGATGAATTTCTTCGAGACCGCAGCCTCTTGTTGGAATCTGAACATTTTCTAAGTTTAAAAGCTCCTCGGCTGCTCCCTTTTGAACGGATCCGTTGCTTCGACGAATAAGGTTCCAATATTCGTGCAATCTTCCCGTTCGTATTTGGCCTCTGATGACATAAGCATAGGAGGTGGCCAAGCTTCGTGGCAAACAAAGATTGTCGTCATTTTTAATAGATAAGATGGACTTTTTCTTGACATTATCATGAGTTAGCTGTGTTCGACCACGTCCTGCTACACCTCTCACAACTGCACAGCTAACTGACAATTTATCGCTAATTTTAAAATTATTTGCACTTTGAATTGCACTTGATAACAGATCCCAAAGGTCTTTTACATTGAACTCTTTAATCGGTCTAAACGAATGCCATAAAGGTCCATGATTAAATCTTTCACTATTTATCGTTACTCCTATAAAGTCGGTAGCCTCCCCGCGACTACAGAGTTGTCTATGTAAATCCTTTAAGCAAGCTTCGAGCCACATATAAATGTTAGCATTTGCCGGTGGGTCAGCTAGTCTTCCTCGTATCTCTCGTCCTTGATAACGAAAACGGTGATAGCGCCGTGTTATTTCGCTTTCTACGATAAAGCATGGTCTTGATCCTTCACCATGCTGTAAATAATTAGCTGTGAAATAATTATTTTCATTTTTTATTTTTATTTTTATTTTTATTTTGAAAATTATTAAAAATATTATACATCCTTACTTTTGTCATTTCTTTCTTCAGCTGTATCAGTTCTGCTAGTGCTGCTACTGCTGCTGGTACTGCTACTAGTACTGCTACTGATAATGCTAGAGTCCGAATCATATCCTTCGTCGACATGTTGCGTCATCGTTGAAAGCGATGAATCAACTTCTGTAACTAAAGTATTGAAATGTATCAAAATTTATACATTGTAAAATATTATTATTTTATTTTAATACTTTCAATACTTACGATTACGTGTTTCCTCGTTTTCGTGATGTACAGCGTAGGTTACTGGTTGTAAAGCTGAAATATTGAATGGTGCCTTAATAATATGAAAATTATTATAACAGATTCAATACTTACGATTTGCTATATCTTCATTATGACGATATACATCGGCTGTTGAAGGACCAGGTTGTGGATCATCAGCTGCCGAAGGTCCTGGCTGTGCATCGTCTTGATATTGACACCGCATGATGAATTCGTCACCTTCCGTATCGTCGAGCATTTAATTGACTGCTGTGGGCAAAATCGATTTAATTTATTGAAGATAAAGAAAAATATTGATAATAAAAATGTGATACTTACAATGGCGTCGCATTATACACCCGGCTAGAGAATCGGTGTGCTCGTTACATTGCTTTACGGCCTTCACAACGATTGAAAGAATATATCTATTATGAAATAAGCCGATACGTACATGTAATTGATTGTAGATATCCGACAATGCAGTAAAAGGAAATGCAACTTTTTACATAACACATCTAAAGATAATCTTTCAAAATCACTGGATCACACAGGTCCACACATTGTAAGAATGTGTGGTTCGCGATTTCTTGCGATGCGTAAAGCAAGTCGCAAAATTTTCACAAGGTGACTAACACTAGCTCTAACCATTTTTACTGGGTGATCTCTTGTTGTCAACTAGCCAAAGCGTACTGACGAGTCAAGCCAGTATTCTCCTTAAATATACTGGCGCTATATATACTAATTTAATGAAAAAATATACAGTTACACTTTGATGCGCCTCTCATACATCACATTTCTCTCGAGTCAGCAAACACGTGTCTTCTAGCAATAAACAGTCCTTTAAGAGATTTTGCTGGTTTCACTAGCGTAGCGAAATTCTTTTCACGGTAATGTAATCTACACCTTCCCAAAATAATATGTCGTCTTAATTATCCGGTAACCGCATACTCTCTATGTAACGTAATAAAGATGTTTTTAATGATTACGGTAAAGACAAAACTAAAGAAGCGCTGATGTTTTGTTTTATCTGACTCAGCTGTCAGCATTTCACGTGCGTGACTTTTTCTCACTTTTTTTCTTATTTTATAATCGCACATATTATTTGTAACATTAGACAGGCTGTGTCATAAAGAAATTTAATATATATCTTAACTTCTTAGACTAAGGAAAATATGGGTGTTCCATTATACTGCAACTCGCTGAGCCATCGGTACGTGACATTAGCAAAACACGTTGGGTGTATTACGAGATAAGTTACCACCAATGTAAAATAATATGCAACTCTACGGCGTTGCATTTTTTTCTTCGTGATAATTTCTCTTAATCAACATTCACATTTATTATTTTCATGAATCATTTTTAAATTTATAATGATAAAATTCTAAATTTTTTAATTTTTAGTTTCGCAGAAATCATTCATTTTTCATCATTAATCGAATCTAAATTACGACTTATAAATACATTTTAAATTTCAAGTCAATAACTTACAAAACAGAGAAGATAGTTATTTTCCTTTTTTACAAAAATTACGATTAATTGGAAATTCGGGATACTGAAATAAATAAAAGTTTGAAAAAGAAAACGGCATTTAAATTGCTTGAGTTGTGTGCGATAAACCGTCTTACACAGTGTCGCACTATCTTATCTTCTTCGCCGCGATAAAATTACAAAATCCAAAATTTCTCAATTTTGGTTTTTCGGGTAATTATTTATTCTTAACGTATTTGTCGTGTTTAAATACGCCTATGTTCAAAAAATGAGTCTGATTAGAATAATTTATATTGGGCGAAATGCTATCTACAAAACGTCATACTGGTCGGCTCTATTAAGCTACAGCCTAAAGAAGCAGATTCCGCCCGAAGCTGCGAAAAGTATAATGCATTGGTCATTGGGTCGTACACCTCCAAGTAACCTTCGTGTACGTTTCCTGTAAAAAGGCTGATTCAGAAATTTAAGACATGCGCTAGTTGCGTTGTACATTCTCGCGATTAGTTGCATTTTTTCAAACGTGAAAATTTCTCTAAAACCAGCAAAACACGTGGGTGTATTACGAGATAAGTTACCATCAATGTAAAATAATATTCAAGTCTACGGCGTTGCATTTTTTCTTCGTGATAATTTCTCTTAATCAACATTCACATTTATTATTTTCATGAAACATTTTAAAATTTATAATGATAAAATTCTAAATTTTTTAATTTTTAGTTTCGCAGAAATCATTCATTTATCATCATTAATCGAATCTAAATTACGAAGTATAAATACATTTTAAATTTCAAGTCAATAACTTAAAAACAGAGAAGATGTTATTTTCCTTTTTTTTTTTTTACAAAAATTACGATTAATTGAAAATTCGGGATACAGAAATAAATAAAAGTTTGAAGAAGGAAACGGCATTTAAATTGCTTGAGTTGTGTGCGATAAACCGTCTTACACAGTGTCGCACTATCTTATCTTCTTCGTCGCGATAAAATTACAAAATCCAAAATTTCTCAATTTTGGTTTTTCGGGTAATTATTTATTCTTAACGTATTTGTCGTATTTAAATACGTCTATGTTCAAAAAATGAGTCTGATTGGAATAATTTATATTGGGCGAAATGCTATCTACAAAACGTCACACTGGTCGGCTCTATTACGCTACAGCCTAAACAAGCAGATTTCGCACGAAGCTGCGAAAAGTATAATGCATCGGTCATTGGGCCGTACACCTCCAAGTAACCTTCGTGTATTTTTCCTGTAAAAAGACTGATTCAGGAGTTTAAGACAAGCGCTAGTTGCATTGTACATCCTCGCGATTAGTTTCCCCGTCAGTGTCCCCACGACTCTCCTGCTATAATGAGGGTCGTGGCTAAATCTTGTGCGGGTGAGAATAATACCTCACACATTAATCGCGCATGTGAGTATATCGGTAAATTTCGTGGATTTCAAAAAAACGAAAGATTCGACGATGGTGCGGTAATTTTAAATAAAGTGATTAGCGATTTAAAAGAGAAATTGAAGTTAAATAATTTACGTGGTGCGCTAAAAAAAAGACGTGAAACGCAGAAAAAATACGTAAAAACGTTAAAAAGGGCTCGCGAACATTTGAATAAATTACGGTTTTTAGACGATAAAATTGAGACATTGCGCCGCCGATCATTACGTTTAAGGAAATATTAAAACTATAAATAACGAGGTGAAGTGTGTGTGTGTAGTTAATTTTAAAATGTTACCAGATAGTGGAGCTCTGGAGTTGAATGTAGCCGAGGAAGCTGCGGAGGGTGCTGCGGAGGGTGCGGAAGCAAAAATTCCATTAGAAAATGCTTCGCAACTTATTGACCCGGCCTTCGAAAGACTTATGAGAATTAGAAGAGTGCGTCACGTTCTGATCTCGTTCGCGGCAAATATGGTTTTTAATTTTGGTGTTATGAGATTTTTAATGTGGCCTACACATTTCCGCTTATATAGTTGGGCTGTGATGCCCCTTGAAACAGCACTGGACATGTATAGTGTGACAAGGCCGGATTTTATATGGAGAACAGCAGACTCCAGTTATATAAAAGTGGGCGCTAATGTGAAAGAACCACAGTTTGTGATAATATATTACGCGACAGGATTTGGACAATGATCTACAAGAACACCATACATGGAGAGGAACATCTTCGGCGAATGCGTTTCATATACTAGGTAAGTTTAAATAAATATTAAATTACAAATCTCTCTCTGTCACATGTAAATGTGCCATGATACAGAGAGGATACACATAAAAGTTATAAAATTTCTCTCTCTCTCTCTCTCTTTCTCTCTCTCTCTCTCTCTCTCTCTCTCTCTCTCTCTCTCTCTCTCTCTCTTTCTCTCTTACACACACATAAAAGTTTTGATGCGCCAAAGTGTAGCCATAACTACTGTTGTCGTGTCAAAGCGAACCGGTCTTGAAGACATAACTTATCTTGGGACACCGTAGCGCTGCGCACACACACACGCACACACACGCACACATACACATACACACACATACACAAACATACACACACATACACACACATACACACGTTTTGATGCGCTAAAGTGAAGCCATAACTGCTCTCTCTCTCTCTCTCTCTCTCTCTCTCTCTCTCTCTCTCTCTCTCTCTCTCTCTCTCTCTCTCTCTCTCTCTCTCTCTCTCTCTCTCTCTCTCTCTCTCTCTCTCTCTCTCTCTCTCTCTCTCTCTCTCTCTCTCTCTCTCTCTCTCTCTGTCTCTGAATGTTCTCTGATGCGTCAAGCGCTATGGGTCGTGTCATGTGTGTGTGTGTGTGTGTGTGTGTGTGTTTGGGTGTGTGTTTGTGTGTGTACATGCAAAAGCACTTTTGGGGACCCATCACACAAACACATACAAATAGCATACAACAACTTACAACCATATAGAGAATTGTTGTAAGTGGGTTAAACTCGAAAATTCATAAAAATGCGTAAACAGGTGCGAGACTACTTTTGAGGACATCATAAAAAAACAATATTGGCAGTAAAATGGGAATATTATTAATGCAAATAATAGTCTAAAGTGATGTAAGCTCATTTTGGCATGATGTATGCTTTAATAATATAAATAAAGGCAAAATAACTTGGATTACGATAACACATGAAACATCACTTTTGAGGACTTCAACCGAATCACATTTGCGGACTAACTGGGACAGATGAGATATGTAATAGAAATTTAGTAACTCCAAGCAATACCTAATTTTCATCTAAGATTAAGTCACAGAAGACGTATCAAATGTATGAAACGCACTTTGCTTATATCGTTAAAAGTCCTCGAACAGCATTTTAAGTATTAATACGAAGAGTGTGTGTTTAACGAATATCGCTTTTGAGGACACTAGTTTTTTCGATATTCTTTTAATATTTTAACATCAACAGCAAATATATACTGTTCGTACTAGATGGGATTATCATTCTTAGATGCCTTGGAAACGTCTGTACGTAATTATACAATGCATGCGTTAACTACCGACTATACATTTAAAGACATTACCTGTATGTGTATATAACTCAATATTGATTTCACCATAAAAATTTGGAATTAATCCCGAAAGTCAAGACGACTGGCAACTGCTTGGTACCGATTGACATTGTGAATGTCCTTGTAACGAATTTTTGGTATACAAGCGTTCAATGTTTTGTCGTTAAAATGCACTTATGAAGACATCAGCTTCAGATCAACAATTGCAAGTAGTCATTCAGCAACAAGATCTTGGAGAATAATGCCAGAAACAAGTATGCAATTTTTATTTAAGGTATTGAGAAAAGCTGCATATTTAATAATGTAAGAAATACTTAATAAAAATTCAAAAGACTTGGTAAGGCAAATTAGGCCGTCATACTATTGATGTATTAATAGGTGAGGATACGTTTGAGGACACGTCTGACTTCGATATTTGTTAGTCACTCACATATAAATAAAATGTGACAGTAAAGTATTATCTAAAGAGATTAGATTATCGGTAAATACCTTTATTTGCCGAAACATTAACAGTAAATATTACCTATTCGTACTGAAGGCGATTTTCATTTTTAGATGTCTTCATAACGTCCTGTACGTAATTGTACAATGCATGTGTTAACAACCGGCTGTACTTTTAGAGACATTACCAGTATTTTGTACAAATTTCACTAAATATTGGTTTGACAAAAAAAAATTATGTTCAGGACAATGTAAAAAATTTGGTTTCAATCTCTAAAATCACAACGCCTGGCAACTGATTGGTGTCGATTGAAATCGTCAAAATCCTGGTAACGAATTTTTAGTATACAAACATAAAATGTCTTGTCACCCTTATCAGCTTTAGGGTAACAATTGCAAGCAGGGATTTATCTACTAAATTTTGAGGAAACGACTACGAATGTGTATCCAATTTTTGTTTAACTACTTGGCAAAGGCTGCATATGTAAATATGTAATAAGAAACTTTATATAGAAAAATGGCTTGGTAAGGCCAGTACCGCATTCAAACTATTGATGTATTGATAGGTCAGGATATTTTTGAGGACACGACTATATTCGGTATTTGTTAATCACTCTAATATTAAATAAATGTGATAGTGAAGTATTATCTCAAGTGATTAGAAAGGCGGTAAATATCTATATTTTCCGTAACATTAACAGCGAATATTAACTATTTGTACTGGAGAGATTATCTTCATAACGTCCTGTACGTAATTATACGATGCATAAGTTAACAACCGGCTGTACTTTTAAAGACATTACCAGAATTTTTGTTCTAATTTCAATAAATATTGGTTTGACAAATAGAAATTATGTTCAGGAAAATGTAAAAATTTGGATTCTATGTCTAAAACCACAACGGGTGGCAACTGCTTGGTGTCGATTGAAATCGTCAAAATCCTGTAACTAATTTTTAGTATACAATCGTAAAACTTGGCAAAAGCTGCATATTTAATAATGCAAGAAATACTTAATAAAAATTAAAAAGACTTGATAAGGCTAATTAGGCAGTCATACTATTGATGTATTAATAGGTGAGGATACGTTTGAGGACACGTCTGACTTCGGTATTTGTTAGTCACTCAAATATAAAAAAAATGTGACAGTAAAGTATTATCTCCAGAGATTAGATTATCGGTAAATACCTTTATTTGCCGAAATATTAACAGTAAATATTCCCTATTCGTACTGGAGGGGATTTTCATTTTTAGACGTCTTCATAACGTCCTGTGCGTAATTGTACAATGACAATTGACATTACCAGAATTTTGTACAAATTACACTAAATATTGGTTTTACAAAAAGAAATTATGCTCAGGACAATGTAAAAAATTTGGATTGAATCTCTAAAATCACAGCGGCTAGCAACTAATTGGTGTCGATTGAAATCGTCAAAATCCTGGTAACGAATTTTTAGTATAGAAACATAAAATGTCTTGTCACCCTTATCAGCATTAGGGTAACAATTGCAAGCAGGGATTTATCTACTAAATTTTGAGCAAACGGCTACGAATGTGTATCCAATTTTTGTTTAACTACTTGGCAAAGGCAGCATATGTAAAAATGTAATAAGAAACATTATAAAGATTAATGCCTTGGTAAGGACAATACCACATTCATACTATTGATGTATTGATAGGTGAGGATAGGTTTGAGGACATGACTGAATTCGGTATTTGTTAACCACTCTAATATAAAATAAATGTGACAGTAAAGTATTATCTCAAGAGATTAGATTATCGGTAAATACCTTTATTTGCCGAAACATTAACAGTAAATATTACCTATTCGTACTGAAGCGGATTTTCATTTTTAGATGTCTTCATAACGCCCTGTATGTAATTGTACAATGCATGTGTTCACAACCGGCTTTACTTTTAGAAACATTACCAGAATTTTTGTTCTAATTTCAATAAATATTGGTTTGAGAAATGGAAATTATGTTTAGAAAAACGTAAAAATTTGGATTCTATATCTAAAATCACAACGGGTGGCAACTGCTTGGCATCGATTGTAATCGTCAAAATCCTGTAACGAATTTTTAGTATACAAACCTAAAACTTGGCAAAAGCTGCATATTTAATAACGTAAGAAATACTTAATAAAAAGTTAAAAGACTTGGTAAGGCAAATTAGGCAGTCATACTGTTGATGTATTAATAGGTGAGGATACGTTTGAGGACATGTCTGACTGCGGTATTTGTTAGTCACTCAAATATAAAAAAAATGTGACAGTAAAGTATTATCTCCAGAGATTAGATTATCGGTAAATACCTTTATTTGCTGAAACATTAACAGTAAATATTACGTATTCGTACTGAAGGGGATTTTCATTTTTAGATGTCTTCATACCGTCCTGTAGGTAATTGTACAATGCATGTGTTAACAACCGGCTGTACTTTTAGAGACATTACCAGAATTTTGTACAAATTTGACTAAATATTGGTTTTACAAAAAGAAATTATGCTCAGGACAATGTAAAAAATTTGGATTCAATCTCTAAAACCACAACGGGTGGCAACTGCTTGGTGTCGATTGAAATCGTCAAAATCCTGTAACTAATTTTTAGTATACAAACGTAAAACTTGGCAAAAGCTGCATATTTAATAATGTAAGAAATACTTAATAAAAATTAAAAAGGCTTGGTAAGGCTAATTAGGCAGTCATGCCATTGATGTATTAATAGACGAGGATACGTTTGAGGACACGTCTGACTTCGGTATTTGTTAGTCACTCAAATATAAAAAAAATGTAACAGTAAATTTTTTTCTCAAGAGATTAGATTATCCGTAAATACCTTTATTTGCCCAAACATTAACAGTAAATATTACCTATTCGTACTGAAGGGGATTTTCATTTTTAGATGTCTTCCTAACGTCCTGTACGTAATTGTACAATGCATGTGTTAACAACCGGCTTTACTTTTAGAGACATTACCAGAATTATGAACAAATTGCACTAAATATTGGTTTTACAAAAAGAAATTATGCTCAGGACAATATAAAAAATTTGGATTCAATCTCTAAAATCACAACGGCTAGGAACTAATTGGTGTCGATTGAAATCGTGAAAATCCTGGTAACAAATTTTTAGTATACAAACATAAAATGACTTGTCACCCTTATCAGCTTCAGGGTAACAATTGCAAAGAGGGATTTATCTACTATATTTGGCGAAACGGCTACGAACGTGTATCTAATTTTTGTTTAACTACTTGGCAAAGGCTGCATATGTAAAGATGTAATAAGAACCTTTATAAAGATTAATGCCTTGGTAAGGCCAATACCGCATTCATACTATTGATGTATTAATAGGTGAGGATATGTTTGAGGACACGACTGAATTTGGTATTTGTTAATCACTCTAATATAAAAAAAATGTGACAGTCAAGTGTTATCTCAAGAGATTATAATGGCGGTGAATACCATTATTTGCTGAAACATTAACAGTAAATATTACGTATTCGTACTGAAGGGGATTTTCATTTTTAGATGTCTTCATAACGTCCTGTAGGTAATTGTACAATGCATGTGTTAACAACCGCCTGTTCTTTTAGAGACATTACCAGAATTTTGTACAAATTTGACAAAATATTGGTTTTAGAAAAAGTAATTATGTTCAGGACAATGTAAAAAATTTGGTTTCAATCTCTAAAACCACAACGGGTGGCAACTGCTTGGTGTCGATTGAAATCGTCAAAATCCTGTAACGAATTTTTAGTATACAAACCTAAAACTTGGCAAAAGCTGCATATTTAATAACGTAAGAAATACTTAATAAAAAGTCAAAAGACTTGGTAAGGCAAATTAGGCAGTCATACTGTTGATGTATTAATAGGTGAGGATACGTTTGAGGACACGTCTGACTACGGTATTTGTTAGTCACTCAAATATAAAAAAAATGTAACAGTAAATTTTTTTTCTCAAGAGATTAGGTTATCCGTAAATACCTTATTTGCCGAAACATTAACAGTAAATATTACCTATTAGTACTGAAGGGGATTTTCATTTTTAGATGTCTTCCTAACGTCCTGTACGTAAATGTACAATGCATGTGTTAACAACCTGCTTTACTTTTAGAGACATTACCAGAATTTTGAACAAATTGCACTAAATATTGGTTTTACAAAAAGAAATTATGCTCAGGACAATGTAAAAAATTTGGATTCAATCTCTAAAATCACAACGGCTAGCAACTAATTGGTGTCGATTGAAATCGTCAAAATCCTGGTAACGAATTTTTAGTATACAAACATAAAATGACTTGTCACCCTTATCAGCTTCAGGGTAACAAATGCAAAGAGGGATTTATCTACTATATTTGGCGAAACGGCTACGAATCAGTATCTAATTTTTGTTTAACTACTTGGCAAAGGCTGCATATGTAAAGATGTAATAAGAACCTTTATAAAGATTAATGCCTTGGTAAGGCCAATACCGCATTCATACTATTGATGTATTGATAGGTGAGGATATGTTTGAGGACACGACTGAATTTGGTATTTGTTAATCACTCTAATATAAAAAAAATGTGACAGTAAACTATTATCTCCAGAGATTAGATTATCGGTAAATACCTTTATTTGCTGAAACATTAACAGCGAATATTAACTATTTGTACTGGAGAGATTATCATTATTTGAGGCCTTCATAACGTCCTGTACGTAATTATACGATGCATGTGTTTACTACCGGCTCTACTTTTAAAGACATTACCAGAATTTTTGTTCTAATTTCAATAAATATTGGTTTGAGAAATGGAAATTATTTTTAGAAAAACGTAAAAATTTGGATTCTATATCTAAAATCACAATAGTTACCAAGCGGTTGCCAGGCATTTTGTCTTTAGAGATTAATTGCAAATTTTTTACATTTCTCTCAATATAATTTCATTTTGTCGAATCAATATTTACTCAAATATAAATATAAATTCTGGAAAAGACTTTAAAAGCACAGCCGGTAGTAAACACATGCAGTGTATAATTACGTAGAGGAGGTTATGAAGACACTTAACGATGATAATCCCCTCCAGTATGAACTGTTAATATTCGATGTTGAAGTTATGGAAAATAAATGAATTTCACCGCCATTTTGTATACACTTAAGATAATACTTTATTGTCAAATTTATTTATATGGGAATGGCTAACAAATACGCAAGACGCTCGAGTCCTCAAATGTATCATCATCTATCCATATATCATAAGTATTAATGCCGAATTGGCCTTTTCGAGTCATTTCACTTTTTAATAACTTCTTTTTACATATTTAAACATGTACCTTTCGTAAAAGACTTAAACAGAAATTTCATACTCTTGACTGGCAGTGTCAGCAAAGTTTCTGCCGCTGAATGTCTACTCGCAATTGTTACTTTCAACTTGATCTATTCATAAATGCAATAGGGGGACAAAACATTCTCTTAAATAAAAATATTATACGCTTTTCGGGCAGAATCCTCCAAGATCTTTTCGCTTAACGACAGTTTACAATTCTTACTCGAAACCTGATGTATTCATTAGTGCATCAGGGCGACAAAACGTTTAACGTTTAAATACTAAAAATTTGTTAGAAGGACATTGACAATTTCAATAGCTGCCAAGCGGTTGTTAGGCATTTTGTCTTGAGAGATTAATTGCAAATTTTTTACATTTCCCTCAATATAATTTCATTTTGTCGAATCAATATTTACTCAAATATGAATCTAAATTCTCAAAAAGACTTTAAAAGCACAGCCGGTAGTAAACACATGCAGTGTATAATTACGTAGAGGCTATTATGAAGACATCTAACTATGATAATCCCCTCCAGTTCGAACAGTTAATATTGGGTGTTGAAGTTATGAAAAATAAATGTATTTCACCGCCATTTTGTATACACTTGAGATAATACTTTATTGTCAAATTTATTTATTCGGGAATAGCTAACAAATACGGAAGACACTCGAGTCCTCAAATGTATCATCATCTATCCATACATCATAAGTAAGAATGCTGAATTGGCCTTTCCGAGTCACTTCACTTTTTAATAACTTCTTTTTACATATTTAAATATGTACCTTTCGTAAAAGACTTAAATAGAAATTGCATACTCTTGACTGGCAGCGTCAGCCAAGTTTCTGTTGCTGAATGTCTACTCGCAATTGCTACTTTAAACCTGATCTATACGTAAATGTATTAGGGGGACAAAACATTCTCTTAAATAAAAATATTATACGCTTTTCGGGCAGAATCCTCCAAGATCTTGTCGCTTAACGACAGTTTACAATTCTTACTCGAAACCTGATGTATTCATTAGTGCATCAGGGCGACAAAACGTTTAACGTTTAAATACTAAAAATTTGTTAGAAGGACATTGACAATTACAATAGTTACCAAGCGGTTGCCAGGCATTTTGTCTTTAGAGATTAATTACAAATTTTTTACATTTCTCTCAATATAATTTCATTTTGTCGAATCAATATTTACTCAAACATAAATATAAATTCTGGAAAAGACTTTAAAGCACAGCCGGTAGTAAACACATGCAGTGTATAATTACGTAGAGGACGTTATGAAGACACCTAATGATGATAATCCCCTCCAGTACGAACTGTTAATATTCGGTGTTGAAGTTATGGAAAATAAATGTATTTCACCGCCATTTTGTATACACTTAAGATAATACTTTATTGTCAAATTTATTTATATGGGAATGGCTAACAAATACGCAAGACGCTCGAGTCCTCAAATGTATCATCATCTATCCATACATCATAAGTATTAATGCCGAATTGGCCTTTCCGAGTCATTTCACTTTTTAATAACTTCTTTTTACATATTTAAACATGTACCTTTCGTAAAAGAATTAAACAGAAATTTCATACTCTTGACTGGCAGTGTCAGCCAAGTTTCTGTCGCTGAATGTCTACTCGCAATTATTACTTTAAACTTGATCTACTCGTAAATGCATTAGGGGGACAAAACATTCTCTTAAATAAAAATATTATACGATTTTCGGGCAGAATCCTCCAAGATCTTATCGCTTAACGACAGTTTACAATTCTTACTCGAAACCTGATGTATTCATTAGTGCATCATGGCGACAAAACGTTTAACGTTTAAATACTAAAAATTTGTTAGAAGGACATTGACAATTTCAATAGCTGCCAAGCGGTTGTCAGGCATTTTGTCTTGAGAGATTAATTGCAAATTTTTTACATTTCCCTCAATATAATTTCATTTTGTCGAATCAATATTTACTCACATATGAATATAAATTCTCAAAAAGATTTTAAAAGCACAGCCGGTAGTAAACACATGCAGTGTATAATTACGTAGAGGCTGTTATGAAGACATCTAACTATGATAATCCACTTCAGTTCGAACAGTTAATATTGGGTGTTGAAGTTATAGAAAATAAACGTATTCCACCGCCATCCTGTATACACTTGAGATAATACTTTATTGTCAAATTAATTATATGGGAATAGTTAACAAATACGGAAGACACTCGAGTCCTCAAATGTATCATCATCTATCCGTACATCATAAGTATGAATGCCTAATTGGCCTTTCCGAGTCATTTCACTTTTTAATAACTTCTTTTTACATATTTAAATATATACCTTTCGTAAAAGACTTAAATAGAAATTGCATACTCTTGACTGGCAGTGTCAGCAAAGTTTCTGTTGCTGAATGTCTCCTCGCAATTGTTACTTTAAACCTGATCTATTCGTAAATGTATTAGGGGGACAAAACATACCTTAAATAAAAATATTATACGCTTCTCGGGCAGAATCCTCCAAGATCTTGTCGCTTAACGACAGTTTACAATTCTTACTCGAAACCTGATGTATTCATTAGTGCATCAGGGCGACAAAACGTTTAACGTTTAAATACTAAAAATTTGTTAGAAGGACATTGACAATTTCAATAGTTACCAAGCGGTTGCCAGGCATTTTGTCTTTAGAGATTAATAGCAAATTTTTTATATTTCTCTCAATATAATTTCATTTTGTCGAATCAATATTTACTCAAATATGAATATAAATTCTGGAAAAGACTTTAAAAGCACAGCCGGTAGTAAACACATGCAGTGTATAATTATGTAGAGGCTGTTATGAAAACATCTAACTATGATAATCTCCTCCAGTTCGAACAGTTAATATTGGGTGTTGATGTTATGGAAAATAAATGTATTTCACCGCCATTTTGTATACACTTGAGATAATACTTTATTGTCAAATTTATTTATATGGGTATGGCTAACAAATACGAAAGACACTCGAGTCCTCAAATGTATCATCATCTATCCATACATCATAAGTATTAATACCTAATTGGCCTTTCCGAGTCATTTCACTTTTGATTAACTTCTTTTCACATATTTAAATATGTACCTTTCGTAAAAGACTTAAATAGAAATTGCATACTCTTGACTGGCAGTGTCAGCCAAGTTTCTGTTGCTGAATGTCTACTCGCAATTGTTACTTTACACCTGATCTATTCGTAAATGCATTAGGGGGACAAAACATTCTCTTAAATAAAAATATTATACGTTTTTCGGGTAGAATCCTCCAAGATCTTGTCGCTTAACGACAGTTTACAATTCTTACTCGAAACCTGATGTATTCATTAGTGCATTAGGGCGACAAAACGTTTAACGTTTAAATACTAAACATTCGTTACAATGACATTGACAATTTCAGTAGTTACCAAACGGTTGTCAGGCATTTTATCTTTAGAGATTAATTGCAAATTTTTTACATTTCCCTCAATATAATTTCATTTTGTCGAATCAATATTTACTCAAAATGGATATAAATTCTGGAAAAGACTTTAAAAGCACAGCCGGTAGTAAACACATGCAGTGTATAATTACGTAGAGGCTGTTATGACGTCATCTAACTATGATAATCCCCTCACGTTCGAACAGTTAGTATTGGGTGTTGAAGTTATGGAAAATAAATGTATTTCCCCGCCATTTTGTATACACTTGCGATAATACTTTATTGTCAAATGTATTTATATGGGAATGGCTAACAAATGCGGAAGATACTCGAGTCCTCAAATGTATCATCATCTATCAATACATCATAAGTATGAATGCCGAAATGGCCTTTTCGAGTCATTTCACTTTTTAATAACTTCTTTTTACATATTTAAATATGTACCTTTCGTAAAAGACTTAAATAGAAATTGCATACTCTTGACTGGCAGTGTCAGCCAAGTTTCTGTTGCTGAATGTCTACTCGCAATTATTACTTTAAACCTGATCTATTCGTAAATGCATTATGGGGACAGAACATTCACTTAAATAAAAATATTATACGCTTTTCGGGCTGAATCCTCCAAGATCTTGTCGCTTAACGACAGTTTACAATTCTTACTCGAAACCTGATGTAGTCATTAGTGCATCAGGGCGACAAAACGTTTAACGTTTGAATACTAAAAATTTGTTAGAAGGACATTGACAATTTCAATAGTTACCAAGCGGTTGCCAGGCATTTTGTCTTTAGATATTAATTGCAAAATTTTTTACATTTCTCTCAATATAATTTCATTTTGTCGAATCAATATTTACTGAAATATGAATAGAAATTCTGCAAAAGACTTTAAAAGCACAGCCGGGAGTAAACACATGCAGTGTATAATTACGTAGAGGCTGTTATGAAGACATCTATCAATGATCATCGCCTCCAGTACGAACAGTTAATATTCGATGTCAATGTTATGGCAAATAAAGGTATTTCACAGCAATTTTGTATACACTTGAGATAATACTTTATTATCACATTTATTTATATCGGAATGGTTAACGAATGCGGAAGACACTCGAGTCCTCAAATGTATCATCATCTATCAATACATCATATGTATGAATGCCGAATTCGCCTTTCCGAGTCATTTCACTTTTTAATAACTTCTTTTTACATATTTAAATATGTACCTTTCGTAATTGACTTAAATAGAAATTGCATACTCTTGACTGGCAGTGTCAGCCAAGTTTCTGTTGCTGAATGTCTACTCGCAATTATTACTTTAAACCTGATCTATTCGTAAATGCATTATGGGGACAGAACATTCACTTAAATAAAAATATTATACGCTTTTCGGGCTGAATCCTCCAAGATCTTGTCGCTTAACCACAGTTTACAATTCTTACTCGAAACCTGATGTAGTCATTAGTGCATCAGGGCGACAAAACGTTTAACTTTTGAATACTAAAAATTTGTTAGAAGGACATTGACAATTTCAATAGTTACCAAGCGGTTGCCAGGCATTTTGTCTTTAGATATTAATTGCAAATTTTTTACATTTCTCTCAATATAATTTCGTTTTGTCGAATCAATATTTACTGAAATATGAATAGAAATTCTGGAAAAGACTTTAAAAGCACAGCCGGGAGTAAACACATGCAGTGTATAATTACGTAGAGGCTGTTATGAAGACATCTAACTATGATAATCCCCTCCAGTTCGAACAGTTAATATTGGGTGTTGAAGTTATGAAAAATAAATGTATTTCACCGCCATTTTGTATACACTTGAGATAATACTTTATTGTCAAATTTATTTATATGGGAATAGTTAACAAATACGAAAGACACTCGAGTCCTCAAATGTATCATCATCTATCCGTACATCATAAGTATGAATGCTGAATTGGCCTTTCCGAGTCATTTCACTTTTTAATAACTTCTTTTTACATATTTAAATATGTACCTTTCGTAATTGACTTAAATAGAAATTGCATACTCTTGACTGGCAGTGTCAGCCAAGTTTCTGTTGCTGAATGTCTACTCGCAATTATTACTTTAAACCTGATCTATTTGTAAATGCATTATGGGGACAGAACATTCACTTAAATAAAAATATTATACGCTTTTCGGGCTGAATCCTCCAAGATCTTGTCGCTTAACCACAGTTTACAATTCTTACTCGAAACCTGATGTAGTCATTAGTGCATCAGGGCGACAAAACGTTTACCTTTTGAATACTAAAAATTTGTTAGAAGGTCATTGACAATTTCAATAGTTACCAAGCGGTTGCCAGGCATTTTGTCTTTAGATATTAATTGCAAATTTTTTACATTTCTCTCAATATAATTTCATTTTGTCGAATCAATATTTACTGAAATATGAATAGAAATTCTGGAAAAGACTTTAAATGCACAGCCGGGAGTAAACACATGCAGTGTATAATTACGTAGAGGCTGTTATGAAGACATCTATCAATGATCATCGCCTCCAGTACGAACAGTTAATATTCGATGTCAATGTTATGGCAAATAAAGGTATTTCACAGCAATTTTGTATACACTTGAGATAATACTTTATTATCACATTTATTTATATCGGAATGGCTAACGAATACGGAAGACACTCGAGTCCTCAAATGTATCATCATCTATCAATACATCATATGTATGAATGCCGAATTGGCCTTTCCGAGTCATTTCACTTTTTAATAACTTCTTTTTACATATTTAAATATGTACCTTTCGTAATTGACTTAAATAGAAATTGCATACTCTTGACTGGCAGTGTCAGCCAAGTTTCTGTTCCTGAATGTCTACTCGCAAGTGTTACTCTAAACCTCATGCATTTGTAAATGCATTAGGGGGACAAAACATTCTCTTAAATAAAAATAGCATACGCTTTTCGGGCAGAATCCTCCAAGATCTTGTCGCTTAACGACAGTTTACAGTTCTTACTCGAACCTGATGTATTCATTAATGCATCAGGGCGACAAAACGTTTAACGTTTAAATACTAAAAATTTTTTAGAAGGACATTGACAATTTCAATAGTTACCAAGCGGTTGTCAGGCATTTTGTCTTGAGAGATTAATTGCAAATTTTTTACATTTCCCTCAATATAATTTCATTTTGTCGAATCAATATTTACTCACATATGAATATAAATTCTCAAAAAGACTTTAAAAGCTCAGCCGGTAGTAAACACGTGCAGTGTATAATTACGTAGAGGCTGTTATGAAGACATCTAACTATGATAATCCCCTCCAGTTCGAACAGTTAATATTGGGTGTTGAAGTTATGAAAAATAAATGTATTTCACCGCCATTTTGTATACACTTGAGATAATACTTTATTGTCAAATTAATTATATGGGAATAGTTAACAAATACGGAAGACACTCGAGTCCTCAAATGTATCATCATCTATCCGTACATCATAAGTATGAATGCTGAATTGGCCTTTCCGAGTCATTTCACTTTTTAATAACTTCTTTTTACATATTTAAATTTGTACCTTTCGCAAAAGACTTAAATAGAAATTGCATACTCTTGACTGGCAGTGTCAGCCATGTTTCTGTTGCTGAATGTCTCCTCGCAATTGTTACTTTAAACCTGATCTATTCGTAAATGTATTAGGGGGACAAAACATTCCTTAAATAAAAATATTATACGCTTCTCGGGCAGAATCCTCCAAGATCTTGTCGCTTAACGACAGTTTACAATTCTTACTCGAAACCTGATGTATTCATTAGTGCATCAGGGCGACAAAACGTTTAACGTTTAAATACTAAAAATTTGTTAGAAGGACATTGACAATTTCAATAGTTACCAAGCGGTTGCCAGGCATTTTGTCTTTAGAGATTAATTGCAAATTTTTTATATTTCTCTCAATATAATTTCATTTTGTCGAATCAATATTTAATGAAATATGAATAGAAATTCTGGAAAAGACTTTGAAAGCACAGCCGGTAGTAAACACATGCAGTGTATAATTACGTAGAGGCTGTTATGAAGACATCTAACTATGATAATCTCCTCCAGTTCGAACAGTTAATATTGGGTGTTGAAGTTATGGAAAATAAATGTATTTCACCGCCATTTTGTATACACTTAAGATAATACTTTATTGTCAAATTTATTTATATGGGAATGGCTAACTGTTTGGGAAATCAGTAATTTGAATTCCCGCGGTTATGCTCAGCTCGGTACGACTCACGGCGCTGCCACGGCGCGGCAGCACCTCGCGGCTTCTCGGCGGAACAGCCGAGACACTACACTGATTCACAAGGTGAATTCGCGCTTTTTCGGTCTCTCTCGCTCTCTCACATGCAAATGTGAGAGAGATTGTGATTTGATTCGCGAAGTGAATCGTGAAGGCCAAGAAGACGGAAGTGCTCACTCTTTGAAAAACTCAGTCTGCGGCTGCTACTAAAACGGCAGCAGTTCTCACCCCGACCCGGTATAGTCTACAGTGTGCTCGCTGCGAGGCTGCATGGTGACTAGTATCGTGGCTCATACTCGGACTCTCGTCTCATTCAGCGGATCATCTCACACGGCAGCTCCTCATACATAGAGGCATTTTCTCACACGGCATCTACTCATACAAAGCGGCTCACTGTTCGGTAGTGAAGCGTGCTCGACACGAGGCCGCTCTCTCTCACTCTCTCAATGTACATACGGCGTGCTCGCAACGAGGCCGCATGGACGTTTACACGGCATACTCTCAGTCAGCTATATCTCTCACACGGAACTTCTCATACGGCAGTGCTTTCATACGGCAGTGCTTCTTACAAGGCAGCTTCTGACATGGCATAATCTCACCGGTTCGCCGCCTCTAGCTAGCCATGAGGCAACCACTCTCGGTAACCGTTACGCAAGACTCTTGGCGGTGCTCAACTGGCTTTTAGCAACTCTCCTGTTTCACTGGCTCCTCTCACTGGCTACAACTCTTCTCACTGGGTACAACTCTTCTCACTTGATGTAACTCATCTGCGGTTACAAATCAATTGGCTTCATCTCTATGGACTGTGTGATTCAACCGGCTTCCTCATTCTTCTCCAAATTAATATAATTGCTATAAAGCTAAGGTAAACTCACACACACACCTACACACAGCCATTTTGATGACTCAAGCAAGCAGTAATCTAATATGAAGTACTCTGCACATATAATTCTTGTCAACTCTCAACCACAAGAAATTAATAACATTCATTGTGTGTATTTATGCTAGCAGTAAACTCAACGGAATTTACTAATTCAAACTCAGCAATTCTCTGAAATCTCACTCACATAGAAACACTCAAACATAATCTTTGTAACACTCATACACTCAAACATAAACTTGTAACACTCAGATACTCAACCAAGCTTTTGTAATATTCAACCAATTTATGTAATAGAGTTAAGTTTATAGACAGTTTTATAATATACTGAAATTTAATTTATTAAAGTGTTTGGCTCTCAATTTATTTGTAAACACCCACAGCATGTCCTCATTAAAAATTATGGCATTCTCAAACAAACCATACAAACAACGAATCATAAGTATGAATGCCGAAATGGCCTTTTCGAGACATTTCACTTTTTAATAACTTCTTTTTACATATTTAAATATGTACCTTTCGTAAAAGACTTAAATAGAAATTGCATACTCTTGTCTGGTAGTGTCAGTCAAGTTTCTGTTGCTGAATGTCTACTCGCAATTGTTACTTTAAACCTGAGCTATTCGTAAAAGCATTAGGGGGACAAAACATTCACTTAAATAAAAATATTATACGCTTTTCGGGCAAAATCCTCCAAGATATTGTCGCTTAACGGCAGTTTACAATTCTTACTCGAAACCTGATGTATTCATTAGTGCATTAGGGCGACAAAACGTTTAACGTTTAAATACTAAAAATTTGTTAGGAGGACATAGACAATTTCAATAGTTACCAAGCGATTGCCAGGCGTTTTGACTTTAGAGATTAATTGCAAATTTTTTACATTTGTCTCAATATAATTCCATTTTGTCGGATCAATATTTACTGAAATATGAATATAAATTCTGGAAAAGACTTTATAAGTACAGCCGGTATTAAACACATGCAGTGTATAATTACGTAGAGGACGTTATGAAGACACCTAACGATGATAATCCCCTCCAGTACGAACTGTTAATATTCGGTGTTGAAGTTATGGAAAATAAATGTATTTCACCGACATTTTGTATACACTTGAGATAATACTTTATTGTCAAATTTATTTATATGGGAATGGCCAACAAATACGGAAGACACTCGAGCCCTCAAGTGTATCATCATCTATCCATACATCATAAGTATGAATGCCGAATAGGCCTTCCCGAGTCATTTCACTTTATAATAAGATCCTTTTACATCATTAAATATGCACCTTTTGTCAATAACTTAAGTAGAAATTGCATACTCTTGTCTGGCAGTGTCAGCCAAGAATGAGTCTCTCAATAACAGTTTGCAATTGTTCTAATTCTGACCCTGTCAGAAATATGTTCTATAAAAAAATATGAAAATATATAAAAAATCATGAAATTCTATTATAGTTTATGAAAGTTTATGAATGTCTGTGAGAATTTATGAGAATCTCTCAAAATCTTTGCAAACGTATAAAATACTGTCGTAATTGGGAGACTTGCATAGTTTTTTCATAGTTTTTCCTACTTTTTCCATAGCTTTTCATAATTTTTAATAGACTTTTACAGTTCTTCATTATTTTTCGAAGATTTTTATGGATTTTCGTAATTTTTTACAAATTGTGTTTTTTACTAAAATTAAGAAAACAGAATATAAATATGTTGTTTCAAAAGATTTTTTTTTATTAGATAGAAAAATCGAATGTGTAAAGAATTTACGGTGATCCATAAAAGTCTACGAAAAATAATGGATAACTATGAAAGCCTATTAAAAATAAGGAAATGCTATGAAAAAGAAGGAGAATCTATAAAAAGCTATGCAAGCGTCCAAATTATGACAGTATTTTATACGTTTTCCATAGACATTCATAGGTTCCCATAGATTCTCATAGACTTTCATAGACTTCCTTAGGTTTTCATAATTTTTTATAGATTTTCATAGTTATTTTATGACATATTTTTGACAAGGGATGTTTTCGCACATGCATAAGGGCGACAAAAAACTAACTTTAATAAAAATAGCATACCCTTTTCGTGCAGTATCCTCCAAGATTTTGTCACTTAACGACAGCTTGCAATTGTAACTCTAAACCTGATGTCTGCATAAGTACATTATGGCGACAAAATATTTAGGGCTTCAATACTAACAATTCGTTACAAGGACATTGAAATTTTGAATCGTTACCAAGCAGTTGCCAGGCGTTTTGGCTTTAGAGATAAATTGCAAATTTCTTACATTTTCCTCAATATAATTTCATTTCGTCGAATCAATATTTACTCAAATATGAATATTAATTCTGAAAAAGACTTTAAAAGCACAGCCGGTAGTAAACACATGCAGTGTATAATTACGTAGAGGCTGTTATGAAGACATCTAACTATGATAATCTCCTCCAGTTCGTACAGTTAATATTGGGTGTTGAAGTTACGGAAAATAAATGTATTTTACCGTTATTTTGTATAAACTTTTGATAATAATCTATTGTCAAATTTTTTTAATTTGTAATTACTAACAAATACTGAAGACAGTCGAGTCCTCAAATGTATCATCATCTATCAATACAACATAAGTATCAATGCCGAATTGGCCTTTCCGAGTCATTTCACTTTTTAGTAGGATCTCTTTACATTATTAAATATGCACCTTTTGTCAATAACTTAAATAGAAATTGCATACTCTTGTCTGGTAGTGTCAGCCAAGTTTCTGTTTCTGAATTTCTACTCGCAATTTTTACTTTAAACCTGAGCTATTCGTAAATGCATTAGGGGGACAAAACATTCACTTAAATAAAAATATTATACGCTTTTCGGGCAGAATCCTTCAAGATCCTGTCGCTTAACGACAGTTCACAATTCTTACTCGAAACCTGATGTATTCATTAGTGCATCAGGGCAACAAAACGTTTAACGTTTAAATACTAAAAATTTGTTAGAAGGACATTGACAATTTCAATAGCTGCCAAGCGGTTGTCAGGCATTTTGTCTTGAGGGATTAATAGCAAATTTTTTACATTTCCCTCAATATAATTTCATTTTGTCGAATCAATATTTACTCAAAGATGAATATAAATTCTGGAAAAGACTTTAAAAGCACAGCCGGTAGTAAACACATGCAGTGTATAATTACGTAGAGGCTGTTATGAAGACATCTAACTATGATAATCTCCTCCAGTTCGAACAGTTAATATTGGGTGTTGAAGTTATGGAAAATAAAAGTATTTCACCGCCATTTTGTATACACTTAAGATAATACTTTATTGTCAAATTTATTTATATGGGAATGGCTAACAAATACGGAAGATAGTCGAGTCCTCAAATGTATCATCATCTATCAATACATCATAAGTATGAATACCGAAATGGCCTTTTCGAGTCATTTCACTTTTTAATAACTTCTTTTTACATATTTAAATATGTACCTTTCGTAAAAGACTTAAATAGAAATTTCATACTCTCGACTGGCAGTGTCAGCCAAGTTTCTGTCGCTGAATGTCTACTCGCAATTGTTACTTTAAACTTGATCTATTCGTAAATGCATTAGGGGGACAAAACATTCTCTTAAATAAAAATATTATACGCTTTTCGGGCAGAATCCTCCAAGATCTTTTCGCTTAACGACAGTTTACAATTCTTACTCGAAACCTGATGTAGTCATTAGTGCATCAGGGCGACAAAACGTTTAACGTTTAAATACTAAAAATTTGTTAGAAGGACATTGACAATTTCAATAGCTGCCAAGCGGTTGTCAGGCATTTTGTCTTGAGGGATTAATAGCAAATTTTTTACATTTCCCTCAATATAATTTCATTTTGTCGAATCAATATTTAATGAAATATGAATAGAAATTCTGGAAAAGACTTTAAAAGCACAGCCTGTAGTAAACACATGCAGTGTATAATTACGTAGAGGCTGTTATGAAGACATCTAACTATGATAATCTCCTCCAGTTCGAACAGTTAATATTGGGTGTTGAAGTTATGGAAAATAAATGTATTTCACCGCCATTTTGTATACACTTGAGATAATACTGTATTGTCAAATTTATTTATATGGGAATGGCTAACAAATACGGAAGATACTCGAGTCCTCAAATGAATCATCATCTATCAATACATCATAAGTATGAATGCCGCATTGGCCTTTCCGAGTCATTTCACTTTATAATAAGATCTTTTTACATCATTAAATATGTACCTTTTGTCAATAACTTAAATAGAAATTGCATACTCTTGTTTGGCGGCATCCTCCAAGAATTAGTCTCTCTATAACAGTTTGCAATTGTTCTAAAGCTGACCCTGGCAGAAAAATGTTCTATAATAAAATATGAAAATATATAAAAAACATCATGAAATTCTATTATAGTTTATGAAAGTTTATTAATCTCTGTGAGAATTTATGAGAATCTCTGAAAATCTTTGCAAACGTATAAAATACTGTCGTAATTGGGAGACTTGCATAGTTTTTTCATAGTTTTTCGTACTTTTTCCAAAGCTTTTTATAATTTTTAATAGACTTTGACAGATATTCATTATTTTTCGAAGATTTTTATGGATTTTCGTAATTTTTTACAAATTGTGTTTTTCACTAAAATTAAGAAAATAAAATATAAATATGTTGTTGCATAAAATTTATTTTTATTTGATAGAAAAATCGAATTTGTAAACAATTAACGGAGATCCATAAAAGACTCCGAAAAATAATAAATAACTATGAAAGCCTATTAAAAATAAGGAAAAGCCATGAAAAAGGAGGAGAAACTATAAAAAAGCTATGCAAGCGTCCAAATTTTGACAGTGATTTATACGTTTTTCATAGACATTCATAGGTTCCCATAGATTCTCATAGACTTTCATAGACTTCCTTAGGCTTTCATAATTTTTTATAGATTTTCATAGTTTTTTTATAGAACATATTTTTGGTAGGGGATGTATTCGCAGATGCATAAGGGCGACAAAACACTAACTTTAATAAAAATGGCATACCCTTTTCGTTCAGTATCCTCCAAGATTTTGTCACTTAACGACAGCTTGCAATTGTAACTCAAAACCTGATGTCTGGATAAGTACATTATGGCGAGAAAATGTTTAGGGGGATGCAATACTAACAATTCGTTACAAGGACATTCAAAATTTCAATCGTTACCAAGCAGTTGCCAGGCGTTTTGGCTTTAGAGATACAATGCAAATTTTTTACATTTTCCTCAATATAATTTCTTTTTGTCAAATCAATATTTACTGAAATATGAATATAAATTCTGGAAAAGACTTTAGAAGCACAGATGGTAGTAAACACATGCAGTGTATAATTACGTAGAGGGCGTTATGATGACATCTAACAATCATCATCGCCTACAGTACAAACAGTTAATATTCGCTGTTGATGTTATGGCAAATAAAGGTATTTTACCGTTATTTTGTATACACTTTTGATAATACTCTATTGTCAAATTTTTTTATTTTGTAATGACTAACAAATACCAAAGACAGTTGAGTCCTCAATTGTCTCATCATCTATCAATACATCATAAGTATGAATGCCGAATTGGCCTTTCCGCGACATTTCACTTTTTAGTAAGATCTTTTTACATCATTAAATATGCACCTTTTATCAATAACTTAAATAGAAATTGCATACTCTTGTCTGGCAGTGTCAGCCAGGATTCTGTTGCTACTTGTCTACTCGCAATTGTTACTATAAACCTGATGTATTCGTAAATGTATTAGGCGGACGAAACATTCACTTAAATAAAAATATTATACGCTTTTCGGGCAGAATCATCTAAGATCTTGTCGCTAAACGATAGTTTACAATCCTTACTCGAAACCTGTGTATTCATTAGTGCATCAGGGCGACAAAACGTTTAACGTTTAAATACTAAAAATTTTTTAGAAGGACATTGACAATTTCAATTGTTACCAAGTGGTTGCGAGGCATTTTGTCTTTAGAAATTAATTGCAAATTTTTTACATTTCTCTCAATATAATTTCATTTTGTCGAATCAATATTTAATGAAATATGAATAGAAATTCTGGAAAAGACTTTAAAAGCACAGCCGGTAGTAAACACATGCAGTGTATAATTACGTAGAGGCTGTTATGAAGACATCTAACTATGATAATCTCCTCCAGTTCGAACAGTTAATATTGGGTGTTGAAGTTATGGAAAATAAATGTATTTCACCGCCATTTTGTATACACTTAAGATAATATTTTATTGTCAAATTTATTTATATGGGAATGGCTAACAAATACGGAAGACACTCGAGTCCTCAAATGTATCATCATCTATCCATACATCATAAGTATTAATGCCGAATTGGCCATTCCGAGTCATTTCACTTTTTAATAACTTCTTTTTACATATTTAAATATGTACCTTTCGTAAAAGACTTAAATAGAAATTGCATACTCTTGACTGGCAGTGTCAGCCAAGTTTCTGTTGCTGAATGTCTACTCGCAATTGTTACTTTAACCCTGATCTATTCGTAAATGTATTAGGGGGACAAAACATTCTCTTAAATAAAAATATTATACGCTTTTCGGGCAGAATCCTCCAAGATCTTGTCGCTTAACGACAGTTTACAATTCTTACTCGAAACCTCATGTATTCATTAGTGCATCGGGGCCACAAAACGTTTAACTTTTAAATACTAAAAATTTGTTAGAAGGACATTGACAATTTCAATAGTTACCAAGCGGTTGCAAGGCATTTTGTCTTTAGAGATTAATTGCAAATTTTTTACATTTCTCTCAATATAATTTCATTTTGTCGAATCAATATTTAATGAAATATGAATAGAAATTCTGGAAAAGACTTTAAAAGCACAGCCGGTAGTAAACACATGCAGTGTATAATTACGTAGAGGCTGTTATGAAGACGTCTAACTATGATAATCTCCTCCAGTTCGAACAGTTAATATTGGGTGTTGAAGTTATGGAAAATAAATGTATTTCACCGCCATTTTGTATACACTTGAGACAATACTCTATTGTCAAATTTATTTATATAGGAATGGCTAACAAATACGGAAGACACTCGAGTCCTCAAATGTATCATCATCTATTCATACATCATAAGTATTAATGCCTAATTGGCCTTTCCGAGTCATTTCACTTTTTAATAACTTCTTTTTACATATTTAAATATGTACCTTTCGTAAAAGACTTAAATAGAAATTGCATACTCTTGACTGGCAGTGTCAGCCAAGTTTCTGTTGCTGAATGTCTACTCGCAATTGTTACTCTAAACCTCATGTAATCGCAAATGCATTAGTGGGACAAAACATTCACTTAAATAAAAATAGCATACGCTTTTCGGGCAGAATCCTCCAAGATCTTGTCGCTTAACGACAGTTTACAGTTCTTACTCGAAACCTGATGTATTGATTAGTGCATTAGGGCGACAAAACGTTTAATGTTTAAATACTAAACATTCGTTACAAGGACATTGACAATTTCAATGGTTACCAAGCGGTTGCCAGGCATTTTGTCTTCAGAGATTAATTGCAAATTTTTTACATTTCTCTCAATATAATTTCATTTTGTCGAATCAATTTTTAATGAAATATGAATATAAATTCTGGAAAAGACTTTAAAAGCACAGCCGGTAGTAAACACATGCAGTGTATAATTACGTAGAGGCTGTTATGAAGACATCTAACTATGATAATCTCCTCCAGTTCGAAAAGTTAATATTGGGTGTTCAAGTTATGGAAAATAAATGTATTTCACCGCCATTTTGTATACACCTGAGATAATACTTTATTGTCAAATTTATTTATATGGGAATGGCTAACAATTACGGAAGACACTTGAGTCCTCAAATGTATCATCATCTATCCATACATCATAAGTATTAATGCCGAATTGGCCTTCCCGAGTCATTTCACTTTTTAATAACTTCTTTTTACATGTTTAAATATGTACCTTTCGTAAAAGACTTAAATAGAAATTGCATACTCTTGAGTGGCAGTGTCAGCCAAGTTTCTGTTGCTGAATGTCTACTCGCAATTGTTACTCTAAACCTTATGTAATTGTAAATGCATTAGGGTGACAAAACATTCACTTAAATAAAAATAGCATACGCTTTTGTGGCAGAATCCTGCAAGATCTTGTCGCTTAACGACAGTTTACAGTTCTTAGTCGAAACCTGATGTATTCATTAGTGCATCAGGGCGACAAAACGTTTAACGTTTAAATACTAAACATTCGTTACAAGGACAGTGACAATTTCAATAGTTACCAAACGGTTGTCAGGCATTTTGCCTTTAGAGATAAGTTGCAAATTTTTTACATTTCCCTTAATATAATTTCATTTTGTCGAATCAATATTTACTCAAATATGGATATAAATTCTGGGAAAGACTTTAAAAGCACAGCCGGTAGTAAACACACGCAGTGTATAATTATAAAGAGGCTTTTATGAAGACATCTAACTATGATAATCCCCTCTAGTACGAACAGTTAATATTTGCTATTAATGTTATGGCAAATTAAGGTATTTTACCGCCAATTTGTATACAGTAGAGATAATACTTTATTATCAAATTTATGTATATCGGAGTGACTAAGAAATACCGAAGGCAGTCGAGTCCTCAAATGTATCATCATCTATCAATACATCATAAGTATGAATGCCGAATCGGCCTTTCCAAGTCATTTCACTTTTTATAAGTCCTTATTACATTTATAAATATTCAGCTTTACTGAATAACTTAAATAATAATTGCATACTCTTTTCTGATCGTGTCCTCCAAGTTTCTTTGGGTGAATGTCTACTCATAATTGTTACTCGAAAATCTGATATATTCATAAGTGAATTGGGGCAACAAATAATTTAACGCCTTAATACTACAAATTCGTTACAAGGACATTGACGATTTCAATCGTTACCAAGCCGTTGTCAGGCGTTTTGACTTTACATATTAAATAAAAACTTTTTACATTTTTCGAGATAAAATTTTGTTGGGCCCTCAAATGTGCTTCAATATATATCATAAAGTATAGCACATTCTCAGCAATTACAGAAAAAACAAGAAAAAGGTCTTCAAAAGTGAGCTTGTACATGTTTGTGCAAAAAAGTCCCCAGAAGTACGTTTAAACATACACATACTTTTGAGGTCCGTCCCCAAAAGTATGTTTGTACCTGTTCGCCTTTCGAGGTCCGACCTCAAAAGTCGAAAAAGTCCCCAAAAGTACGTTCGCGTATTAAAAAAAGTCCCCAAAAGTTGCCTCGCACAGGCATGTGTATGTGCGTGTGTTTGTGTGTGTATGCGCGTGCATGTCTGTACGTGTATGCATACGTGCGAGCGGGGTGTCTGTGTGTATGCGTGCGTGCGGGCGGGTGTCTGTGTGTATGCGTGTATGTGGGCGGATGTCTGTGTGTGTGTGTGTATGTGTGTGTGCGGGGTGTACGTGCGCGTGTGCGTGCGTGCGTGTGCTCTCTCCAGAATATGATTGTGTGTGCGTGCACACACACGTGTACGTCGCCCTCGCTATGCGTCGTCGGGCTTCTTGACCTTGACCCCAGCTGGCGCCTGCTGTCAAGGTCAGCTTTGTTGTGACGGGCCATAGCGAGGGGTATACTACTGACCGAAAAGGCGCAGCTGCTGCTGAAAGCAGCCGACGGCGAGCAACAGCGCGGAGCCGACGGGCCGCTAATCACCGAGGGTTTGCACGAGCCCGTGCTGGCGCCTGTCCATTGCTGCGCCGTTCATCGGCAGATCCGCTTCGAGATATAGCGCACCGAGGACAGCTTTTAGTCCGTTACAATATATATAAATATTAATAATTAAATAAATAATTATCTCTATCTCAAATTAAATAAAGTCATTTACACAGTGTAATAAAAATTATATTAATATAAAATTATATTACGACCATTATAAAGATAATATAATAAAACTGATATTACCATTATTCAGAGAAGAATGTAAATAATTAATTTAAGAGGCTCAGAATACAGATCTGTAAAATTTTTTTTGACATCCGATTATTCAGAAAGTCCAAATATTAGTCAGAATAATTATTTACATATAATCAGATGGGGACATAAAACCTACATCCTCACACACGCCGCCCAGTCCATCACATTTTTGCTCGATAAAACCATCAGAGAAAGTGAACGCAGATATTAGAAACAGAAAATGCTAAAATCAGAATGATAAAGGTAACACAACCCTTCCTCGAATCCACCACTGTAAACCCAGATGATAATATAAATTCAGAATCAGTGATAAACAATATACAATCACACCAAAACAGAATTTTAACGAGTATTTTGAAAATTTTACTCAGAAGTTAGAATCAAATAAAAATAGTTCAAAATTAAATATTATAAGAGACTATAAATTGTCACAAAAAGTAGTTTTAAATGTGTGGTTAGATTACCTTCATTCAGAGTTAAGATCTAATGATTTATGAGATATAATCGATGATGAAGTACAAGCCCCATTAAACTTAACCGAAAAAGAAGTAGAAAAGAGAAATTCGTTAGTCAGAGATATCATAATAAATTACTTAGATGAATATTATCATAAGAAAATTTTAAATTTTAAAGACCCCAAAGAAATTTTAATTAAAATCAGACAATTCAGAGGAGTAGAAGCAAATGTAACAGCTTCTTCAGATAGAATAAAACTGTATCGCTTAACGATAAATAAGAAAGAGAAAGTTAATGAGTTTTGTGATAAATTTGATAATATAGTCAGTGAGTATGAAAGCTGCGATACAAATATGCCATTATCAGAGGAAGAAAAGAGATCTGCTTTTTATCAGGCTGTCTCACACAATAACATAGAACTCCGATCAGCCTACTTAATCAGACGACCAACTGACAATAAAGAAATGACTTTAGAAGAAATAAAATCATTTCTTTTACAGTTAGAAGCAGAGAAAAAGATCTCAGAGGAAACCAGAGGACCCAGAGCAAATTTGATTCAGAGGAAACCAGAGTGGCAGTCGGGGCCACTCGCTAAGTGTTTCAGATACAATAAGCGAGGGCACATGGCACCAAACTGCCCACTAATAAAGCAAAACCTGTGGTTCTGCTATTTCTTCAATTCACAAATTGAACACAAAGGCACAGACTGCCCTAACAAGGGGACAGTACAAGCACCCAGAAGCTTTGATAATAATTATATTGCAGGTACGGTTAAAAATCAATTAAAATCACAAACACAAATTACATTCATCACAGACTCAGGTGCTACCGATCATATCGTAAATAAGGGTATAATATTGAGTGATTTCAAAGAATGCACAGGAGAGGTAATCAGAAGCGTGAATAAAAATGATTCGGCAAATATAAAGAAATGGATGGAAAACGAAATTTAATTGTAAGATCAAATATTAATAAAGACGAAATTATAATTTTGAAAAATGCAATATCAGCAGAAAACATATCAGAGAATTTAGTCTCCCTCAGACGTTTTGCAGACGTAGGTTTAGGAATTTACTTAGATGATGAAATCTTGAAAATCTTTGATAAAAATACAGGTGCTGAATATATTACAGGGAAGTATGAGACCAAATTGGATAATAAACTTAGATGTAGACAATGAAAGACATGATGATAATGTTTCAGATTTCGAAAAATATTCATGCATGGCTATGTTAGTTACTTTGGACGAGTTTTTACAGCAATCTCATACGGATGTTCTGAACTTAGAGGCACACAATGTCTCAGAAGAGAATACAGAAATAATTAAAACAAACACGTCTGAGATTGAGAGGGAGAATCGAGAAAAACTCGTTCAATCAAAACAAAATATCGGAAGCTCCGAAATAATTAACAACTATGATTTAGATGAAAGTATTTTAAACAGAAAAATACATAACCTAGATAACATGAGTATAAATGAATCTATGCAAATTATAGATTGTAATTAAAAATCAGAGGATAGCAAAAAGAGCAAATTAAACAAAGGCATGCTATGGCATATTAGATTAGGACATGCTTCATTAGGTTATCTCAAACAGATGCAAAAATCAGATGAAAAACTAAAAGGAATTAAATTCGACAAAGACATTATGGATTGCGAAGTGTGTATCATGGCAAAGATGGAAAAATTGCCGTTTTCAGGGAATAGTACCAGAAGATCCAGACCGTTAGAAATGATACACACGGACACAATGGGACCCGTAAAACCAGCCTCGTTCCCTGGGGGTAACAGGTTTATAATTGTATTCGTAGATGATCACACGAGATTTGCTAAAGCATACTCTGTGAAACATAAAAGTGAAGCTGGTGATTGCCTTGAAAAAGTCCTAATAACAATGAGAAATCTATTAGGCAAAGATGAAAAAGTCTGTTATATCAGAGCTGATAACGGAACAGAATTCATCGGAGGAAAGTTCTCAGAAATAATGAAACAAAAAAAGATAGAGTATAATGTAGCACCTCCACACACACACCAGAACTAAATGGAACTGCAGAAAGATTTAATAAGGCGCAGTAAAATAAAATAAGAGCTTTAATGGTTCATTCTCATTTACCAGAAAGGATGTGGATATTGGGAGTAGAAGCCGCAGTTTATATCTACAATAGAGCACTACATAAGTCGTTAAACTCGGAGATTCCAATAAATATGCTAACACCAAGGATCAAAAATCACTTAGAGAAAATCAGAAGATTTGGATGTGTAACATATGCCAAAATTCCCATAAACGAAAGGAAGTTCTCAGAAAGTGCAATTAAAGCTACAATGGTGGGGAACTTGCAAACAGGTTACGTCGTTTGGCATCCTTCAACAGGAAAATTCCTTCACTCCAGACATATCAGATGTAATGAAAAACTGATTTACAAAGATACATGCAAAAATAAGTCAGAAGAGGACAACAGATCACAAGAAACAGAACAACCAAAGAATCCAGAAAAAGGTACAGTACCATTACATTCAGAGGAAAAAGAAACCCAATCAGAAGACATGCAAGAAAATAAATCAGAGGAAAAACAATCAGAAAAGAAACAAAAATGTGAAAGACCAAATAAGAGAAAAGCAGAAAACAAAGAACCAGACAACTCAGAAGCAAAGAAACGCAATCAACCCAGAAGAAATGCGAAAACCATGGAAAATAGAGAAAAATACATGGCTATCAGAAGAACTCAGAAGGTAAGACAATTAGACGACTTAAGTCTCAATTTAATCACTAAAAACCCAACACCAAGTTCTGAAATAAGATGCGATAAAGACAACTCAGAGGACGAAATCAGACATGCTTTTATTGCAACCATCAATAAAGATCCAACAACATACTCAGAAGCTATAAAATCAAAAGACAAAACTAGGTGGTTGGAAGCTATAAATGAAGAAATAAAATCAATGGAGGAAAACAGAGTATGGCAATTTGTTGATAGGCCCTCTACAACAGAAGATGGCAAAAAGGTACACATAATAGATTCAAAATGGATCTTTAAAAAGAAAACAGGAGAGAAAGGTGAAAATGTATACAAAGGCAGATTAGTAATCAGAGGATTCAAAGACAGAAACGAATACGAACTAAAAGAAACATACGCACCAGTATCAGGCTAACCATTATCAGAGCTGCATTATCAATAATAAATAAATATGATTTAGAGGTATATCAGATGGACGTCAAAACAGCTTTTCTGAATGGGACACTGGAAAAGGAAATATACATGGAGATTCCAGATGGTATAAACTGTGACGCAGAAATCAGAAGAACAAAAGTATGCAAACTACAGAAATCTTTACACGGCTTAAGAATCAGTCCAAAAAGGTGGAATGTAAGGTTTTCAGAAGAAGCACTAAAACTAAGACTGGAAAAAGATATAAATGAACCATGCTTGTTTACCTAGACAAAAGATGGAAAAGTAGTTATGTTAATTCTATACGTAGATGACATACTACTAGCAGGTAATGACAAACAAAAATTAGAAGAAATCAGAAAGAAATTAAGTCTTGTATTTAAAATGAAAGACTTAGGAGAACCAGAAATCTTCGTGGGAATGAGAATCATCAGAGACAGACAAAATAAAATCTTAGCATTAAAACAGACGGAATATATAGAGAAAATCTTGGAAAGATTTAACATGACAGAAAGTAAAACTCAGAGAACACCCATAGTGACAAGACGAATTAAAAACAGAGAACTCAGAAGTGAAGAAAGCTCGAAAGAATCAGAAGAATCAAAGATAAAAACCATACAGAGAAGCCATTGGAAGTTTGTTGTATCTGGCAGGAGCCACGAGACCAGATATTGAATTTGCAGTCAACTATTTATCGAGACGACAATTAAATCCAACAGAAGAGGATTCGAAAGATGTAAAAAGAATATTCACATATCTCAGAGGAACATCTGACCTTGGGTTGATATACAGAGCCAAAGACGAAAATCTAACAGCTATGACAGATGCAAGCTTTAGAGATTATTCAGATTTATCTTCCACAGGTAGCTTTGTAATAAAATTATTTGGTGATCCAATAACGTGGAGAAGTCATAAACAGACGTATGTGACACTGTCAACTTGCTAAGCAGAGTATCTTGCCATGAGCGAAGTATGTTAAGAACTTGTATCGCTAGACAAAGCTATCAGAGACATAACAGGAAAAACGTTGTACCCAGTTACAATATGGTGCGATAATAAGTCAGCTGGTGATTGCACTCAGATGGATGGCAGCCACAAACTTAAAAACTTCGATGAAAATCTTGAATCAATCAGAAGGAAATTAGGAAACAGAGAAAAGAGAGGAAGTAAAAGTCATGTGGCAGTCACTCATGGTAACTATATAAAATCATGTGTCTTAGAAGGAAAAGTAGCAGTCAGATGGGTTTCTACTAAAGAAAATGATGCAGACATAATGACTAAACTACTTCCCTTTGATACGCACAAATATTTAAGAGATAAAATAATGAATTCAGAATAGTTTAAAAATCAGAGAAATAACACTTTACACTAATACAAATAAAAGCCAATAATAAATATAAAATCAGATGGTTATAAATATAAAGGCGTCATTCCATTCTTTCAGAGACAACTGCAATAAACCAGAGTAGAGACCAAATCAACTAGATTGTTAATTAGAATATTTTATATCAGAGTTTTTTTGTATTAACCTTTTTTTTATTCTTGTATAAATAAATAACATAGTAAAAATTCAGAGCGAGTAATTTATTCAGAGTTGACAAAGAATCAGAAGTATATAGAAAAATCAGAAGGTGTATACCCTCAAAGGGAGGGAGTGTAAGAAGTGTGGGCTTTGAGTCCACGCAACGCAACGATGCAAGTGGACGCAGTGGACAAACTGCCGTCTCCTCCTCTGCCCGCGCCAACAACGTGCGAGCGCCAGCGACGGCGCTCTCTCTCTTCCGTGCCGAACGCTGATGAAGACGGACGCTTCGCTACACCTTGTGCCAACCAACACAATTCAGGGCCTCAATAAAGAGTTATTGTTTTATATAAAGTGCCCAGGTATTTTTGGCCTCCTTATTTTATACCCACTCCAACAAAACATGATCAACAAACCATTGTTTTAAGGATGTATCTGTAAGTACTACAGCGATCGATGTATTAAAATGTTTCTTTTCAATGCTTTCATCTGATTCTCGATTTTTATCAGTAGAAATTTTTTTAAATGTACATGATAATACAGTATTAATTTTCATAGCACTGCTAACATCTCTCAAAATTGTTTTCACTTGTTGATGAAACAATACGAAAGCGTCTTTTAAGAAAGCCGTCAAATCTATACGTACAAGATTTGCAATTATACTAGTTCTCATACGTTTATTAAAAGCACTTTCAATATCAATCCAGTGAACTCTTTATTAATCTCATCATTCTTTAACTTTGTTTCTATTCCATATCCAATTTTTTTAATAGTATCAAGCCTCGCTTTGATGCTCTCGATTCTTGCTATCGTACATAAAATAGATTGTTTTTGAGGTGTTGAAAGCGTTCCTTTCTTCAATAATTTCTGGATCCTCTCCTAAAAAAGTGATGGACGAAATCTGTCATCACAATAAGACTGTTTCGATTGGTTGTTGCTGGCTTACTTGATTGGTCTACATAGAATAAGCGCCAAAATCGAATGTTTGAATTTTGAAGATTAGATTCTTGCCTTTGAGTATTTAAAACTGAACAATTAAAATAGTATAAGAAAAATTTCGTTATTTTATTTATCAAACTTATGTTACTATCGTATAATTTAAACTATTTGAAACGAACTTTTAAAATGAAACTGACTAACTTGATCATGTTTATAACCTCAAAAACAAAAAAAAAAAAAACAAATAGAGAAATAATACGCGCGAAGCGCGTTGAATGTAGTTAGTATATTTTAAAGATAAAACACATTGTTGTATCCATTTGTTATCAATTATGGAATCTATAGATTTAGATGTTAATAATTTTTCAACCTCTTCAAAAATCTTTACATGTTCTTGACAAAGATAAGTAATATTTTCCATTTTCAATTTATTTAATTTGACAAAAAACTTTATAGTGATCTGAGTCTTCTAAAAGAAAAAAGATAAAAAGAAAATTATATTATTAATTAAAAATAATTATTCTGAAAAGAAAGCGCAAAAGAGAGAGAGAGCATAAGTGCATATTCTTAAGCAACAGTCTGTATATTAGATAGAAAAAACCTTTTTAATTAATCCTTATAAGGCAATCAAGTAAACTTAGAGGAAATGAATCCTGTAAAACTATCAATTTCGAAATTATTACAGGTATACCTGAAAAATTTATATTTATTATAAAATTAATAAAAATATTTATTAAGTGTTATAAAGCTGTACATAACTAAGTGAAGAAAAATATAAGTATAAGAATGTTTAAAAACTATGTGGTAAAGAGCTATAAAGTTTAAGTAATAAAATCTGAATAAGAACTAAGTTTTACAGAGCTGAAAAATTAAGTGTTACAAAGCTGTAAATAACTAAGTATTAAAGGACTGGAAAAATGTAAGTGTTAGAATGCTGAAAAAATGTAAGTGTTAGAATGCTCAAAAAATGTAAGTGTTAGAATGCTGAAAAAATGTAAGTGTTAGAATACTGAAAAAATGTAAGTGTTAGAATGCTGAAAAATGTGTGTTAGAATGCTGAAAAAGTAACTATTTCACTATAAGCTAAAAATTTATAAGTATTGGTTAAAAGACGTCTTACTCTTTGAAAAAAAGTCTGAGCTCAACGGTAACAGTCTGTTCGTAAAATTGTACGCATGCGTAAGAATTTAAAAGATTTAAAGATGAATACACAAAGATTCGGAGATGACAGATAGCATGAAAACTCGTACGATATAGTACATTTCGATACTAGTGCGAGGATTTGATTTTCCCTTCGTGTGACTGTTTGCACCCGAGCGAAGCGAGGGTGAAAAGGTCACACGAGGAGAAAATCAACTTCTCACACAAGTGTCGAACCGTATTTTTTGACACGACGTGCGAGAAGTGAGATTTTTGCACGCATCGTTTAACGCAGCGTGCGAGAAATCGAATATGAGAATTATACTATTCAGGAGTAATTTAGTTCAAATCTGGAGTCAATCCATCCACAGGAAAATTTCAAAGCTTAAGGTTAGTGAAAAAACTTGTTTCATCGATGACTATGGTTCTGGACCATATAAAAGGCCCATCGGAGAAAGTTTTAAGGTAAGGTAAATATACCCACTTTTATATGTAAAAAGTATGAAATAATTAGTTTACATTTATGTATTAAAGTGTGACTTCTTATTTCAGAGAAAAAAGGTGTCTAGCCCCCTTAAATATAAGTATTTTTGTTCGTCTTACAATTTGATAATTTTAAAATTCATGAAAACCCCTTAGATTTCTCATTCTTAATATTTTACTCTTTGCAGGGACTTTAATCTTTCATACATAATGAATTGTAAAGTAGATTATTACACGAAATTTAAAATTTTATTCTAAGTTACTTTTATATTTTACACTTTAATTTTTTACAGTTCTACTTAGCACTTTCTTTGTCTTACACTTTTTAGATTCTTAAATTAAATATAAGTATTTTTGATCGTCTTACAATTTGATAATTCTAAATTCATGAAAACTAGGGTTTACACTGAAGATAACTTGTCAAATATTTTCAATATTTTCAGTAATATATTAAACTTATCATGGAACTAATTCTTGATTTCCAAGGTATTAAGATGAATGGTATCAATTTTGTATTCAAAGAAATTGCGTTTATAAATCAGAACTACCGTACTCTAGTGCTATATGTTGCCACATTTCAACCACCATGTGATTGGAATGATTCGGATGACGATACAAAAACTGAGAATAAATGGCTGTAGCTGAATTATCATGGAATAGGCTAGGAGGGCAGAGAGGTACCATACACTTATTTAGTGGCTGCATTTAATCAGTTAAAAGCTAAGGCAGAACGCAGGCCGTTATTAATTTTGAAGGCGGGCGAAAATAAATGACGGTGGCTTCAACCATACTTTGAGCAAGTTTCGAAGTTAGAAGATTTGGGTTGCCATCCTTACATACTGTTGAACTACTTCATAGGGTTTGTTCAAATAAACCACTATATATAGACATACGATAACGAAATTTATTAAAGTCTTTTACCCTCTCTCTCTCTCTCTCTCTCTCCCTCTCTCTCTCTCTCTCTCTCTGTCTCTCTCTCTCTCTCTCTCTCTCTCTCTCTCTCTCTCTCTCTCTCTCTCTCTCTCTCTCTCTCTCTCTCTCTCTCTCTCTCTCTCTCTCTCTCTCTCTCTCTCTCTCTCTCTCTCTCTCTCTCTCTCTCTCTCTCTCTCTCTCTCTCTCCTCTCCCTCCCTCTCCCTCTCCCTCTCTCTCCCTCTCCCTCTCTCTCTCCCTCTCTCTCTTCCCTAGTAAGTAAACACGTCCTCTGCTAGTGCTCCGTAATTTGTTCGCTCTTACTGATTGTATTTCACTCCCCGGAGTGCATCTTTTTTAGGAAAATAGCCCCAGTTGACTCTCAAGCTCTTCGCCTAAGATTGCATGCCTGGCGATTCATATCTATGAGCCTGGGACTATTTTCCTGAACCAAGTGACTACATAACCTCACTCGTCACCGTTGCCGCACTTGGGCTGAGCGTTGATCACTCCCCACTAGCCACTGCCTGCAGCCCTGCGTCACGGGAAGCGGCCTGCTTCCATCATCAGTCACCAGCGGTGCACCGCTGCTCTACCGTACCGCCTCTACCTACGAGTTGCATTACTTGCACTGCACCGGCAGCTATCCAACCGATCATCTGCTTCGTTGCTTCGGATCGCTTTCCAGTGCCAGCTGAGAGGAGAGAAAGACGTGGAATATCAGCCGTGCGCTGTCGTCTGCTGCATCGCCCAAGCCCAGCTGTTTTTTAGTAAAGAAGTTTTTGCGTGAGTCAGCCTTGAGCGCAAGCCAGGTGTCCCCATCACTACGACTCGCTAGCGCTCCTGTGCTCAGTCTCTTACCGGCGATCTACCTTACCGGTTGCTACAATTTGCCATGTGAGTATGCTCAATTACCATCGGGCACGGCGGTAATTTTAAACTTGTAGTTGTCAACTCGTACTTTTAAACCTGTAAATATGTACATTTAACTTGTAATTAAACGAGAATTACTTTTAAATTTGTAAATATGTATATTTAGCTTTTGTATGTATATTTAGCTCGTATCTAAAAGAGAATTACTTTTAAAGTTGTAAATATGTACATTTTTAACTGGATAGTTTTAAGCACGCAAACTCGTACTCTAAACTCGTACTTTCAAACTCGCGCGCATCAACTTCGTATTGCCCATGAGTGTTTTTAACTTTAACAAGAGTAAGAGTGTTTTTAACTTCAACAAAGAGTAGTTTTTAAGCGTATGAAATCGGCTTTTATCAGTATTAGTTGCTTTAAGGAAGTTTAGATTTTAGTTACTAGATACCCATGTGCGCAAAATGTAATTGCATTATTAAGAAAGATTTTTCGACTTGCAATTCGTGCAACAAGACATATCATCCGGGCTGTGCACGTGCGTATCTCGGTTCGAAGTCAGCTCGGGGGTGCTGCCTAGCGTCGCTATCGAACTCGTACCAGAGATTAATCCTCACGACGATGACAGTACCGGTCTACAACGCAGCCAGTCGCTTGCCGTCCGAACCCCAGACACCGCTTTTTTCATTTTCGGGCGAGTTGACGTTGCCGCAACAACATCTGCAGGCAGCGGTAGCTTCGGGGGCAAGCACATCCTTTGTGCCGCACCAACATCAGCAGGCAGCATCAATTCCGCAGAGCGTATCCTCAGTGCTGCAACAGCATCCGCAGGCAGCAACAGTCTCGGATGAAATATCACTATTTAATAATTTGGATAGTAACGCCAAGATGTCGCGTATGCACGAATTCATGTTTACGCACATGAAGGTATAAGAAACAAGGCTAAATGAGATTGCTAGAAATACGTCAGAGCGTTTTAGTCAAGTTGACGCTAGATTACAGGCTCTCGAGCAGCGCGCAGGCGAAAAAATTATTCGACCACATGAGTCAACCGCGGAAACTGTTGTATCGGGCTTGCCAACTCGAGGTCAGTTGTCGTCTGAAGATATAGTCACCCGTATTTTCAATTTCATTGGAGCCACTAGATTTCCAGTTGATGTAATTAGTATTAGGAAGCTGAATAGTACTAAAGAGAATGAGAGCTCTAACACTCCAAATGGCGACTCTGCAGTGCATACGTCGTTTTCACTCATATTGCGGTTCAAATCTGTACAGGTCCGCAATGAGGTTATGAGGCTCAAGATTCTGAAAGGGAACATCCCTGTCGCTAGCATCTACCCTAATCTACCAGATCTTGCAGAACGTAAGGTGTTTCTAAACGAATTTCTTGAAAAAAAAGTGCTTAATTTATTAAGACTAGTTAGAGCTCGAGCAAAGGCTCGTAATTATGAAAGGGTCTGGGTCAGAAACGAGCAGATTTTCGTCAGTAAGACTGCTGATTTGGAAGTTATATCAATTTCGTCCGAGTCAGACTTGAACAAGTTAATCTGACGGCAAGTTGATTCGTTGTCAACCTCGTTAAACTCTCCAACGCCTAGCACTGATCACCTCATATTTTCGCATATGAATATAAATTCGCTAAGGCGTAAGCGCGATGTTGTTATAAAATACATTGAAGATATTAAACCGCTTATAATCGCTATCTCTGAAACGTGGCTTGATCCGAACTTTTCTACGAGTCATGTATAAATCGATGGTTACAATCTAGTACGAAATGATCGCGGTCTGAAAAATAAAAACAAGACTCGATACATGCAAGCAGGCGGAGTAGCTTGTTACATTCATAGGTTACTTACTTCTAAAGTCTTATTTATGTCAAAAATTTCAAATATCACCGAAACAGAGTTCCTAGTATTGGAAATAGCTTCTTCGTCTGCACTCGGCGCGTCGAAATTACTGCTAGCAGTCGTATATAGAGATGAGGAAGGCCATGTACTGACTGAATTTTTTAATGTATTCGATGATTTAGCTCAGTTATACAAAAACATTATCAATTTAGGCGATTTTAACGTTAATGTACTTAAGAATACTTTCCATTCTCGTCATCTTATAGATGCTATTAACGAACGTTCCCTATATTTAGTCCCGTATGGAGCTACTAATTTTAGTAACAATGCTGCCACGTCTATTGATCTCGCGATTGTGGACAGTTCATCTAAGCTCGTTTCATTCAGTAAAACAAACTCTCCGATTGCGGCAGGGCATTTAGCGATTAATTTAGTCTATAAGTTTGTAGCAGATAAGATTAGTAATAAAACAGTAACATACCGTAATTTTAGAAGCTGCGATAAAAAAAAAATGTCTGAAGATATTGTTAGTGCGTTATCATTTAATCCTGTTATAAATCATATTTATCCTGATCCGTCTAGTATTGTTAATTGTTTTAGTGAGGTACTCCAGCGTAGCCTTGATTGTCACGCTACGTATGGTACTCGTTGTATGTCGAGACGCTGAGCGCCATGGATAACAGCGGATATAAAAAAGCTCTGTAAAGAGAGAGACTTACTATACAAGCGTGCGCAGCGTCTTCGTTCTGCTGAACTACTTATGGACTATCGTGCTAAGCGTCGCGAATTAAAAGTACATATGTCATCTTCTAGGCAAGCGTATTTGAGAAGCGAATTAGCCTAGACTAATGATAGTGGTCGCATCTGACGTATTTTGAGGAAGGAGGGATTAACTGTTGATAAAAATAATTTGAGTTGTAATAGTTTTACTGCGCAAGAGTTAAACTCGTTCTACAGTGCAGTTGCATGTGCACACCCCCCTTGTCCTCCAAATCCGCTGGATGAAATAGTAGCATCTATCCAAGTTATCGGCGACAGTACACTATGTTTTCACGAGATAACCAATGCTGACGTCTACGAAACTGCGCGAATACTTTCTAGCAACTCTAAAGGTCAAAGCCCAGATGGTCTTCCTTGGAAATATCTCGAGAGTCTACTTTTACCACTTTTACCTTTTTTAGTTAAAATCTTTAATTGTTCGATTAACACAAACAATTATCCGGACCTCTGGAAGAGAGCATTCATTATCGCTCTAAATAAATGTAATAATCCTCAATCAGTCTCAGACACCCGGCCTATCGCGAATCTGTGTCATCTAGCGAAAGTATTAGATAAAATCATAGCTACTCAGATCTCGCAGCATCTTGAAACAAATTCTCTTCTTTCGTCATTTCAATTTGGATTTAGATCTGACCATAACACCCAGTCAGCACTTCTGTACTTCACCGATATGATTCGTTATGGTATAGAAAAGAGCCTGGTCACGCTAGCAACTCTGTTCGATTTCCGAGGAGCGTTTGATTCGATTGGCCATGAGACTCCCTTGCGAGAGTTTAGCAATATGAAATTTTCGCCTGATGCTATCAAATGGGTGCACTCTTATATATCGGGGCGAAAACAAGCTGTTGTTTGTCAAGATGAACAGTCTGACTTTCTGCGTGTGACCTCGGGAGTCACGCAGGGCTCATCCCTCGGACCTATTTTCTTCTCTATCCTAATAAACTCTTCACAACGATGTCTTAAGTACCGTAAATTCTCTTATATTCTCTTTGCTGACGATCTACAACTCTTTATCCAATGCCCAGTAAATCTCATATCATCTGCAGTCACCCATATGACAGAGGAGGCGGCTAACGTTTCAAGATAGACTAGTGAACATGGTCTGCAATTAAACCCGGACAAAACTAAATCTATAATCTTCGGTAGTGTTTCAAATCTTTCATTTCTGGCTACTAAGCAATTACCATCAGTTGTTGCCGACAACCATCCCTTTCAGTGCGTCAGTCAGATCAAAAACCTGGGTGTAATTATGACTACAGATCTGACCTGGAATGCACACATTCGCTCTGTATCTTCCACGATTCATAATGCTCTTTTTAAGCTTAGACAGCGTGCGTGGCTAATCCCGCGTGATGTAAAAAAGTTATTAGTACAGGCACTAGTCATTTCGCATCTAGATTGCGCTTGCCTTGTTTACGATAGTATGTCAGGATACCTTAAGCTTAAGGGGATGACATCCTCAAATTTTAACGACCGAGTCAATCTATCGGTTTTCATCTAATAAAAAAGAAAATAAACCATATTATACAAAATCAAGAGATCATTGCCCTAAGTTATACAATATTCTACCTTCCTGGTCAAGTCTCAAGTTAAAAAATCAACTGGTTTTTACAAAAGCTTTGAACAAAATTCGAGATGTATCAAGCACGGCGTCAAAATTTTGTTCAAAATTTACGTAAAATCGAATTGATATTTTGACATGAAACTTTGTAGGGGGGTCGAGTACTATGAAACTTAGGGCAATGTTCTCTTGATTTTACGCAATTTCAAAAAAAAAAAAGTAGATTTTATTATTCATACCGACGTTTATTGCGTTTTACGTATTACAGTATTGATGGTTAGATGGCGTTATAAGCAGATTTTATACTATTCAGGTTTCACCTAATAATAAAGAAAATACACTGAATTACATAAAATCAAGAGATCATTGCCCTAAGAATTATAATAATCTACCACCTTGCAAAATTTTAAGTCAAAATATCCATTCGTTTTTGCGTAAACTTTGAACGAAATTTCGGGTAATCGAGTGTAGTCGCGTAGGCACACGCGCATGCGTAGATGCACAGCTGGAGATGCACAGGCACAGCAGCACAGCTGTCGTCTGTCGACCTCCCATAGATAGAGTACCACGACTCGGCGATGTCTCCGGTCTGGAAACGCGGACGCGAGGGTTTGTGCTGCCTGCAGCAATGCAGCAGTGTACTTAGCAGTGCAAGCCGAGGCAGTCGTAAGTCGTAACGTAACGGATACCTCGGCTATATGGCTGTGTTTGCACACTAAGTACAGCGGAAAACCACATGATGTGATTCGCGCGACCGCTAGCGCAGCCTGTGTATAGATATATCTATATATATATGGGAGCGTCCAGCAGAAACGGGCCACCGAGCGCGCGCGGTGCCTTTTTTCGCGTAAAAGGCGCTCTGTTTAACTCGTTCATAATCGTATGCTGCGTCTTTAAAAAGAAAACCAAGGACCTATATCGATAGATTTTTTCCTGCTCTTTCCAGTGGTGCCATTGTTTTTATTGCGAAACGCTTTCTTCCGGACGAAAACTCGAGTTGAATATTGAAAGCCATTTTTCTTAAAGTATCTCATGTTTCTTTTCAAAATAAACTACACCATTGGAAAGTACAACTCTTAAGCTTCAAAACCCTATCTTGGAGAAGTTGGAGAAATAAAGGGCTTAAAAGTAATAACATGAAAAAGACAGCGCCGAGGGTCCGCGCGAGCCCCTCGCGCCCGTGCGTACGGCACGTTTAAGTGCATGCTCTATTCAATTCGCTAATAATCGTGTACCAAGTCTCTGAAAAAAGAACTAAGGACATATATCGATAAATTTTTTCCTGCTCTTTCCAATGGTGCCATTATTTTTATTGCGAAATGCTTCTGTTCGGGATTAGTACCCGAAGTGCCCGCTAGATGGCAAGCACCAAGCGCGCTCGGTTTAATTTAATTTAATTTAAAGGAAAAGGTAATATTGTTATGCCAGATTAAACAATCTATAAGGTTATTTTAAATTTCTGTTTCACTGCTTTCAGTGCGTTCATGGATATTTTTATGTTTAATATATTGTGTTTTTCAAATTTTGTTATATAAATGAACAAAGTTCATTGTAATATTATACTAACTGTTACAACTAGATCCACAAAATTATGTCCACGCATTGGCATTGTAAGTTACAAAACATTTTATATTTACAAAAAAGAAAGGGCGAAATAGCACATCACGTGTATTAATCCGCCCTTGATCATAGCGTAAAAAGTGCTGTCTTTTTTATCTTACTATTTTTGAACTTTTCATGTTTCAACTTAAAAATATAATATTTTATAGTTGAAGACTTGTACTTTTGAAGAATATAATTCATTTTGAAGAAAAGACTGATATTTTATTGAAAAAATAAAGTTTGAACATTCAAATGGAATTTTCAACTAGAAGGAAGCATTTCGGAATAAAAATAATAGCACCGTTGGAAAGAGCAGGAAAAAATCTATCGATATATGTCCTTAGTTCTTTTTTCAGAGACTTGGTACACGATTATTAGCGAATTGAATAGAGCGTGCACTTAAACGTGCCGTACGCACGGGCGCGAGTGGCTCACGCGGACCCTCGGCGCTGTCTTTTTCATGTTGTTACTTTTAAACCCTTTATTTCTCCAACTTCTCCAAGATAGGGTTTTGAAGCTTAAGAGTTGTACTTTCCAATGGTGTAGTTTATTTTGAAAAAAAACGTGATATACTTTGAGAAAAATGGCTTTCAATATTCAACTCGAGTTTTCGTCCGGAAGAACGCGTTTCGCAATAAAAACAATGGCGCAATTGGAAAGATCAGAAAAAAATCTATCGATATAGGTCCTTGGTTTTTTTTTCAAAGACGCAGCATACGATTATGAGCGAGTTAAACAGAGCGCCTTTTACGCGAAAAAAGGCACCGCGCGCGCTCGGTGGCCCGTTTCTGCTGGACGCTCCCATATACAGAATATATCATTTTGGATTTTGGAGTGATTTTGGATGAATTGGAATGGATTTGATTGGAAAAATATAACCTATATAAGCAGCTGTGAATATCAATGGGCAATAGCAATATATTATAATCAGATAAGTAGCAAACTGTTATTATAAAATTATAAATCAATAAAGTTTATAATAAATATTGTTACTTTGTGAAATCTTGTTTTTATTTTTACAAAGTATATAAAAAAATGTGAGGATTATTACCAAGTAAATAGATCACTGTTAAAAAATAGTTTTTGACAAAGAAGAGTTCATTAATTATTATTAATTATTCAAGTCCATCGAAAATATTACGACACAATATTTTTCTAGATGTATCTATTTATATCCTCAACATGAAAATTTTTCATATGAGATATAATTTTAGAAGAATATTAAAAATTTGTCTTCATATTTGACAGGACGAATAGAGTACGTGGATGTCAATGAAGAAAATGACAGTTTCATTGCTTTCAATAAATCACACATAAAACAAACAACAACTAAGATGTTTATTTAGACAGTATTGGACTCAAAGTACGAAAGAAGTATTATGTTTTGAAGTAAGTTTTTCAAAATAAGAAAAGAAAATTGTGATTTATAGATCGTCTATCTAGATGAAAATTATATTGATAATAAAAATGTGATTATTAAAAAATGACATCTAATCAGTGTTTTGTGTAATAAATAATAAAATACCGGTATGATATGAATTATATGTGCATGAAGTGCACATATAATTCAAATTTTATAAATAACAAATAACATAGTGATTAAAAAATGACATCTAATCGTTGTTTTGTGTAATATAAAAAAATAAAATACCGGTAAAATGTGTTGAATGATAATTTTAGAACTTCTACTTAAAATCAGTTTGAAATGTTTTGAAAATAGTACAAGTGTGTATTAATAAGTAATTACGTGTTATGAGGTTCATAAACTTCATGATACACTTTTGCATAGAAGAAAATATTGCTGAGTAATACGAGAGGTTATAAATATACAATATAATTTTCAGTGTTTTGTGTAATAATAAATAAAATATGTACTGATTTGACGTGTTAAATGAAGTGTTTATAATCAATTTTAAAACTTCTATTAAAAATCAGTTTCAAATACTTTGAGAATAGAACAAGTGTGTATTGAATAATTATGTGTTATGAGGTTCATACACTTCATAATAAGTTTTGGCATAGAAGAAAATATTGTTGAGTGACACGTGAGGATATAAATATACAATATAATTTATGATGCCGATTTGAAATATTGGTCTGAGCCTTGGTTTAAAAAGCATCTGTCATCTTTAAAAAACTTAGTCGATGTCAATGCTGTGCTGTTGTACATATTTACTCAAGTGTCAATGAAAAGATTATGTCTAATAAACATGGGAATACTGAAAAAATGAAAAATGATGTGTTATTGTGAAAATTTCAAGGAATAAAAGTGCTCAATTAATCTAATATATGATTTTCTCACCATGAGAGACGTCAACATATTTCAGAGTTCTTAGCAAATATTTTTCTAGACAAGATTCAGATCATAATTTCAAAAAGTTTTATCTTTACAAGAATGTCAAGAAAGCTTTTATTCTCAGTGATTCTTAGTTCATAAACTGGTTGCATTTTGAATTATTATCTCTCTAAACAACTGTTAAGTCGCTTTTTAAAAAAAATTGAACACCCCCCCCCCTCTCTCTCTCTCTCGTCTACTCAACAACTGTATAAGGACTCCACAAAAAACTTTAAGAAGAGCCTAAATATTTTTTTGAAACAGCCAACAAGACGTTCTGTACAAGAATAATATACTAACAAACTTTATTTTGAAAGATCTACAGAACTCCTTAAAAAAACTCGAGTTTTCGACCGGAAGAAAGCGTTTCGCAATAAAAACAATCGCACTATTGGAAAGAGCAGGAAAAAATCTATCGATATAGGTGCTTGGTTTTTTTTCAAAGACGCAGCATACGATTATGAACGAGTTAAACAGAGCGCCTTTTACGCGAAAAAAGGCACCGCGCGCGCTCGGTGGCCCGTTTCTGCTGGACGCTCCCATATATTGTGCGCTTACATTAATATCTTATATTAGGTTTAGCGCGTTTCTATTTTTAATAAATTTATCCTTACATAGACTCTTAGTGAATATGTCTGCTATGTTTTTTTCAGTTTCTATCTTTACGATATCAATAAAACCCTTCTCGTAATTCTCATTTACATAATGACATTGTACTTCAATGTGCTTAGAATTTTTTGTTAAGTTACCGAATTTACCTATAGCTACTGCACCTGAGTTATCCTCGTATATTTTAACAGGATTTTCAAATGTCGTATTAAAGGCGTCTTTTAAGAGATTAATTACAAATAATATTTCTGTTGTCGCTTCTGACAATGTAATGTATTCAGCAAATGTTGAATTTTTAGTCACAGTTTTTTGTTTCTGTGCTTTCCAATAGATTATATTTCCAAACATTCTAATAACAAATCCGGTGGTTGACTTTCTGTCAATGTTATCTCCTGCAAAGTCTGAGTCGACCATACAATCAAGTTTATCCTGATTTGAATTACAACAATAAGTCAATTTTAAATGTTTCGTTTTGTATAAGTATTTCAATATTCGCATCGTGTATTTAAAATGTGTTGAATCGTAGCAACACTGAAATCTACTTAAGTAGTTCACGCTGTAAGTTATGTCAGGTCTTGTACCTGTGTTAATATATAATAACTCACCTATTAAATTTCGATATTTTATTGTTTCATCAGTTTTGTTAGCCTGTTCAAGTTTTAAATTTGTCTCCATCGGAGTATCATACAGTTTCGCGTTTTCTAAGTTGTACTTCGCAGCCAATGATTCTATATATTTCTGTTGACTTAAAGTCATTATACCTTTCTTCTTATTATAATCAATGTCGATTCCTATATATGATTTAATTTTTCCTAGATCTTTCATTACAATAGTCAACTACAAATACTAAAATGTATATAGTATCATCGTCTGTGTTGTTTACATATAAACAGTAATCATAATTGCTTCTTGTAAACCCGAGTTTACTCACGCATTTATCAAATGTCTCATACCAAGCCTTTGAGCTTTCTCTCAATCCGTATAGTGCTTTTAATAATTTGCAGAATTTATTTTTCCCGGTTTCATAACCTTGTGGTTCATGAATATAAACTTCTGATTTTACTTTTCCGTTAAGAAACGCTGTTTCTACAGCCATTTGTTCTATAAACAGATTATTTACGCAACAACGACTTAACAAAATTTTTAATGTTTCGATTTGTCCTACTGGCGAATAAACATTTTCTTGATATTCTTTTTGTTGGAAACCTCTAACAACTAACCTAGCCTTAAGAGAGTCATCGCTTTTCCTTTTATAGACCCACTTTACATCAATAATCTTTTTATTTTGAGGTTTCTCAACTACAACCCATGTATTATTTTTCTTTAGGCATTCAATTTCTGAATTCATAGCTTTTTGCCATTCTTTAAATTCGCTGGAGTTTAACGCCTCCTCAAATGTATTCGATACATTTGCATTTACATAATGTATATAAATATAATGTGCTATAATATTATTCAATAATATTTTCATCGTTAACCTTTTCCAAACAGATTATTTCAGTGCCATCTTCGACAATTTGTACATGTCTGGCATTTATTACCTTATTATTGAACAAGACTCTATAACCATTGTGCGTATATCCTACTAATATACCTAATTGGGCTTTATCATCCCACTTTCCTTTTCTCAAAGCTTCTGGTTTTCTAACGAAGACTTTACTGCCGTATATTTTTAAGTTTTTTACGTTTGGTTTAATTCCAAAAAATATTTCGAAGGGGGTTTTATTTTCATTTGAGTTGGCTATTATACGGTTTTTCAAATAAGATACTGTTTTAACAATTTCTGGCCAATATCTTAATGGTATTTTGGCCTCTCTTAACAGACATCTGCCTATATCCATAGCTGATCTGTTGAATCTTTCTGCTACTCCATTTAATTGATGGGCGTAGGATGGACAAGGTAATAATTCAATTCCTTTCTCACTGATAAACTGATAAATTTCCTTATTCAAGTACTCTTTGCCATTATCGCAATTTAATTTTGTAACTATTTTATTAAATTTGTTTTCAACTAAATTTACATATTCTTTAAAACAACTTGCAGTCTCTGATTTGCTTTTAATATAATAAACTTTACTACATTTACTATAATCATTAATAAAACTTAGAAAAAACTTTTCTCCATCAGAACCTGTTGTTCTGTGTGGACCATTTAGATCAGTGTGAATTAACTCTAAAATTTCTGAAGTTTTACTTCTCTCATTTTCAAACGGTACATTAGCCATTTTACTTTGAATACAATTTGCGCATTTAATTACATTATTTTCTAATTTATCTGGTAAACCATCTACCAATTTATCTTTTACTAACTTGTTTAGATATTGAAAGTTGACATGGCCTAATGCTCTATGCCACTTTTCTTTTTCAGTTAATTTTACAGAATTTACATAGACATCATTTTCAAGATCCTTATATATGAAACTTTTCATAACATACAAATCATTTATTTTGTTTGCTTCCGCACCTAATTCTCTATTTTTGTTATAAATCTTTGCATTATCATTTTTATAAACAATAGTATTATTTCTTGTAATTTTTGCAACGCTTAATAGATTTTTATTAATTCCTTTTACAAAATAAACGTTTTTTAAATCAATTAATTTTTCATTATGATAATTTTTGAAATATGTTTTTATATTGCCTACTTTTGTGGCCTTTAAATTTTTGCCATCTGGCAATTTTACTTCAAAAGGATTGTTTAATACAATAAATTTTTCATACATTCTCTCATCATTCACAACATGATCAGTGCATCCGCTATCTAACAACCAACTGATTTCGTTGAATTTACCATTCTTTTCGCAATTATAATTGTAAACATTCGTTATCCTATTTTTATTATCACAATCTTCGTTGAAGCTTAGATTGTGATAAAGTAAAAACTTAGATTCTACTTCACTATAGAACACATCACTCACAATTTCACCTTTCACTTCGTCGTGATTAACCTCGATCATCCAGGTCTCAGCTGCTGAGTCTTCGCTGGGTTGACTGGAGTCTTCTTGCCTCTGCTGGGCTGGTCCTCTGCCACGACCGCGTCATCTGTAGTTGCCTCGTTGATATCCTCGTTGGGATCCTCGTTGGCCTCGACCTCTGCTCTGCGATGCTCCTCTGCTTTGTGATGCTCCTCTGCTCTGGCTGGCCTGTGGTTGTCTCCAGCAGTCCTTTTTGAAATGACCTCCCCGGCCACAGTTATAATACTGTCCCTTTGTCTTGACGTTGAATGTACTTACATTTTTCCTTTTCTCGTCATTATGCACTACCAAATTTTTTCTTGAATTTTAGACTTAACATAGTCTACCGTTTGTTGAGCTTCTGGGACGAGATCAATGAAACTCCTAATAAAGCTGTAGCTTGCTGGTAGTGCCCTAATTAGATACCGCATTTTTTCTTTTTCTGGTAGTGTGCCTCCAGCTGCTTTAAATTTGTTGCACGCTTGTTCGAACTCTACAAAAAATTCTTCAACTTTCTCATAATTTTTGAATTTAATATCTTCTAGTTGACCTCTGCATATTATTTCCAGCGCTATAGATTTAGTAGAGTACATGCTCTTGAATTTTTCCATCATTTTGTAAGCTGTATCGCATTCACAAACATATTCTAATTGCTTGTCTGAAATAGTGCTTATTAATATATTTCTTGCTTTTAAATCCTTTTTCTTCTATTCATCTGCTTTATCTGTCTCAGCCCGCTCCCTTTCAGCTTGCTCTTTGCACTCTTTATACTCTAATAGAGTCATTAAGCGAAATTTCCAGCTTGCATAGTTTGCACCATCAAAAATGGGAATCAAGGAGCGCGGGCGCGCTCCGAAGGCAAGTAACTGTCCAATGTAGAAGAAGCCTGAGCGACGACCGTGCTACATATACATTGAAATGGGTGTGCGAGAATTTCACAATTTTTTATGACTTCGCATTATGTTTTTTCTCATACTTGAATATATCAACGGATAGCTTTTCTGATATACTACATGTATAAAAAATTTCAATTAAAAATATTGTTTGGTTTTGATGTATATCGAGTTCATAATTTCCGATGGCTGTTTTCAGATCGAAAAATTTTCTTCTTCTTCTTTTCTCTCATCGATCAGCTGTTTTGTTCCGACCGCTGCTCGGTTGTGATAGGTCAAGCTCCTACCTACTATGATATATATAACTATATATACACGCAGAAAGTGAGAGAGATAGACAGAGAGAGAGAGAGAAACATGTATATTTTTTGTATATTTATATAAATACACATATAATAATAATACATACAGTAATAACATAACCTGTCTATATGTCTGTGATATATTTATTATTATATACCACAATATCACTGACCATCGCGGTAGATTGTTTATTTAAATAATTAATTATTAAAGGTTTCGAGAACTCCACTGACAAAAAGAATTTATTTACGAACATCAATGGGGTAACAATTGTTTTTAGATAAGTATTAAATAACTGTTAATTGGTAATTTTAAATAAAAGAATTGATACTTTGTGAAAATTTTTTGTTTATTTTTACAGAGTCAAGAAGATTTTTGTTGGAGTCAGTAAATACTCTAAAAGCTGAAGATAATAGGTAATAAGAATATTATTGAAATTAGAACCAGAAAGCAGATGCAAATGAAATAGATGAAATCGAAATGCCAAATACAAATAAAAATATTTCTCCTGCTCGTCTTGGATTTAAAATAAAAACTTTGATTAGAACACCTAGTAAATCTACAACACCGAACAAGGATCTGCAAAAAAATTTCAAATACCAATTATGTGGTACACCTCAAAAATTATGTCTCTAAAAGCTGAAAATAGCTGAAAAATAAGAATACTATTGAAATAAGAACCAGAAAGGAGATGCAAATGAAGTAGATGAAAATGAAATGTGCCAAATACAAATAAAAAATTTCTCCTGCTCGTCTTGGATCAAAAACTTTGATTAGAACACCTAGTACATTTACAACACCGGGAAAGGATCTGCAAAAAAATTTAAAAGACCAATCATTTGGTACACCTCAAAAATTATGAAAGACATAATCTAAAGAACATATATGAAACGAATTAAGTATAATGAACATGCTGATGATTCTATGTATAAATAAGTTAATGAAAGTGATGAATATAATGGTGTTGTGGAAGAAGAGGATGAAAGTACAAGAGAGAATGAGAATATAAGTGAGAGTGACAGTGCGCTAGTAAAGTTGCATCTATTAAAGCTGCACGTTCTATCTATTCAAGTTCTTTCAAGTTCTATCTATTAAAGCTGCTTTATAAGTGAAGTTTCTGGTACTGGCAAAACATCTACCGTAAATGAAGTAATATGTTATTATACAAAATAAGTATTTTTATGTATAACATATAACCTCTCTATTTGTATGTGAAATAATATACACATATAAAACATAATATATAATAAATATATTCAGATAAGTAGCAAACTTTTATTAGAAAATAATTAATCGTATTGATATAAAATATATAAAAGTTTTTGTTACTTTGTGAAATCTTTTTTTATTGCAGAGTATTAGAACGCAATTTTTTTTTACCATTATACTACATCATAGAAGAGAATTGAAAGAATTATATTTTTAAACAAATACATTACAAGTTCTATTACTACTACAAGTTTTTTGTTTCAAAATGTTTCTGGAAGTAAAAATCATTATAAAAAAAATTTTTTGAAGCATTTATGACGACATCTGAAATAAGCAGGATATCAACTTATTAAAATCTGGAAATAGTGAGATGTAAGATTTTCTCAGACTTTAAAAGTGTATCATATACTCAATATTTTTACATATATACTAAAAGTGTAATAATATTATTTATTTAATTATATTAATTCCTTCAGACCTAGGCTTCTCTTTGTTTCCAGATAATTATATGTCATTAATGCATACACGTACATTCTTTATAAATTTTTCTTGTTGGACGGTGTTCTCGAATCACTATGTATCATGGTCACCAAAAGATTATTATGATATTCAAGTATTCAAGTCTATCAAAATACACAACCTCCAGTCCTCCAGTAGCAGAGGCAGAAATATTGTGGTAGTTGTCCCCCTTGAATTAGAGCCTCGTTCTACTTTATGGTGAATGTCAGTATTATTATATATAAGAAGTTCTAATTAGGTACTACTGAAAAATCTAATTATAAATTTGCAAATTGAGCGATTGTCCTTATGACCCTGATGGTTATATTATTAATGGAAAGGCATTTGTCATCCTGCAAGAAGCTTAGTCGATATCAGTGCTTCAGTATTGTACATATTTACTCAAGCACCAATTAAAAGATGATGTCAAATGAAAAAAGCAAAACGCATGTGTTATATTGTGAAAATTTCAACACATGAAAGTGCTCAGTTATTCTCGTGTATTATATGATTTTCCCAGGGTGGGAGACGTTAAAAGTTTAATCTATACAAGACTTTAATGAGAACTTAAATATTTTTTTAAAACAATCAGTAAAATAAATTGTATTGTTATAAAACTTTCTACGAAAGTATAAAATAAGGCATGTATCTGAGTTTTTCTGTGTAATCTATAAAATCATATATAGCTATTTTATTAAATCTATAAAATAATATATATTATAATTTTTTAAAGAAATCAAATAAATACTAGGGAAACAGTCTTTTACATTTTTTAGTTAGGGTATGCTCAACAAATTATATGTAACTACATTCACATTGTTCACTGTAAATCAAACACATGAAAGTTGTCAAATCAATTTTTAATAGTCAAGTACTTAATGCAAACTCCCCGAAACCATCACTGTATGACTGTTCTCAGAATTTTATTCAAATTGGTTCATCCTTCTATATACAAATTAAACAGAAGAAAGAACTGAAATCAATTTATTGTAGGCAAGTACCGAAATAAAACTTTTTGTACCTCGGATGTAAAATTGCACCATAGTACTTCTACAAAACTATAGAATTACATACGCCTTTTTACATACGCGTGGGCGAAAATTATTTCTAATTATATTCTATAACGTCTCCTTTTTATTTTTCAAATATTTTACGATTACATCCTATTGAAAAAAAAAATTCTGTAACATTACGTTCTATAACATCATCTTGGGAGGACAAGGGAAGTCTAGAGATGCATTCTCTAGCAAGGGGTGGTCCTATGATGTCCCATACATACTTGGCGGGCCAGATCGGTTAAAATATGTAAATGAATTTTTTCTACAAATTAAATGCTGGTTCGTAAATCTATCCCTGTTTTTAAATAGAAGTGCCATAGAATACAAAATATAATTTACTTATTTAAAGCACGGTAGGTAAAAATGTAGAGATCTTTCGAGTGCACTAAAAATTTATATGAATTATCTATTTTACACATTTCGAAATTGCTGTCTTAAGATTTAAACTTATCCATTTTGTAATCATTAATCGCAGAAGAAGAAGTGGCCAGTAATTGGACTTAGATGGACGGGCACAGGTACACCCACCCTATTTCTAGTGAAAGTTAATCCTGATTCTAGAGATATTGTATAGGATATAAATGGTATCAATTAAAAATTAGAGCTAATGTAATTATTTATAGTGGACTTGTATAGACAAATATTGTTCGTGAATTCGTACAAATATTGTTAGTATTCTACATTTAAATAGCCGGTACGCTACCAACCGTGGGGCCCGCCAAGTATGTATGGGACATCATAGGACCACCCCTTGCTAGAGCATGCATCTCTAGACTTCCCTTGTCCTCCCAAGATGATGTTATAGAACGTAATGTTATAGAATTTTTTTTTTCAATAGGATGTAATCGTAAAATATTTGAAAAATAAAAAGGAGACGTTATAGAATATAATTAGAAATAATTTTCGCCCACGCGTATGTAAAAAGGCGTATGTAATTCTATAGTTTTGTAGAAGTACTATGGTGCAATTTTACATCCGAGGTACAAAAAGTTTTATTTCGGTACTTGCCTACAATAAATTGATTTCAGTACTTTCTTGTGTTTAATTTGTATATAGAAGGATGAACCAATTTGAATAAAATTCTGAGAACAGTCATACAGTGATGGTTTCGGGGAGCTTGCATTAAGTACTTGACTATTAAAAATTGATTTGACAACTTTCATGTGTTTGATTTACAGTGAACAATGTGAATGTAGTTACATATAATTTGTTGAGCATACCCTAACTAAAAAATGTAAAAGATTGTTTCCCTAGTATTTATTTGATTTCTTTAAAAAATTATAATATATATTATTTTATAGATTTAATAAAATAGCTATATATGATTTTATAGATTACACAGAAAAACTCAGATACATGCCTTATTTTATACTTTCGTAGAAAGTTTTATAACAATACAATTTATTTTACTGATTGTTTTAAAAAAATATTTAAGTTCTCATTAAAGTCTTGTATAGATTAAACTTTTAACGTCTCCCACCCTGGGAAAATCATATAATACACGAGAATAACTGAGCACTTTCATGTGTTGAAATTTTCACAATATAACACATGCGTTTTGCTTTTTTCATTTGACATCATCTTTTAATTGGTGCTTGAGTAAATATGTACAACACTAAAGCACTGATATCGACTAAGCTTCTTGCAGGATGACAAATGCCTTTCCATTAATAATATAACCATCAGGGTCATAAGGACAATCGCTCAATTTGCAAATTTATAATTAGATTTTTCAGTAGTACCTAATTAGAACTTCTTATATATAATAATACTGACATTCACCATAAAGTAGAACGAGGCTCTAATTCTAGGGGGACAACTACCACAATATTTCTGCCTCTGCTACTGGAGGACTGGAGGTTGTGTGCTTTGATAGACTTGAATACTTGAATATCATAATAATCTTTTGGTGACCATGATACATAGTGATTCGAGAACACCGTCCAACAAGAAAAATTTATAAAGAATGTACGTGTATGCATTAATGACATATAATTATCTGGAAACAAAGAAAAGCCTAGGTCTGAAGGAATTAATATAATTAAATAAATAATATTATTACACTTTTAGTATACATGTAAAAATATTGAGTATATGATACACTTTTAAAGTCTGAGAAAATCTTACATCTCACTATTTGCAGATTTTAATAAGTTGATATCCTGCTTATTTCATTACTATATCTTCAAATTTTGCTTGCTTAGCCATCTCGACTTTTTTAAATTTAATATCTTCATACACTTTTATTACTTTATTTAGCGTAATTATTTTCTGCACTATTTTCACAAAACGTTTTTCGGCAATCTTTTTCTCAATTATTTCTTTGCTTTCGTATTCAATGTCTTTTAGTATTACTTCTTCTTTGGATTTCACATGTCCTTTAGTGTCCATTTACCACGTGTATAACTTCAAATTCTGCCACGTGCTCTATTCTTGCACCGTGCCGCGTGCTTCACACAAGAAATTTAATCTGCTCGCATCGGCTTGAGTTTTCATAATTTTCCAAAATATTCTTTCTTTTATCACTTGAAGATATATTTTATTCTTTATTCACACTTGTATTTTTCTTACTTTTCCACTTTTCCTTCAATATTTTTTACTGTTAATTTTTCGCGAGCCATGTGCTTTTTCTCTTCCTACGGTAAGGCTGCCACAGGCTCGCCAAGGCTTCTACTGAGTCAGAGTCTTTTCGTGTCACTTACCAACCACGCGCTCTGCTACCATGTTGGAGTTGGTGGAAAGGTTGGTGGAAATGTGTAGTCAAAAGAACTCTTTATTGGACGTAAAAGAATGACTAGTTTATTAAGTAAGTGTAATTATAATCGATGCTTGCCTGCACCATGCGTGAGATGTACATGCTGGGCGTCCGAGAGTAGACAGAGAGTATAGGGCGTCGCTCGCTGCTACTCGAGCTACCTTCTTACTCACAGATACACTAGGGAGGGGAGACTTACATGTGTGCATACGTGTATCGCGCGCGCTGTCTGTATTGTAATGGAACTTGAACTCGCTGAGGTTCCTTTCGCACAATGTATATGTATCACATTCCCAACAGTTTCAGAATTTTGCAAGAAAATAATTATTTCAAATTGTTATACGATATTGCAATTTCAATTTAAAAAATTAGGTGTAAAATTCATTTACTTAAATAGTACATTACGATACCTGTGACCTATAAGTAGTACTTTTTTGCCCGGCGTGAAAAGATAATGCCAACAGGCTCATAGTCAGTAGAGAATTGCAGTTGATCGTATCAAACAAATCCTATTGAATAGAGCTAGTCAAAATATGAAATTTAAAAAAAAATTTAATCCGGGGAAATGAGTGGAAAGTTGAAATAAATAAGGGTGAAGTTTTCTAAAATAAGTAGAAAAATCGAGATTTCATGCGACATTCAGTAGAAAAAATTGTAAAAACAAAGTTTTCAAATATTTCTAGATTGATATACAGGTAAATTCGTATACAGGTGTTTAAATTGGCATGGATTCTGTGTACTCTCATTGGTTTTATACATTCATTATTGATCAACTGATAAGAATTTTTCCATCCGGTCTTACAGTCTTATAAATTAAATTAAAATAATTAATATTTATGGCAATCAGATTTTACTTGTTTATAATCACCCCGCAGAATCATTATTGATATTCATTATTTATATTTAGCGAGATCACCCGTTGTCATCCACCAATTTGGATCCTCGCTGGCTAGATAAGAGTTTTTATTTTATTGCATTATACAAGAGATTTTTGAGATTTTTATTTATTACTTCATATCAGTTTTTTGAGGCAATAGTTTTAAAGAAAAATATAGGCATATTTATAAGATTGTTTAAGAGTATTTAAAGGATTTACTTTATGTGAGAGAGAGAGAGAGAGAGAGAGAGAGAGAGAGAGAGAGAGAGAGAGAGAGAGAGAGAGAGAGAGAGAGAGAGAGAGAGAGAGAGAGAGAGAGTTTAGGTAAAATAGGCATATTCTTAAGGTCTGTTTTGAAGATAGAATTTTTTTCTCATATCCTGTCGGAAAGTGTTGTCTTCCCACCCTGCTATCACGGCCGAAAGTGCCACATTCTCTCACGCCTAGAAACTGCGACGCGGATGCGCGTTTGTCTAATTTTCAGCCCGGCTGGCGCCGCCTGCGTGTTGCAGCCATCGGTTCGCTCGTGCCGCAAATCACCTGCAGGCGGCGCTAGTCGGCAGAAAATTAAAAACGCGCATAAGCCTCGCAGTTTCAGGCGTGACGTTATGTGGCACTTAACACCCTGAGATCAGGGTGGTAAGACAATAATATACTTTCCTCCAAGGAATACATGAGAAAAAATAGTATACGCTCCGCGGACGGAAAGGAAGGCATCAATCCCCGCGTGTTTGCAACCCTCGACTTCGGCTCGGGTGCGCAAGCGCACACGCGGCGAGAGAATGCCTTCCTTCCCGCCCTTGTAGCGTAATGTACTATTTCACCATATCCTGTCCGAAAGTGCCGCTTTCGCTCCCGGTTCAAAAACGCAAATGTGGTATTTTCGGCCCGAGTATGGTGAAAAATAGTATACGCTCCATGGGAATAAAATTGGACAGCCCATATCTCGTGTTTACCACACGATTTACACAATTTACACGAGATATAGACTGTCCAAGTTTTTTCCTTCCTAGGTGCGTAATATACTAATTTCGTAGTAACGTATACACGAGCAAAGAATGTACGGACTTCAGCCATAAGAGAAGCAAAGACATTTTTTTTAGCAATAATCGTGACGTTTTTAGTCTGAATAGCTTATGTATGGTATCAAGGAGCGTGGGAGCGCTCCGAAGGGAAGTATAGAAGAAGCCTAAAGGAGCGACCCGTGCTACATATTGTCACACTCTGCTGGGGATCAGGGCAGAGGTGCGCGGGTGATAACTCAGAGTAACAAAGCACTGGTTAAACTAACGAGTATTTATTAAACGTAACTTAAACTATCTTGCACATTTTACAGAGCGCCAGGTGCAGGCGTCACTTGCACCAAGAACTTATATCGCCGGCTAGCGCGGGCCGGCAGTAACAACGTACAACCCTATTCTCTCATCTACAGCTTCAGCTCGAGCTCAAGCTTCTGCGCGGATGCGACGTATTTACGGGACACTTGGCACTAACGCGCACATACACTCGCGAAGGAAATTTCGGAGGGAAGTACGAGGGTCATTTGATAAGTACCTAGCCTACAAATGAAAACACCAAAATTTTACAAAAAATAAAATTTATTTTTCAATGTAGTCTCCTTTTAGTTGGATACACTTGGTCCAGCGGTGTTCCAATTTTTTTAACCCCGTTAAAAAAAATGTTTTCTCTTGGTTTGCAAAATAGGCCTCCGTGGCGGCGATTATTTCGTTATTGGAGTGGAATCTCTTCCCGGCGAGCGAATTTGTTAGGTTCGGAAACAAAAAAAAGTCGCACGGAGCCAAATCTGGAGAATACGGTGGATGGGGCAGCAGTTCGTAGCGTAATTCGACCAATTTAGCCGTGGCGAGTGCAGAAGTGTGAGCCGGTGTATTATCGTGGTGGAAAAGTACTTTCTTTGTAGACAAATGGGGCCGTTTTTCTTCTAACACGGCGTCAAATCGGCTCAATAGTTCGGCGTAGTACTGTCCTGTGACCGTTTTGCCCTTCTCCAGATAGTCAATAAAAATCACACCTTGAGAATCCCAGAAAACAGTGGCCATCACCTTTCCGGCCGACGGGACCATCTTCGCCTTCTTCGGAGCAGGTTCACCGGGTAAGGTCCACTGTTTTGACTGCTCCTTGGTCTCTGGAGTGTAGTAGTGAATCCATGTTTCGGCGACGGTCACGTAACGACGCAAAAACTCTTTTGGATTGCGATTAAACAGCTCCAAACACTGCTCTGAACTGGTCACACGGATGCGCTTGTTGTCTGCAGTCAGCAAACGCGGCACCCACCTTGCTGACAGCTTTCTCATGCCTAAAATCTCATGTAGTATATGCCACACGCGTTCTTCTGAGATGCCTACTATCGCAGCTATCTCGTGCACCTTTAATCGGCGGTCTGACAAAACGATATCGTGTATTTTTGTCACGTTCTCCTCCGTAGTGGCTGTTTTCGGAGCACCTGGGCGTGGATCATCAAAAACCGACGTACGACCACGTTGAAACTCGTTATACCAAAATTTAACGGTCGCCATCGAAGGAGAAGCATCCCCATACACTGCATCCAAGCGTTCTTTAATTTCACTGCGCGATTTCCCTTCCAAAAACAAGAATCGAATCACCGACCGATATTGTTCTTTCTCCATTTTTCAAAAATCAACGGACACATTTGCTTTCACACGCTCTCAAAAATAAACTACAACTCCGATCCGGCTGAAATTTCGTCTGTAACCGTTTACAGGAAGATACTGCACTGTAGTGTATTTCTGGTGCGATAGTGGCACCATCTGACGGTGAGGCTAGGTACTTGTCAAATGATCCTCGTAGTAAATGGGAGACAAACCTCGGCCAGGTGATGCCGCTGCTGCTCTCTCTCACCACGTCCTCTCGTCCTCTCCGCACCCAAACGCTCCCGACAGAACAACTCGCCCGCCGTGGGAACAGGAATGTGCGTGGCGACGGAGGAGTCAGCAGCGGCCGGGAAGAGGCTGCGAAGGCATGCACTCACGCAACGCACTCAGATCGGAGCGGCGACAAGGGAAGAACGGAGCAGTGAAAATCACAGCACGCGGCACGGCGGTAGTCGATAGAATGCCGGCTCGGCGTGTGTGCCCTGCTCCGCAGCACTCTCGTTCGACGATCGACCGTCTTCTTCACTGCGGCGCGAGCGAGCAGTCCCTATCCTACCGATGCTGTGCTCGCGCCGTCGTCGACCGGCCGATACAGCCCTGAGCCAGTGCGGCTCTCTCTCTCTCTCTCGCTCCTTCTCTCTCTCTTTCGGATGGCGTTGGCTGCTGCTGTCAGCCGCATGCGAGAGCGGAGCTCGCTGTTGTCCTCCTGCAGCTTGTTCCTGCTGTAGCTGCTGCTGGTCTTCTTTTTCCCGGCCGAGCGTTAGAGAGAGATAACGTTTGAGGAAGGTGCGCGCCGGGACACGGGTGCGGGGTAAGACAGTGTACGCGTATGAGTGTAGTACATGCGTGTGCACGTTCTCGCACGTCGGTCTGTCGTCTTCCGCAAACGCCGTGCTCTCATCCCCTCGGTTTTCAGTAACAGATAATTTGCCGTGTTACAATATACATTGAAATGGGTGTACGAAAAATTCAATGTGCTTTTATGTATAATGCGTTAGTTTTTACTATATAACTTATCACTCTTAATCAAAAGTCATTTCATTGTTCTACTCAAATCAAAAGGTTTTATTTAGAAAGATTATCTCGTTCAAAAGATATAGAGCGCTGAATTTTTTTGTGTGCTGTTTCCTTTCCGAACATTTCTCCTTGTTATTCAGATATCCGGTTTGCAGCTCTTACGACACTTCCGGTTGTCGTCTATCTTACGCTTGTATAACCGTAGCTGATCGACCTAACGTTACATATGACATGTCAGTATTTTTTTATGGCTGATTCTACTTGCACGACAGATTCATAACCTCAAACGTCAGTAATGTAGCAATAGGCAAAACGCTACTAGATATTTTTACGCGAATTTTGGTATATATAGCCCGGCTTTTCCATCACAGCCTTCATGATAACATTATTGACGCCAGCTTAAAAACTTTCATTTAATTGTAAAAAAAACCGCTGCCAATTCATTAGCACGTAGCTTCCTCAACCGTAATTTGTTGATTACTTTAATTAATTTTGAATAACAAAATTTATAATTTTGCGTCCAGCAGAAACGGGCCACCGAGCGCGCGCGGTGCCTTTTTTCGCGTAAAAGGCGCTCTGTTTAACTCGTTCATAATCGTATGCTGCGTCTTTAAAAAGAAAACCAAGGACCTATATCGATAGATTTTTTCCTGCTCTTTCCAGTGGTGCCATTGTTTTTATTGCGAAACGCTTTCTTCCGGACGAAAACTCGAGTTGAATATTGAAAGCCCTTTTTCTCAAAGTATATCATGCTTTTTTTCAAAATAAACTACACCATTGGAAAGTACAACTCTTAAGCTTCAAAACCCTATCTTGGAGAAGTTGGAGAAATAAAGGGCTTAAAAGTAATAACATGAAAAAGACAGCGCCGAGGGTCCGCGCGAGCCCCTCGCGCCCGTGCGTACGGCACGTTTAAGTGCATGCTCTATTCAATTCGCTAATAATCGTGTACCAAGTCTCTGAAAAAAGAACTAAGGACATATATCGATAAATTTTTTCCTGCTCTTTCCAATGGTGCCATTATTTTTATTGCGAAATGCTTCTGTTCGGGATTAGTACCCGAAGTGCCCGCTAGATGGCAAGCACCAAGCGCGCTCGGTTTAATTTAATTTAATTTAAAGGAAAAGGTAATATTGTTATGCCAGATTAAACAATCTATAAGGTTATTTTAAATTTCTGTTTCACTGCTTTCAGTGCGTTCATGGATATTTTTATGTTTAATATATTGTGTTTTTCAAATTTTGTTATATAAATGAACAAAGTTCATTGTAATATTATACTAACTGTTACAACTAGATCCACAAAATTATGTCCACGCATTGGCATTGTAAGTTACAAAACATTTTATATTTACAAAAAAGAAAGGGCGAAATAGCACATCACGTGTATTAATCCGCCCTTGATCATAGCGTAAAAAGTGCTGTCTTTTTTATCTTACTATTTTTGAACTTTTCATGTTTCAACTTAAAAATATAATATTTTATAGTTGAAGACTTGTACTTTTGAAGAATATAATTCATTTTGAAGAAAAGACTGATATTTTATTGAAAAAATAAAGTTTGAACATTCAAATGGAATTTTCAACTAGAAGGAAGCATTTCGGAATAAAAATAATAGCACCGTTGGAAAGAGCAGGAAAAAATCTATCGATATATGTCCTTAGTTCTTTTTTCAGAGACTTGGTACACGATTATTAGCGAATTGAATAGAGCGTGCACTTAAACGTGCCGTACGCACGGGCGCGAGTGGCTCACGCGGACCCTCGGCGCTGTCTTTTTCATGTTGTTACTTTTAAACCCTTTATTTCTCCAACTTCTCCAAGATAGGGTTTTGAAGCTTAAGAGTTGTACTTTCCAATGGTGTAGTTTATTTTGAAAAAAAACGTGATATACTTTGAGAAAAATGGCTTTCAATATTCAACTCGAGTTTTCGTCCGGAAGAACGCGTTTCGCAATAAAAACAATGGCGCAATTGGAAAGATCAGAAAAAAATCTATCGATATAGGTCCTTGGTTTTTTTTTCAAAGACGCAGCATACGATTATGAGCGAGTTAAACAGAGCGCCTTTTACGCGAAAAAAGGCACCGCGCGCGCTCGGTGGCCCGTTTCTGCTGGACGCTCCCATATACAGAATATATCATTTTGGATTTTGGAGTGATTTTGGATGAATTGGAATGGATTTGATTGGAAAAATATAACCTATATAAGCAGCTGTGAATATCAATGGGCAATAGCAATATATTATAATCAGATAAGTAGCAAACTGTTATTATAAAATTATAAATCAATAAAGTTTATAATAAATATTGTTACTTTGTGAAATCTTGTTTTTATTTTTACAAAGTATATAAAAAAATGTGAGGATTATTACCAAGTAAATAGATCACTGTTAAAAAATAGTTTTTGACAAAGAAGAGTTCATTAATTATTATTAATTATTCAAGTCCATCGAAAATATTACGACACAATATTTTTCTAGATGTATCTATTTATATCCTCAACATGAAAATTTTTCATATGAGATATAATTTTAGAAGAATATTAAAAATTTGTCTTCATATTTGACAGGACGAATAGAGTACGTGGATGTCAATGAAGAAAATGACAGTTTCATTGCTTTCAATAAATCACACATAAAACAAACAACAACTAAGATGTTTATTTAGACAGTATTGGACTCAAAGTACGAAAGAAGTATTATGTTTTGAAGTAAGTTTTTCAAAATAAGAAAAGAAAATTGTGATTTATAGATCGTCTATCTAGATGAAAATTATATTGATAATAAAAATGTGATTATTAAAAAATGACATCTAATCAGTGTTTTGTGTAATAAATAATAAAATACCGGTATGATATGAATTATATGTGCATGAAGTGCACATATAATTCAAATTTTATAAATAACAAATAACATAGTGATTAAAAAATGACATCTAATCGTTGTTTTGTGTAATATAAAAAAATAAAATACCGGTAAAATGTGTTGAATGATAATTTTAGAACTTCTACTTAAAATCAGTTTGAAATGTTTTGAAAATAGTACAAGTGTGTATTAATAAGTAATTACGTGTTATGAGGTTCATAAACTTCATGATACACTTTTGCATAGAAGAAAATATTGCTGAGTAATACGAGAGGTTATAAATATACAATATAATTTTCAGTGTTTTGTGTAATAATAAATAAAATATGTACTGATTTGACGTGTTAAATGAAGTGTTTATAATCAATTTTAAAACTTCTATTAAAAATCAGTTTCAAATACTTTGAGAATAGAACAAGTGTGTATTGAATAATTATGTGTTATGAGGTTCATACACTTCATAATAAGTTTTGGCATAGAAGAAAATATTGTTGAGTGACACGTGAGGATATAAATATACAATATAATTTATGATGCCGATTTGAAATATTGGTCTGAGCCTTGGTTTAAAAAGCATCTGTCATCTTTAAAAAACTTAGTCGATGTCAATGCTGTGCTGTTGTACATATTTACTCAAGTGTCAATGAAAAGATTATGTCTAATAAACATGGGAATACTGAAAAAATGAAAAATGATGTGTTATTGTGAAAATTTCAAGGAATAAAAGTGCTCAATTAATCTAATATATGATTTTCTCACCATGAGAGACGTCAACATATTTCAGAGTTCTTAGCAAATATTTTTCTAGACAAGATTCAGATCATAATTTCAAAAAGTTTTATCTTTACAAGAATGTCAAGAAAGCTTTTATTCTCAGTGATTCTTAGTTCATAAACTGGTTGCATTTTGAATTATTATCTCTCTAAACAACTGTTAAGTCGCTTTTTAAAAAAAATTGAACACCCCCCCCCCTCTCTCTCTCTCTCGTCTACTCAACAACTGTATAAGGACTCCACAAAAAACTTTAAGAAGAGCCTAAATATTTTTTTGAAACAGCCAACAAGACGTTCTGTACAAGAACAATATACTAACAAACTTTATTTTGAAAGATCTACAGAACTCCTTAAAAAAACTCGAGTTTTCGACCGGAAGAAAGCGTTTCGCAATAAAAACAATCGCACTATTGGAAAGAGCAGGAAAAAATCTATCGATATAGGTGCTTGGTTTTTTTTCAAAGACGCAGCATACGATTATGAACGAGTTAAACAGAGCGCCTTTTACGCGAAAAAAGGCACCGCGCGCGCTCGGTGGCCCGTTTCTGCTGGACGCTCCCATATATTGTGCGCTTACATTAATATCTTATATTAGGTTTAGCGCGTTTCTATTTTTAATAAATTTATCCTTACATAGACTCTTAGTGAATATGTCTGCTATGTTTTTTTCAGTTTCTATCTTTACGATATCAATAAAACCCTTCTCGTAATTCTCATTTACATAATGACATTGTACTTCAATGTGCTTAGAATTTTTTGTTAAGTTACCGAATTTACCTATAGCTACTGCACCTGAGTTATCCTCGTATATTTTAACAGGATTTTCAAATGTCGTATTAAAGGCGTCTTTTAAGAGATTAATTACAAATAATATTTCTGTTGTCGCTTCTGACAATGTAATGTATTCAGCAAATGTTGAATTTTTAGTCACAGTTTTTTGTTTCTGTGCTTTCCAATAGATTATATTTCCAAACATTCTAATAACAAATCCGGTGGTTGACTTTCTGTCAATGTTATCTCCTGCAAAGTCTGAGTCGACCATACAATCAAGTTTATCCTGATTTGAATTACAACAATAAGTCAATTTTAAATGTTTCGTTTTGTATAAGTATTTCAATATTCGCATCGTGTATTTAAAATGTGTTGAATCGTAGCAACACTGAAATCTACTTAAGTAGTTCACGCTGTAAGTTATGTCAGGTCTTGTACCTGTGTTAATATATAATAACTCACCTATTAAATTTCGATATTTTATTGTTTCATCAGTTTTGTTAGCCTGTTCAAGTTTTAAATTTGTCTCCATCGGAGTATCATACAGTTTCGCGTTTTCTAAGTTGTACTTCGCAGCCAATGATTCTATATATTTCTGTTGACTTAAAGTCATTATACCTTTCTTCTTATTATAATCAATGTCGATTCCTATATATGATTTAATTTTTCCTAGATCTTTCATTACAATAGTCAACTACAAATACTAAAATGTATATAGTATCATCGTCTGTGTTGTTTACATATAAACAGTAATCATAATTGCTTCTTGTAAACCCGAGTTTACTCACGCATTTATCAAATGTCTCATACCAAGCCTTTGAGCTTTCTCTCAATCCGTATAGTGCTTTTAATAATTTGCAGAATTTATTTTTCCCGGTTTCATAACCTTGTGGTTCATGAATATAAACTTCTGATTTTACTTTTCCGTTAAGAAACGCTGTTTCTACAGCCATTTGTTCTATAAACAGATTATTTACGCAACAACGACTTAACAAAATTTTTAATGTTTCGATTTGTCCTACTGGCGAATAAACATTTTCTTGATATTCTTTTTGTTGGAAACCTCTAACAACTAACCTAGCCTTAAGAGAGTCATCGCTTTTCCTTTTATAGACCCACTTTACATCAATAATCTTTTTATTTTGAGGTTTCTCAACTACAACCCATGTATTATTTTTCTTTAGGCATTCAATTTCTGAATTCATAGCTTTTTGCCATTCTTTAAATTCGCTGGAGTTTAACGCCTCCTCAAATGTATTCGATACATTTGCATTTACATAATGTATATAAATATAATGTGCTATAATATTATTCAATAATATTTTCATCGTTAACCTTTTCCAAACAGATTATTTCAGTGCCATCTTCGACAATTTGTACATGTCTGGCATTTATTACCTTATTATTGAACAAGACTCTATAACCATTGTGCGTATATCCTACTAATATACCTAATTGGGCTTTATCATCCCACTTTCCTTTTCTCAAAGCTTCTGGTTTTCTAACGAAGACTTTACTGCCGTATATTTTTAAGTTTTTTACGTTTGGTTTAATTCCAAAAAATATTTCGAAGGGGGTTTTATTTTCATTTGAGTTGGCTATTATACGGTTTTTCAAATAAGATACTGTTTTAACAATTTCTGGCCAATATCTTAATGGTATTTTGGCCTCTCTTAACAGACATCTGCCTATATCCATAGCTGATCTGTTGAATCTTTCTGCTACTCCATTTAATTGATGGGCGTAGGATGGACAAGGTAATAATTCAATTCCTTTCTCACTGATAAACTGATAAATTTCCTTATTCAAGTACTCTTTGCCATTATCGCAATTTAATTTTGTAACTATTTTATTAAATTTGTTTTCAACTAAATTTACATATTCTTTAAAACAACTTGCAGTCTCTGATTTGCTTTTAATATAATAAACTTTACTACATTTACTATAATCATTAATAAAACTTAGAAAAAACTTTTCTCCATCAGAACCTGTTGTTCTGTGTGGACCATTTAGATCAGTGTGAATTAACTCTAAAATTTCTGAAGTTTTACTTCTCTCATTTTCAAACGGTACATTAGCCATTTTACTTTGAATACAATTTGCGCATTTAATTACATTATTTTCTAATTTATCTGGTAAACCATCTACCAATTTATCTTTTACTAACTTGTTTAGATATTGAAAGTTGACATGGCCTAATGCTCTATGCCACTTTTCTTTTTCAGTTAATTTTACAGAATTTACATAGACATCATTTTCAAGATCCTTATATATGAAACTTTTCATAACATACAAATCATTTATTTTGTTTGCTTCCGCACCTAATTCTCTATTTTTGTTATAAATCTTTGCATTATCATTTTTATAAACAATAGTATTATTTCTTGTAATTTTTGCAACGCTTAATAGATTTTTATTAATTCCTTTTACAAAATAAACGTTTTTTAAATCAATTAATTTTTCATTATGATAATTTTTGAAATATGTTTTTATATTGCCTACTTTTGTGGCCTTTAAATTTTTGCCATCTGGCAATTTTACTTCAAAAGGATTGTTTAATACAATAAATTTTTCATACATTCTCTCATCATTCACAACATGATCAGTGCATCCGCTATCTAACAACCAACTGATTTCGTTGAATTTACCATTCTTTTCGCAATTATAATTGTAAACATTCGTTATCCTATTTTTATTATCACAATCTTCGTTGAAGCTTAGATTGTGATAAAGTAAAAACTTAGATTCTACTTCACTATAGAACACATCACTCACAATTTCACCTTTCACTTCGTCGTGATTAACCTCGATCATCCAGGTCTCAGCTGCTGAGTCTTCGCTGGGTTGACTGGAGTCTTCTTGCCTCTGCTGGGCTGGTCCTCTGCCACGACCGCGTCATCTGTAGTTGCCTCGTTGATATCCTCGTTGGGATCCTCGTTGGCCTCGACCTCTGCTCTGCGATGCTCCTCTGCTTTGTGATGCTCCTCTGCTCTGGCTGGCCTGTGGTTGTCTCCAGCAGTCCTTTTTGAAATGACCTCCCCGGCCACAGTTATAATACTGTCCCTTTGTCTTGACGTTGAATGTACTTACATTTTTCCTTTTCTCGTCATTATGCACTACCAAATTTTTTTCTTGAATTTTAGACTTAACATAGTCTACCGTTTGTTGAGCTTCTGGGACGAGATCAATGAAACTCCTAATAAAGCTGTAGCTTGCTGGTAGTGCCCTAATTAGATACCGCATTTTTTCTTTTTCTGGTAGTGTGCCTCCAGCTGCTTTAAATTTGTTGCACGCTTGTTCGAACTCTACAAAAAATTCTTCAACTTTCTCATAATTTTTGAATTTAATATCTTCTAGTTGACCTCTGCATATTATTTCCAGCGCTATAGATTTAGTAGAGTACATGCTCTTGAATTTTTCCATCATTTTGTAAGCTGTATCGCATTCACAAACATATTCTAATTGCTTGTCTGAAATAGTGCTTATTAATATATTTCTTGCTTTTAAATCCTTTTTCTTCTATTCATCTGCTTTATCTGTCTCAGCCCGCTCCCTTTCAGCTTGCTCTTTGCACTCTTTATACTCTAATAGAGTCATTAAGCGAAATTTCCAGCTTGCATAGTTTGCACCATCAAAAATGGGAATCAAGGAGCGCGGGCGCGCTCCGAAGGCAAGTAACTGTCCAATGTAGAAGAAGCCTGAGCGACGACCGTGCTACATATACATTGAAATGGGTGTGCGAGAATTTCACAATTTTTTTATGACTTCGCATTATGTTTTTTCTCATACTTGAATATATCAACGGATAGCTTTTCTGATATACTACATGTATAAAAAATTTCAATTAAAAATATTGTTTGGTTTTGATGTATATCGAGTTCATAATTTCCGATGGCTGTTTTCAGATCGAAAAATTTTCTTCTTCTTCTTTTCTCTCATCGATCAGCTGTTTTGTTCCGACCGCTGCTCGGTTGTGATAGGTCAAGCTCCTACCTACTATGATATATATAACTATATATACACGCAGAAAGTGAGAGAGAGATAGACAGAGAGAGAGAGAGAAACATGTATATTTTTTTGTATATTTATATAAATACACATATAATAATAATACATACAGTAATAACATAACCTGTCTATATGTCTGTGATATATTTATTATTATATACCACAATATCACTGACCATCGCGGTAGATTGTTTATTTAAATAATTAATTATTAAAGGTTTCGAGAACTCCACTGACAAAAAGAATTTATTTACGAACATCAATGGGGTAACAATTGTTTTTAGATAAGTATTAAATAACTGTTAATTGGTAATTTTAAATAAAAGAATTGATACTTTGTGAAAATTTTTTGTTTATTTTTTACAGAGTCAAGAAGATTTTTGTTGGAGTCAGTAAATACTCTAAAAGCTGAAGATAATAGGTAATAAGAATATTATTGAAATTAGAACCAGAAAGCAGATGCAAATGAAATAGATGAAATCGAAATGCCAAATACAAATAAAAATATTTCTCCTGCTCGTCTTGGATTTAAAATAAAAACTTTGATTAGAACACCTAGTAAATCTACAACACCGAACAAGGATCTGCAAAAAAATTTCAAATACCAATTATGTGGTACACCTCAAAAATTATGTCTCTAAAAGCTGAAAATAGCTGAAAAATAAGAATACTATTGAAATAAGAACCAGAAAGGAGATGCAAATGAAGTAGATGAAAATGAAATGTGCCAAATACAAATAAAAAATTTCTCCTGCTCGTCTTGGATCAAAAACTTTGATTAGAACACCTAGTACATTTACAACACCGGGAAAGGATCTGCAAAAAATTTAAAAGACCAATCATTTGGTACACCTCAAAAATTATGAAAGACATAATCTAAAGAACATATATGAAACGAATTAAGTATAATGAACATGCTGATGATTCTATGTATAAATAAGTTAATGAAAGTGATGAATATAATGGTGTTGTGGAAGAAGAGGATGAAAGTACAAGAGAGAATGAGAATATAAGTGAGAGTGACAGTGCGCTAGTAAAGTTGCATCTATTAAAGCTGCACGTTCTATCTATTCAAGTTCTTTCAAGTTCTATCTATTAAAGCTGCTTTATAAGTGAAGTTTCTGGTACTGGCAAAACATCTACCGTAAATGAAGTAATATGTTATTATACAAAATAAGTATTTTTATGTATAACATATAACCTCTCTATTTGTATGTGAAATAATATACACATATAAAACATAATATATAATAAATATATTCAGATAAGTAGCAAACTTTTATTAGAAAATAATTAATCGTATTGATATAAAATATATAAAAGTTTTTGTTACTTTGTGAAATCTTTTTTTATTGCAGAGTATTAGAACGCAATTTTTTTTTACCATTATACTACATCATAGAAGAGAATTGAAAGAATTATATTTTTAAACAAATACATTACAAGTTCTATTACTACTACAAGTTTTTTGTTTCAAAATGTTTCTGGAAGTAAAAATCATTATAAAAAAAATTTTTTTGAAGCATTTATGACGACATCTGAAATAAGCAGGATATCAACTTATTAAAATCTGGAAATAGTGAGATGTAAGATTTTCTCAGACTTTAAAAGTGTATCATATACTCAATATTTTTACATATATACTAAAAGTGTAATAATATTATTTATTTAATTATATTAATTCCTTCAGACCTAGGCTTCTCTTTGTTTCCAGATAATTATATGTCATTAATGCATACACGTACATTCTTTATAAATTTTTCTTGTTGGACGGTGTTCTCGAATCACTATGTATCATGGTCACCAAAAGATTATTATGATATTCAAGTATTCAAGTCTATCAAAATACACAACCTCCAGTCCTCCAGTAGCAGAGGCAGAAATATTGTGGTAGTTGTCCCCCTTGAATTAGAGCCTCGTTCTACTTTATGGTGAATGTCAGTATTATTATATATAAGAAGTTCTAATTAGGTACTACTGAAAAATCTAATTATAAATTTGCAAATTGAGCGATTGTCCTTATGACCCTGATGGTTATATTATTAATGGAAAGGCATTTGTCATCCTGCAAGAAGCTTAGTCGATATCAGTGCTTCAGTATTGTACATATTTACTCAAGCACCAATTAAAAGATGATGTCAAATGAAAAAAGCAAAACGCATGTGTTATATTGTGAAAATTTCAACACATGAAAGTGCTCAGTTATTCTCGTGTATTATATGATTTTCCCAGGGTGGGAGACGTTAAAAGTTTAATCTATACAAGACTTTAATGAGAACTTAAATATTTTTTTAAAACAATCAGTAAAATAAATTGTATTGTTATAAAACTTTCTACGAAAGTATAAAATAAGGCATGTATCTGAGTTTTTCTGTGTAATCTATAAAATCATATATAGCTATTTTATTAAATCTATAAAATAATATATATTATAATTTTTTAAAGAAATCAAATAAATACTAGGGAAACAGTCTTTTACATTTTTTAGTTAGGGTATGCTCAACAAATTATATGTAACTACATTCACATTGTTCACTGTAAATCAAACACATGAAAGTTGTCAAATCAATTTTTAATAGTCAAGTACTTAATGCAAACTCCCCGAAACCATCACTGTATGACTGTTCTCAGAATTTTATTCAAATTGGTTCATCCTTCTATATACAAATTAAACAGAAGAAAGAACTGAAATCAATTTATTGTAGGCAAGTACCGAAATAAAACTTTTTGTACCTCGGATGTAAAATTGCACCATAGTACTTCTACAAAACTATAGAATTACATACGCCTTTTTACATACGCGTGGGCGAAAATTATTTCTAATTATATTCTATAACGTCTCCTTTTTATTTTTCAAATATTTTACGATTACATCCTATTGAAAAAAAAATTCTGTAACATTACGTTCTATAACATCATCTTGGGAGGACAAGGGAAGTCTAGAGATGCATTCTCTAGCAAGGGGTGGTCCTATGATGTCCCATACATACTTGGCGGGCCAGATCGGTTAAAATATGTAAATGAATTTTTTCTACAAATTAAATGCTGGTTCGTAAATCTATCCCTGTTTTTAAATAGAAGTGCCATAGAATACAAAATATAATTTACTTATTTAAAGCACGGTAGGTAAAAATGTAGAGATCTTTCGAGTGCACTAAAAATTTATATGAATTATCTATTTTACACATTTCGAAATTGCTGTCTTAAGATTTAAACTTATCCATTTTGTAATCATTAATCGCAGAAGAAGAAGTGGCCAGTAATTGGACTTAGATGGACGGGCACAGGTACACCCACCCTATTTCTAGTGAAAGTTAATCCTGATTCTAGAGATATTGTATAGGATATAAATGGTATCAATTAAAAATTAGAGCTAATGTAATTATTTATAGTGGACTTGTATAGACAAATATTGTTCGTGAATTCGTACAAATATTGTTAGTATTCTACATTTAAATAGCCGGTACGCTACCAACCGTGGGGCCCGCCAAGTATGTATGGGACATCATAGGACCACCCTTGCTAGAGCATGCATCTCTAGACTTCCCTTGTCCTCCCAAGATGATGTTATAGAACGTAATGTTATAGAATTTTTTTTTTCAATAGGATGTAATCGTAAAATATTTGAAAAATAAAAAGGAGACGTTATAGAATATAATTAGAAATAATTTTCGCCCACGCGTATGTAAAAAGGCGTATGTAATTCTATAGTTTTGTAGAAGTACTATGGTGCAATTTTACATCCGAGGTACAAAAAGTTTTATTTCGGTACTTGCCTACAATAAATTGATTTCAGTACTTTCTTGTGTTTAATTTGTATATAGAAGGATGAACCAATTTGAATAAAATTCTGAGAACAGTCATACAGTGATGGTTTCGGGGAGCTTGCATTAAGTACTTGACTATTAAAAATTGATTTGACAACTTTCATGTGTTTGATTTACAGTGAACAATGTGAATGTAGTTACATATAATTTGTTGAGCATACCCTAACTAAAAAATGTAAAAGACTGTTTCCCTAGTATTTATTTGATTTCTTTAAAAAATTATAATATATATTATTTTATAGATTTAATAAAATAGCTATATATGATTTTATAGATTACACAGAAAAACTCAGATACATGCCTTATTTTATACTTTCGTAGAAAGTTTTATAACAATACAATTTATTTTACTGATTGTTTTAAAAAATATTTAAGTTCTCATTAAAGTCTTGTATAGATTAAACTTTTAACGTCTCCCACCCTGGGAAAATCATATAATACACGAGAATAACTGAGCACTTTCATGTGTTGAAATTTTCACAATATAACACATGCGTTTTGCTTTTTTCATTTGACATCATCTTTTAATTGGTGCTTGAGTAAATATGTACAACACTAAAGCACTGATATCGACTAAGCTTCTTGCAGGATGACAAATGCCTTTCCATTAATAATATAACCATCAGGGTCATAAGGACAATCGCTCAATTTGCAAATTTATAATTAGATTTTTCAGTAGTACCTAATTAGAACTTCTTATATATAATAATACTGACATTCACCATAAAGTAGAACGAGGCTCTAATTCTAGGGGGACAACTACCACAATATTTCTGCCTCTGCTACTGGAGGACTGGAGGTTGTGTGCTTTGATAGACTTGAATACTTGAATATCATAATAATCTTTTGGTGACCATGATACATAGTGATTCGAGAACACCGTCCAACAAGAAAAATTTATAAAGAATGTACGTGTATGCATTAATGACATATAATTATCTGGAAACAAAGAAAAGCCTAGGTCTGAAGGAATTAATATAATTAAATAAATAATATTATTACACTTTTAGTATACATGTAAAAATATTGAGTATATGATACACTTTTAAAGTCTGAGAAAATCTTACATCTCACTATTTGCAGATTTTAATAAGTTGATATCCTGCTTATTTCATTACTATATCTTCAAATTTTGCTTGCTTAGCCATCTCGACTTTTTTAAATTTAATATCTTCATACACTTTTATTACTTTATTTAGCGTAATTATTTTCTGCACTATTTTCACAAAACGTTTTTCGGCAATCTTTTTCTCAATTATTTCTTTGCTTTCGTATTCAATGTCTTTTAGTATTACTTCTTCTTTGGATTTCACATGTCCTTTAGTGTCCATTTACCACGTGTATAACTTCAAATTCTGCCACGTGCTCTATTCTTGCACCGTGCCGCGTGCTTCACACAAGAAATTTAATCTGCTCGCATCGGCTTGAGTTTTCATAATTTTCCAAAATATTCTTTCTTTTATCACTTGAAGATATATTTTATTCTTTATTCACACTTGTATTTTTCTTACTTTTCCACTTTTCCTTCAATATTTTTTACTGTTAATTTTTCGCGAGCCATGTGCTTTTTCTCTTCCTACGGTAAGGCTGCCACAGGCTCGCCAAGGCTTCTACTGAGTCAGAGTCTTTTCGTGTCACTTACCAACCACGCGCTCTGCTACCATGTTGGAGTTGGTGGAAAGGTTGGTGGAAATGTGTAGTCAAAAGAACTCTTTATTGGACGTAAAAGAATGACTAGTTTATTAAGTAAGTGTAATTATAATCGATGCTTGCCTGCACCATGCGTGAGATGTACATGCTGGGCGTCCGAGAGTAGACAGAGAGTATAGGGCGTCGCTCGCTGCTACTCGAGCTACCTTCTTACTCACAGATACACTAGGGAGGGAGACTTACATGTGTGCATACGTGTATCGCGCGCGCTGTCTGTATTGTAATGGAACTTGAACTCGCTGAGGTTCCTTTCGCACAATGTATATGTATCACATTCCCAACAGTTTCAGAATTTTGCAAGAAAATAATTATTTCAAATTGTTATACGATATTGCAATTTCAATTTAAAAAATTAGGTGTAAAATTCATTTACTTAAATAGTACATTACGATACCTGTGACCTATAAGTAGTACTTTTTTGCCCGGCGTGAAAAGATAATGCCAACAGGCTCATAGTCAGTAGAGAATTGCAGTTGATCGTATCAAACAAATCCTATTGAATAGAGCTAGTCAAAATATGAAATTTAAAAAAAAATTTAATCCGGGGAAATGAGTGGAAAGTTGAAATAAATAAGGGTGAAGTTTTCTAAAATAAGTAGAAAAATCGAGATTTCATGCGACATTCAGTAGAAAAAATTGTAAAAACAAAGTTTTCAAATATTTCTAGATTGATATACAGGTAAATTCGTATACAGGTGTTTAAATTGGCATGGATTCTGTGTACTCTCATTGGTTTTATACATTCATTATTGATCAACTGATAAGAATTTTTCCATCCGGTCTTACAGTCTTATAAATTAAATTAAAATAATTAATATTTATGGCAATCAGATTTTACTTGTTTATAATCACCCCCGCAGAATCATTATTGATATTCATTATTTATATTTAGCGAGATCACCCGTTGTCATCCACCAATTTGGATCCTCGCTGGCTAGATAAGAGTTTTTATTTTATTGCATTATACAAGAGATTTTTGAGATTTTTATTTATTACTTCATATCAGTTTTTTGAGGCAATAGTTTTAAAGAAAAATATAGGCATATTTATAAGATTGTTTAAGAGTATTTAAAGGATTTACTTTATGTGCGAGAGAGAGAGAGAGAGAGAGAGAGAGAGAGAGAGAGAGAGAGAGAGAGAGAGAGAGAGAGAGAGAGAGAGAGAGAGAGAGAGAGAGAGAGAGAGAGAGTTTAGGTAAAATAGGCATATTCTTAAGGTCTGTTTTGAAGATAGAATTTTTTTCTCATATCCTGTCGGAAAGTGTTGTCTTCCCACCCTGCTATCACGGCCGAAAGTGCCACATTCTCTCACGCCTAGAAACTGCGACGCGGATGCGCGTTTGTCTAATTTTCAGCCCGGCTGGCGCCGCCTGCGTGTTGCAGCCATCGGTTCGCTCGTGCCGCAAATCACCTGCAGGCGGCGCTAGTCGGCAGAAAATTAAAAACGCGCATAAGCCTCGCAGTTTCAGGCGTGACGTTATGTGGCACTTAACACCCTGAGATCAGGGTGGTAAGACAATAATATACTTTCCTCCAAGGAATACATGAGAAAAAATAGTATACGCTCCGCGGACGGAAAGGAAGGCATCAATCCCCGCGTGTTTGCAACCCTCGACTTCGGCTCGGTGCGCAAGCGCACACGCGGCGCGAGAATGCCTTCCTTCCCGCCCTTGTAGCGTAATGTACTATTTCACCATATCCTGTCCGAAAGTGCCGCTTTCGCTCCCGGTTCAAAAACGCAAATGTGGTATTTTCGGCCCGAGTATGGTGAAAAATAGTATACGCTCCATGGGAATAAAATTGGACAGCCCATATCTCGTGTTTACCACACGATTTACACAATTTACACGAGATATAGACTGTCCAAGTTTTTTCCTTCCTAGGTGCGTAATATACTAATTTCGTAGTAACGTATACACGAGCAAAGAATGTACGGACTTCAGCCATAAGAGAAGCAAAGACATTTTTTTTAGCAATAATCGTGACGTTTTTAGTCTGAATAGCTTATGTATGGTATCAAGGAGCGTGGGAGCGCTCCGAAGGGAAGTATAGAAGAAGCCTAAAGGAGCGACCCGTGCTACATATTGTCACACTCTGCTGGGGATCAGGGCAGAGGTGCGCGGGTGATAACTCAGAGTAACAAAGCACTGGTTAAACTAACGAGTATTTATTAAACGTAACTTAAACTATCTTGCACATTTTACAGAGCGCCAGGTGCAGGCGTCACTTGCACCAAGAACTTATATCGCCGGCTAGCGCGGGCCGGCAGTAACAACGTACAACCCTATTCTCTCATCTACAGCTTCAGCTCGAGCTCAAGCTTCTGCGCGGATGCGACGTATTTACGGGACACTTGGCACTAACGCGCACATACACTCGCGAAGGAAATTTCGGAGGGAAGTACGAGGGTCATTTGATAAGTACCTAGCCTACAAATGAAAACACCAAAATTTTACAAAAAATAAAATTTATTTTTCAATGTAGTCTCCTTTTAGTTGGATACACTTGGTCCAGCGGTGTTCCAATTTTTTTAACCCCGTTAAAAAAAATGTTTTCTCTTGGTTTGCAAAATAGGCCTCCGTGGCGGCGATTATTTCGTTATTGGAGTGGAATCTCTTCCCGGCGAGCGAATTTGTTAGGTTCGGAAACAAAAAAAAGTCGCACGGAGCCAAATCTGGAGAATACGGTGGATGGGGCAGCAGTTCGTAGCGTAATTCGACCAATTTAGCCGTGGCGAGTGCAGAAGTGTGAGCCGGTGTATTATCGTGGTGGAAAAGTACTTTCTTTGTAGACAAATGGGGCCGTTTTTCTTCTAACACGGCGTCAAATCGGCTCAATAGTTCGGCGTAGTACTGTCCTGTGACCGTTTTGCCCTTCTCCAGATAGTCAATAAAAATCACACCTTGAGAATCCCAGAAAACAGTGGCCATCACCTTTCCGGCCGACGGGACCATCTTCGCCTTCTTCGGAGCAGGTTCACCGGGTAAGGTCCACTGTTTTGACTGCTCCTTGGTCTCTGGAGTGTAGTAGTGAATCCATGTTTCGGCGACGGTCACGTAACGACGCAAAAACTCTTTTGGATTGCGATTAAACAGCTCCAAACACTGCTCTGAACTGGTCACACGGATGCGCTTGTTGTCTGCAGTCAGCAAACGCGGCACCCACCTTGCTGACAGCTTTCTCATGCCTAAAATCTCATGTAGTATATGCCACACGCGTTCTTCTGAGATGCCTACTATCGCAGCTATCTCGTGCACCTTTAATCGGCGGTCTGACAAAACGATATCGTGTATTTTTGTCACGTTCTCCTCCGTAGTGGCTGTTTTCGGAGCACCTGGGCGTGGATCATCAAAAACCGACGTACGACCACGTTGAAACTCGTTATACCAAAATTTAACGGTCGCCATCGAAGGAGAAGCATCCCCATACACTGCATCCAAGCGTTCTTTAATTTCACTGCGCGATTTCCCTTCCAAAAACAAGAATCGAATCACCGACCGATATTGTTCTTTCTCCATTTTTTCAAAAATCAACGGACACATTTGCTTTCACACGCTCTCAAAAATAAACTACAACTCCGATCCGGCTGAAATTTCGTCTGTAACCGTTTACAGGAAGATACTGCACTGTAGTGTATTTCTGGTGCGATAGTGGCACCATCTGACGGTGAGGCTAGGTACTTGTCAAATGATCCTCGTAGTAAATGGGAGACAAACCTCGGCCAGGTGATGCCGCTGCTGCTCTCTCTCACCACGTCCTCTCGTCCTCTCCGCACCCAAACGCTCCCGACAGAACAACTCGCCCGCCGTGGGAACAGGAATGTGCGTGGCGACGGAGGAGTCAGCAGCGGCCGGGAAGAGGCTGCGAAGGCATGCACTCACGCAACGCACTCAGATCGGAGCGGCGACAAGGGAAGAACGGAGCAGTGAAAATCACAGCACGCGGCACGGCGGTAGTCGATAGAATGCCGGCTCGGCGTGTGTGCCCTGCTCCGCAGCACTCTCGTTCGACGATCGACCGTCTTCTTCACTGCGGCGCGAGCGAGCAGTCCCTATCCTACCGATGCTGTGCTCGCGCCGTCGTCGACCGGCCGATACAGCCCTGAGCCAGTGCGGCTCTCTCTCTCTCTGGCTCCTTCTCTGTCTCTTTGGGATGGCGTGGGCTGCTGCTGTCAGCCGCATGCGAGAGCGGAGCTCGCTGTTGTCCTCCTGCAGCTTGTTCCTGCTGTAGCTGCTGCTGGTCTTCTTTTTCCCGGCCGAGCGTTAGAGAGATAACGTTTGAGGAAGGTGCGCGCCGGGACACGGGTGCGGGGTAAGACAGTGTACGCGTATGAGTGTAGTACATGCGTGTGCACGTTCTCGCACGTCGGTCTGTCGTCTTCCGCAAACGCCGTGCTCTCATCCCCTCGGTTTTCAGTAACAGATAATTTGCCGTGTTACAATATACATTGAAATGGGTGTACGAAAAATTCAATGTGCTTTTATGTATAATGCGTTAGTTTTTACTATATAACTTATCACTCTTAATCAAAAGTCATTTCATTGTTCTACTCAAATCAAAAGGTTTTATTTAGAAAGATTATCTCGTTCAAAAGATATAGAGCGCTGAATTTTTTTGTGTGCTGTTTCCTTTCCGAACATTTCTCCTTGTTATTCAGATATCCGGTTTGCAGCTCTTACGACACTTCCGGTTGTCGTCTATCTTACGCTTGTATAACCGTAGCTGATCGACCTAACGTTACATATGACATGTCAGTATTTTTTTATGGCTGATTCTACTTGCACGACAGATTCATAACCTCAAACGTCAGTAATGTAGCAATAGGCAAAACGCTACTAGATATTTTTACGCGAATTTTGGTATATATAGCCCGGCTTTTCCATCACAGCCTTCATGATAACATTATTGACGCCAGCTTAAAAACTTTCATTTAATTGTAAAAAAAACCGCTGCCAATTCATTAGCACGTAGCTTCCTCAACCGTAATTTGTTGATTACTTTAATTAATTTTGAATAACAAAATTTATAATTTTTTAAAATTTATTGCATAATTATAATTCAATTCATTTATGAATATTAAAAATTGTTAATTTTTAAATTTATTTATTTATTTATTATTTATTTATATCAAATTGATATAAATTTTGAGCTGATAAATAAAGTTATCATTTGAAATAGAAGTAAAATATCTATATTTTATAATAAAACAAATAGCTATCACAGTTGTTTTGTTATTAACAGAAACGTGTTTTTTTTTATATTTCATAATTCATATTTTTTAAGAAAAAAAAATTTTATAGCTATCATTGTTCTTTTGTTATTAACAAAAACGTGTTTTTTTAAAAAAGTTCATGACTCACAAATAAATTATAAAATGTAGAATATAATGCATTCATAATGCATAATTCATAATTATATTAGATTATAATAGATATAATTTTTAAACATTTTAATTCATTTTGTTGGTTGGTTTTTTAAAAATTAAAAAAAATCATCGTATGCCTACTCAATGACGTTTCCTCATTCCACACCACCTAGCGGTAGATATCGTATGGGCAGGTAGCGGTAGCGGAGTTATGAGTTTTAAAATAAAACACGTTTTTGTTTTTGATGATAACTAAAGAATCGTGATAGATAGAAAATTAATTTTTTTTAGAAAATATAGGTATTTTAATTCTCTTTTGAATACCTCCCACCCCATTCAGATAGATATAGCCGTTCTCGAGAAATTACGATTTAAAAAAAATGTCAAAAAATTTTTAACCTCAAATATCTCTTAAATTTATGGACCAATCATTTTGCCCAAAGCACTAGACCGACAACTATAAAAAATCTACCTCTAAAGGGAATTTTGAAGCCATCAAGTCAATTTGACTCTTGTAATCGTTGGACATACAAAACTGATTTTTTTCATTTTTCAATTTTTTACTCAAAATCTAGCCTACAGAATGTATTGAAATTTTAACGGATTATAGCTATTTACATTCTGTATTATCATGATTTTTTTCAAAAAAATTGACCGTTAAGTTTAGGAGTTATAAGCTTCTAAAAAAAAAAAAACACGTTTTTATTAATAACAAAAGAACCGTGATAGCTAGAAACTTTTTTTTTTAGAAATTATAGGTATTTTAATTCTCTTTCGAACGCTACCCATCAGATTCCAATAACTCGATCCTATCATTAAAAAAAATAAAAAAACAGCTTTGAGAAAATAGAAAATTTGTAAAAAAAAAACGCATTACCTCAATCAAAAAACGGATTTTTGACCCGCCATCACGCAAAAAAAACAAAAAAAATGAGACCTGTCCGGTCAAAATCGACCGAGTAGAAGCTGAGATCCAGGAGTACACACACACACACACACACACACACACACAAACACACACACACACACACACACACACACACACACATCCATAGAGACATTTTTCAAAAACCATGTATTTTGATTCCTAACACCTCGGAACACAATTATAACATGTTTTTACAACAACTCAAAAATTTACTATCACAAAGCTTCCTCTAGGAGGAAGCAATAGCATTCATTACAAGTATCAAGAGCGTAATGAGTCGGACTCACGCTCGTAACGTATTTATAATTATAAAAAAAATAAAAAATAACCCTGTCTTTACATGGTAGCACCCGTTTAAGGTAAGAAACGAGGGGGACGGGGCTAAGAGAACTCTATAATATAGGAAAGTGAACATTTTATTTGATAATATAAGATATGGATGATCTACTCTTTTGTAGATCATAGAACATAAAAAAATCAAACGAATCGAATCGTGGCTTGCACAATAAACGAAATACAACAGTGAAAGTAGAGGTGCTATATAGCCGCAACCACTAAGTTGGGGGACCCGCGCTCCGCGCGGTCCCATTGCAATATGTCTTATGAACAAGAACCCCTAACCTAAAATTTCTCTGTCGTGCAAGTAGAATTGCCGTTTTCTTATATACACAAATGTTATCATATCGTGAGTTAGTTAATAACATATTTCAAAGATCTCAACAAGTCAACTAATGATGAGAAGAATTATCTATACGTGTGTATATCAATCAACGGTGAAAATAACTTTTATTATTAGATAAGTACTTATTCAATGTCTAAATGTTAATTGGCTAAAATCATTTTAAAAAAATTGATACTTTGTGTGATTTTTCATTCAATGTCTAAATGTTAATTGGCTAAAATCATTTTAAAAAAATTGATACTTTGTGTAATTTTTCATTTTTACAGATATTGTTATATATAAAAGATTTTTTTGGAATTTTGGAGATACTTTATATATATATATATATATATATATATATATATATATATATATATATATATATATATATATACATATATATATATATATATATATATATATATATATATATATATATATATATATATATATATATTGTAACGGGGTGAATTTAGAAGAGGGTATTAATCCCTCTCTGGGATGCGCCAGGCGATAAACGGGCGTCTACTACGCCCAGAGCAGCGCGCCGTTGTAGACGGACCCGTCGGCCGGCCGGAGCGCGTTGGCGCAGGCTCAGAACAAGCGCGCCCGGCTTTCGCTGTAGAAAGCTTAGGCCGCCTTCTACTAGACCCGGCGCTGCGCTCTGCCGCTGCCGCTGACTTCGGCGCACAATTCACCGGCGGCTAGATATGCACTAGCCTGACCTACTCTCACCGGTGTTCCCGTACAACGTCGCTCAGGTTAACCTGAGCGACTTTCACTACAATTTCCCCGTTGACGTTGCTCCTCAGGAGGTGAAGCCTCCGTCTAGCTGCAGCTGCTGAAAAGGTAGAGGGCGGTATTCGGGGGATAGGGAACGGTTACTCGCGAAATGACAGACTCGACACGAATAATGAAAAGTAAAATAAATAAGGTTTATTCGTCAAAAGGAGTCGCGCTAAGGGGCGCGAAGCCCGAACATCTCCTACAAAAAAAACGAACGCGCAGGCCGAGACTTACGCGGAGCCGGCCGGTCGCACGGCCGGCGTCACCGCGCCGCGAGACGCCACAAAATGGCCGCCGCGCTCTCGCACACGAGGCCGCTTGCCTCTACGCAGGCGGCGTCGGATTGCCGCGTAACACTTCTTACGCGTGGCCGCTCGCACGCAAAACCTACGCGGCAAAAGTACAAATGAAGCGCACACTTACTTTAGCGCTGGCCAGCGCGTCGCTCGAAGTCTACCTCTCTCTCTCTCTCTCTCACGCTCCCGCGCTCTCGGCTCCTCGCTGCGAGGCGTCGGGCCTCGTGGCTCCTCGAGCCTCGGCTGCCGCCTCTTTCTCTCTCTCCTCCTCTCCCTTTCTGGGTGGCGGAGTGGCCCGGCCGGCGAGGCAGCCGGTGATGCGTCGCTGCGGGGCTGGCGGCGGATTGGAGGCGCAAGGGCTGTTCTGCAGGGCGGGATGCGGCACTGGCGGGGCACTCCGGAGCACAGCACTCGTGTATGGCGGGAGGACACGTGCGCACCTGTTGCGCTACAGGACTAGACTGCCCATCAATGGCCGCGGCGTCCCTTCGGAGCGCTACGGCGGCGTCTTCTTCTTCTTCTTGCTTCGCCTCCCGCGCGTCCCCCGCGGCGCGCAGCGAGCCGCTGTACGTGCAAGCGCGCACGATTCAAACCTCGCGGCGCGGTACACGCGGCTCTTTCGCCTTTATTGCGTGCACCCGTTACACCCCCACCCAGATTTGGCGTACCCCGTACGCGACATCTGAAAAGAGGAAGGGCGCAGAAATAAGGCGAAAACAACAGGTTAGGTGGAGGCTCTTCCTTTTATTCCAGCCTCTGGGGCACATCACCTATACACTATATACAACAAAATATTTACAAAAAAAACTATGTACAAAAAATTTCCACCAAAAAAAACTGTACAGTTCGAAACCGGCGAATCGAAAGCGTCCCCCCGGGCTAGCCACGGGGAGGCGCCTTGGATTTCGGCGGATGCGTAGCCGCTCGGGGGCATTTGCGCGGCAGGCGCACCCCCGGCCACCCGCACACATAGCAGAAGCGGGGGCGTCCCGCTCCTGGCGGGTTCGGCCGGACGGGCGAGCGCTCCCGCGCGAGGCCCAGGTCGACGGCCGCCCGCTCCTCGTCTCGACGGGCCTGGTTCCACCGAGCGCGGGCTGCCTGGAGCTCGGCTTCCTCGGCGAGGCGGCGGGCGCGGGCCTCCTCCAGGGCCCGCTCCGACGCGGCACGGAGGCGTGCCTCCTCCTCCACCTTTTCCCGCTGCATGCGGGAACGTCGCTCCGCTCGCCAGGCGACCAGGTGCTCGGCCTCCTCCTGCTTGGCCAGCATCATCCGGCGCCAGGAGTCGACCTCCGGGGGCTGCTCCCCGTGGACCCCGACGTGCCGCTCCAAGGCCGCGAACACCTCGGTGCGGACCTGGTTGGCGGCGCGGTCCATCTCCCGGACTGTCGACAGCCCGGCGCGCAGCTCGTCCCAGGTGGGCTCTGCAGGCAGGAGGTTGGCCTCCGTCTGCGAGGCGGCATCGCGCTGGACCCTCCGCGGGTAGCCGGCGGGGATTGCGCCGCGGGGCGGCGTGGCAGGCTCCTCCTTGGGGGCGAAGCGGGGCACGCCGGGGCTGGTACCCGCCCGGCTCTCCTCGTGGGCGTCGGCCTCCTCTAGGAGGGGCTGCTCCTGCAGTCGCTCCATAGCCTCGTCTTTGAGGCGCTCCCGACGTTGGCGCAGGAGGTGGAGCACCGCCTGGGCCACGCCCTCGACGGGTTTGCCCAAGTCGAGGGTTATGAGCGCGGCCATGGCCTCCTCCAGCGTCTGCTCGGAGATCTCCAACATCTGGAAAAGAACATCTCAGGTTAGGCCAGTTTCACTATATCCGCGTGTAGTTTATCGCACGTCTCGGGGGGGGGGGGGAATAAGCGCTAGGCGCGCAGCGCTACGGAGGCTTGCGGGGACGACCGTGTCCCCTGCGAGGAGCATTCGGGGCTCGCTGTCCTACCGAAGTTGGTTCGGCGGGACCCGTAGTTGCGCCGCGCGCCCTCCGCGGTCTCCCCCGCGTGCTCTCGGGGGGCTCCCCTGTCCCCTGAGGGGCGGGTGGTTCGCTCACAGGCGTCCCCCTGGGGTCGCCTTCCGCGTCGACTCCATTCGACTCAGGCGACTCACCGCGATAGGGCTTAAGCTGGTCAGCGGCCACTATCTCCTCAATTTGGCCCCCTCACCTACCAATCGGTAGGTGTTGGAGCCAGCACGGCCGTAATCCAATACGGCCCTTCAAACCTAGGCGCTAGTTTCGCCGCGACGCCCTTCGCGGCCGAGGAGAGTGGGTGGCTGCGCTTCCAGACCCTGTCTCCCGGCTTGAAATCTGGCTCTCGCCTGCCGGCATCATAATAGCTGGCTTGGCGATCTTGAGCCGCTCTCGCCTGCGAGGCGGCTCGTTGATGAAGGTTTGGAAGGGCGTCGAGCCGCTCCTTCCAACGGGCCAAACTTTCTTCTTGTGCCGGGGTCTCTGCCGCGACCTCTTGCAGCCTACGCTGCGTACCAGGGGGCTCTGGTTGCCTACCGTAAAGTAACATGGCGGGGCTGACTCCGGTAGAGCTATGCACCGCCGTATTCATGGCGAAGAGAAGTTCCGAAAGCTTCTCGTCCCATGTGGTGTGCCGCTCCTTAAGGTAAGAGGCGACCATCGTCTTTAAAGTACGATTGGCGCGCTCCACCGGATTAGCCTGCGGGTGGTAGGTGGGAGTGTTGGTGTGATGCACACCTCGCTCCCTCAAGAATTCCTCTACGACACGGTTCCTGAACTCTGTGCCGTTGTCGGAGAGGAACACTTCTGGGCAACCGAACCGGAGGAAAACCTTCCGGTCCAATTCTCCTACCACCGTCTTTGCGTTAGCCTTCCGTATCGGCGAAGCCTCCGCCCACCTGGAGAAAAGGTCTTGAAACACCACAATGTATTCAAAACCTTTAGAGGTGCGAGGCAGCGGTCCTATTATGTCTCCAGCGACGACCTGCCAGGGTCTGTCGACGACTCGTCGACCCATGAGGCCGGCTGGAGCTCTTTGTTCCACCTTAAACCGCTGGCACGTTTCGCAGTGGCGCACGTACTCTTGCGTTTCCGCGTAGTAACGTGGCCAGTAGTAGCGCAGGGCTACTCTGGCAAACGTCTTTTCTCGTCCGAGATGTCCAGCGGTGGCGTCGTCATGGCACTCTTGCAACACCTCGCGACGATGCTCCTCTGGTACTACCAGCTTCCAAGCATCCTCATCGTCGCCGAGGGCCGTGTCAACGTCCGGGTTCGGTCGGTACCGGTAAAGGTTGCCCGCGACGAGTTTGTAGGTTGGAAAATCGTTGGGTTGCTCTCGGACTTTGGCGCTCCACTCTCGATACCACGCGTCCTCGGTGTCCGTTGACCAGGACACCGCAGCCACCTCCGGGCCTTCCTCATCCTCGTACATCCGGGAGAGGGCGTCGGCCACGTGGTTCAAGGCGCCTTTTCGATGCTCGATCGAAAACTTGTGGCCTTGCAACTCCAGCGCCCACCGAGCGAGCCTGCTCGTGGGATTTTTCATCTGACAGAGCCACCGCAGACTGCTGTGGTCTGTCACAACCCTAAACTCGTAGCCTTCGATGTAAGGGCGAAACTTCTGTATCGCCCAGACCACCGCGAGGCACTCCCTCTCCGTAACGCTATAGTTTCGCTCTGCCGGGGTTAACACCCGGCTCGCGAACTCAATCACCCGCTCTTGGGTCTCTACTTCCTGAAGCAGCACCGCACCAAGGCCTACATCGCTCGCATCGGTCTGCACGATGTAAAGGCCGCCGGGATCAGGGCGATGTAGGACCGGAGCGGTCATAATCATCGCCTTCAACAACTCGAAGGCGCGTTGCTGCTCGTCGAGCCACTCGTACTTCTGGTTCTTCTTCGTCAGACTCGTGAGCGGCTCGGCGACCGTGGCATAGTTCGGGATGAACTTCCTATACCACGATGAAGTACCCAGGAATCGGCGCAGCTGCCTCAGATTCCGCGGCTGCGGAAAATTCTTGATTGGCTCGATCTTGGCCGGGTTCGGCCTCGTACCGTCCCGGTTAACCAAGAAGCCCAAGTATGCTACCTCTTGCTTGCAGAAAACACATTTTTCTGCGTTGAGGGTTAGCCCAGCGGCGGCGAGCCTTTCCAGCACCCTTTTCAAGCACTTCTTATGCTCCTCGAACGTTTCTGCGACTACGATGATGTCGTCGAGGTAGGCGTAGACGTAAGGCTCCAGCTCGGGTCCGAGCACTTGGTCAATGAGCCGCTGGAAGGTGGCCGGCGCGTTCGTCAGTCCGTACGGCATCCGCCGGAACTGGAACAGGCCCAGCCCCGGCACCGTGAAAGCGGTGATGGGCCGCGCCTCCTCCGCTAACGGTATCTGATGATACGCGCTCTTGAGGTCAAGCGTGGAGATGAACTTCGCCTTCCTCAATTTCCGCAGAATATCCTGCATATTCGGCAGAGGATAGGCGTCGGGTTCGGTGACTGCATTCACCTTCCGCAGATCGTTGCAGAACCGTCGTGTGCCATCACTCTTCGGCGCCATCACGACGGGGCTCGACCACCCGCTCTTGGAGGGCTCGATGATGCCTTGGTTCAGCATTTCGCAAACCTGGCGATGCATCTCCTCCTGCACCTTATCCGACACTGGATAATGGCGCTGCTTGATGGGTCGAGCGTTTCCTACATGAATCTCATGCTCCACGCCTCTGACGCAACCTAATCCTGGCGGGAGCTTGCCTAGGACCTCGTCCACCATGGCCTTCAGCTCCTCTCGCTGAAGGTCTGTAGCGTCCTCGAGCCCAATTGCCGCTACCGAGCTAGGATCTGGGGTCAAGCTGGCTACTTCCAGCTCGACGTAGGCTTCCGTCTCCTTACAGAATAGCCTATCCGTATCCGGGTCTAGTACGGCCCTGAACGCTCGTACAAAGTTGACTCCTAAGTAGCAGTCGGCATCTAAATTCGGCATTATGGCGACTCGGATATCGCGAGTGAGGCCAGCCACAGTGATGGGCAGCATCACGTGGCCTAGCAAGGGGCTGCGGCTTCCATCCGCTAGCCTTACCCCTTTCTTCTCGGACGCTACAAACTCCCGGTCCAGCGCTGTAGCTAGTTGGAGTTCGACGGAGCCCATCACCGTCGTGGATGCTCCCGGGTCCAACAAAGCGCGGAGATTAAACTCGCCGACCTCAATTCGCAGCCACCACCTTGTTTCTGCGTCGGTCGGTTGCTTCGCCGAGGCCTCTCCTCGGTTCGCAACTGGCGAGGGTACCGCGGACTCTTTCGCGGCAGGGCGGCTATCGCACGCGGCCAAAACATCTTCGGTTTTGGGGACCTCGTCGGGGAGGGGGGCGGTAGTGATCCCCTCTACCCGCTCCCCTTCCCGTTTCCCGCACAATTAGGGCAGTAGCGCGCTATATATCCGACAAGGCCGCATGAGTAGCAACTCAGCGGCGGCCTTGGTCCTTTCAGAGGGCTACCCTCGGGGCTGGTGGAGGGCGTGGAGCCGTTCGGTGGGCTCGTCGCCTTCGCCCCCTGCCTCGGTTCTGGGGGCCTCCTTGCCCCGCCACGCCCAGATGGCTGGTTACCGCGCCCTCTGCGCGGCCCAGGGGGCGTATTTCGCCCGGAGCGCTCTCCTCCGGAGCCTCGCCGGTCGGAAAGACGCTCGCTTAGCACTCGCCGAAGCATTTCCTCCAAACCCTCCAGCTTGGCGTCCTTCTCGACCACCGCCGCAGCCACTTTGCCTTCCTTGGCATCGCCTTTCGGCTTTCGTGGCGCGTCGGTGTTTGCCGGGGGTTTGTACGCCATTTCCGGCAGTAGCGCCGCTGTTGTCGGTGGTGGAGGTCGGAACGTCTTGGAATTCTCCAACGTTTGCTCCGCGTCCACTGCCAACTCCAGTAGCTCCTCTACTGTGCTGAAGTCTGACCTACGGACCATCGCTTGCAGCTGGGGCCGTAGGTTTCGGTGCAGCTGATCCAGCTGTTGCTCCGAGCTGGGGGGCGGCGATATCTTCCTCACTATCGCAATGAGGCACGTGATATAATCTCTCACGGCCTCGTCCGCCCCTTGGGTGCGGTAGTTCGCCTCTGCTATCAACCGCTGCTGGTACCTCTTCGTCGTCCCGTACCAGCGTTTCGCTGCAGTCACGAACTCTTGCCACGTGGCCCATTTCTCTTTCTCATTACGGTACCACGTGGCCGCCGTGTCAGTGAACAGCTCTGACAACGACGACAACACCTCTTCTTCGGAGAGGTTTGCCAGGACTCGACAGTCCTCCAGCCTCGCCTGGAATACATCGATACTCTGGCTCTTCGCCCCAGAGAATCGAATTTGCCATTTCCTCACGATTTGGCCTATGTCTCGCGAGTGGAACATACTCGACCTCGAGAAGTTCCCTGTCGCGCCTGGCGCGCCATATGTCGGCCAGCTCAAGCCTCTCTCCGAACTTCGGCGGTCACCCCCCACCCAGGCTGCGTTTACTCCTTGTAAATCAGCCTGACCATCACGCCGAGCTGGCGGTGGTGTCGATTGCGGACCGATCCACGTATCGTTGCCGGTGACGGTGTACGTGTCTTCAAACTGCACGTTGTGACCTTGCCTAGGTTCCGCTATGTGCGTGCTGGAAGCGGCGTGTCGCTGTTGGTTTAAAACCAACTCCTCCAGCGACCTTACATTCGCTATTAATTCCGCTAATAGCGAGCCGACTTCCCGAGGGATATAAAACTCGGAGCCGTCCTTTGCCAGGAGGCGTAGCATCTCTCCTGGCTGCGCTTGTTGGTCGTCGCCGCGAGTTTCTTCTGCTTCGCTATCCTGCTGCTGTAGAGGTAGCTGTGTGCGTTGCTCCTTTTGTTGTTGCGTAGTGTCCCGGTTACTGGCTGTGGTGTTTGGGTGTGGTGAGTGCTGGGTGTCGGATACGGCTTCCGCCGTCGTCCTACGCAGTATCTCCAATATCTGCTCGCTTTTGAGCACTACGTCCAGGGGGTGTAAATCCCAACTGGACGCTTCGACGAAGGAGCCGTCGTCTTCTAAAAGGATCCTCCGTAAGAGGTTTTCCCTTAGTGCCATCCGCCGGGGGATTACATCCCCCGGCTCTTCCGGCTCCTCGAAGTCTTGAGGCGTGTAGTTACCCAGCACCCACTGGCTTAGCCTGTGCATTCTCAAGAATGTGGAGTCGTGTCGCCTCAATTGCAACCCCGACAGGTGGCTATCGATCTCGCTTGGCGAGATCGACCACACCCAATCCTCCACAGCTTCCTGGATGTTGTATGACATCGTTCGCTGGTTGTGCGTGTACAAGGGGATTCCTCTTCAATCCCGCAATTTACTATGCTTTTGCACGGCCAGTGGTATCCTTCACAAGGTACCTACTGGATTACCACTGGCTCAGGAAGTAACGATCTTCCCCAACTGGTGGTTTGGTCTTTACGCTATACCGAGGTTAACTCGTTTTTACTCACTTGCCTGGAGGTTGTGTCGCTTTTGGCGTATTGCGCAAGCGTAATAGTCGTCCGCGCAACCGATTCCCGGTCAAAACTGAAATTCGCGATTTTCGGGCGCTGCGCATGCGCGGCACTAAAATCACTATGTGTATCCGTACCGCCGCCGCATGCGCAGACGATTCTGCGTGTAAAAACAAAAATTTGATCTTTCGACCTTTTGCGCATGCGCATAACCGAAATTAGTGAATATGCCCACCTCCTCGTGGGATGGGCAACCGAATTCGCGATAGCGATTTTTCACTTTTTATTTTCGGATTCTGCGCATGCGCGGGTCCAAAATTACTGCGCGCGCACCTTACGGTATCCCCCGCGCAGGCGTCTTCGCGAATTAAGCCCTAAATCCGAAAATCCAAACGAAATCCCCAGTATTTAAATACTGGGTGCGTAATCCGGTAGTTTACTCCCCGGTGTGCACGTGTGATGACGCACAAAGAGATAAAACGCTAGGACCTATATAAAACAATTTTAATAATATAATACATAATTAATAAATAATTGCTACCTAATCTCTTTGTCGTCCTCGCTAAATACTTCAACAAATGCTCGGCCTTCACAAGCAATGTTCCTCACTAAATACGTGCAGACCGGGTCAATTCCTCCAAGCAAGGTTAGAAACCACCAGTTGGTTACCCTTGCACACACTGTACACTTTGTAATAATTAATTATTACCGTGATAATTAATTATTCGCAACGCGCGTCTCGACCTGTTTCGACGATCAACCGATTACTGTAAAATTCGCCGTTCCCTAATCTAATGTGCTGCACACGTTAATGGGCGCCAGTTGTAACGGGGTGAATTTAGAAGAGGGTATTTATCCCTCTCTGGGATGCGCCAGGCGATAAACGGGCGTCTACTACGCCCAGAGCAGCGCGCCGTTGTAGACGGACCCGTCGGCCGGCCGGAGCGCGTTGGCGCAGGCTCAGAACAAGCGCGCCCGGCTTTCGCTGTAGAAAGCTGAGGCCGCCTTCTACTAGACCCGGCGCTGCGCTCTGCCGCTGCCGCTGACTTCGGCGCACAATTCACCGGCGGCTAGATATGCACTAGCCTGACCTACTCTCACCGGTGTTCCCGTACAACGTCGCTCAGGTTAACCTGAGCGACTTTCACTTACAATTTCCCCGTTGACGTTGCTCCTCTAGGAGGTGAAGCCTCCGACTAGCTGCAGCTGCTGAAAAGGTAGAGGGCGGTATTCGGGGGGAAAGGGAACGGTTACTCGCGAAATGACAGACTCGACACGAATAATGAAAAGTAAAATAAATAAGGTTTATTCGTCAAAAGGAGTCGCGCTAAGGGGCGCGAAGCCCGAACATCTCCCACAAAAAAAACGAACGCGCAGGCCGAGACTTACGCGGAGCCGGCCGGTCGCACGGCCGGCGTCACCGCGTCGCGAGACGCCACAAAATGGCCGCCGCGCTCTCGCACACGAGGCCGCTTGCCTCTACGCAGGCGGCGTCGGATTGCCGCGTAACACTTCTTACGCGTGGCCGCTCGCACGCAAAACCTACGCAGCAAAAGTACAAATGAAGCGCACACTTACTTTAGCGCTGGCCAGCGCGTCGCTCGAAGTCTACCTCTCTCTCTCTCTCTCTCTCACGCTCCCGCGCTCTCGCCTCCTCGCTGCGAGGCGTCGGGCCTCGTGGCTCCTCGAGCCTCGGCTGCCGCCTCTTTCTCTCTCTCCTCCTCTCCCTTTCTGGGTGGCGGAGTGGCCCGACCGGCGAGGCAGCCGGTGATGCGTCGCTGCGGGGCTGGCGGCGGATTGGAGGCGCAAGGGCTGTTCTGCAGGGCGGGATGCGGCACTGGCGGGGCACTCCGGAGCACAGCACTCGTGTATGGCGGGAGGACATGTGCGCACCTGTTGCGCTACAGGACTAGATTGCCCATCAATGGCCGCGGCGTCCCTTCGGAGCGCTACGGCGGCGTCTTCTTCTTCTTGTTGCTTCGCCTCCCGCGCGTCCCGCTTGGCGCGCAGCGAGCCGCTGTACGTGCAAGCGCGCGCGATTCAAACCTCGCGGCGCGGTACACGCGGCTCTTTAGCCTTTATTGCCTGCACCCGTTACAATATATATATATATATATATCGTGTATGGCGGGAGGACACGTGCGCACCTGTTGCGCTACAGGACTAGACTGCCCATCAGGACTGTCTAGTCCTGTAGCGCAACAGGTGCGCACGTGTTCTCCCGCCATATACCAGTGCCGTGCTTCGGAGTGCCCCGCCAGTGCCGCATCCCGCCCTGCGGAACAGCCCTTTGCGCCTCCGATCCGCCGCCAGCCCCGCAGCGACGCATCACCGGCTGCCTCGCCGGCCGGGCCACTCCGCCACCCAGAAAGTGAGAGGAGGAGAGAGAGAAAGAGGCGGCAGCCGAGGCTCGAGGAGCCACGAGGCCCGACGCCTCGCAGCGAGGAGGCGAGAGCGCGGGTGCGTGAGAGAGAGAGAGAGAGAGGGACAGACCTCGAGCGACGCGCTGGCCAGCGCCAAAGTAAGTGTGCGCTTCCTTTGTATTTTTGCCGCGTAGGTTTTGCGTGCGAGCGGCCACGCGTAAGAAGTGTTGCGCGGCTATCCGACGCCGCCTGCGTAGAAGCAAGCGGCTTCGTGTGCGAGAGCGCGGCGGCCATTTTGTGGCGTCCCGCGGCGCGGTGACGCCGGCCGTGCGACCGGCCGGCTCCGCGTAAGTCTCGGCCTACGCGTTCGTTTTTGTAGGAGATGTTCGGGCTTCGCGCCCCTCAGCGCGATTCCTTTTGACCAATAAACTTTATTTATTTTACTTTTTCATTATTCGTGTCGAGTCTGTCATTTCGCGAGTAACCGTTCCCTATCCCCCCGAATACCGCCCACTACCTTTTCAGCAGCTGCAGCTAGTCGGAGGCTTCACCTCCTAGAGGAGCAACGTCAACGGGGAAATTGTAAGTGAAAGTCGCTCAGGTTAACCTGAGCGACGTTGTACGGGAACACCGGCGAGAGTAGGTCAGGCTAGTGCATATCTAGCCGCCGGTGAATTGTGCGCCGAAGTCAGCGGCAGCAGCAGAGCGCAGCGCCGGGTCTAGTAGAAGGCGGCCTAAGCTTTCTACAGCGAAAGCCGGGCGCGCTTGTTCTGAGCCTGCGCCAACGCGCTCCGGCCGGCCGACGGGTCCGTCTACAACGGCGCCCTGCTCTAGGCGTAGTAGACGCCCGTTTATCGCCTGGCGCATCCCAGAGAGGGATTAATACCCTCTTTTAAATTCACCCCGTTACAAGATATATATATATATATATATATATATATATATATATATATATATATATATATATATATATATATATATATATAAACACATTTGTTTTAACAGATTTATGGAGCCCTTTTATACACATGAGCATATTTATGGAGCCCGTTTTCTTTTATGGAGCCCGGGTCCCATAAAATATTTTTCTCGGGCGTTTATGGAGCCCGATCTAGAGTCTATAACCCCAGGGTCCATTATTTCTTTAGTCACTTGCCATAGGAATCTCTGGGCTGTAGGTACTAATATACAGGGATGGGCTCCATAAACGAATGGGGGGATAATTATATATATATATATATGTTCCTACATTATATAGTTGTAAGGACTAAAATGGGTACCTATCCACTTCACCTCCCTCCACCCCCCCCCCACCACCCGTCCACTTCCACTCCACCAACCCTCCACCTTTTACCGTTAAATTCGATCAAATTTTACGTTATTCTGAAGGGTGTCTGCCCCTCCACCCCCTCCACGCCCCCTCCACACCCCCTCCACCTGCCCCTCCACATACCCCTCCCCCTACCCCACCACAACTAATCTCTTATAGATATCTTGCTGAGAAATTGTATATAGAGGGTTTCGAGATTCGCTGATTAGGAATCTGAACTCAGATTTTGAAAACTCCAAATGACGACGCATAACGGCGGTCAAAAATTGAAATTTTACAGGATTTTGCTAAAAATGGTATATAGAGAGTTTTTGGAGTCGCTTGTTACAAATCTGAACTCAGATTAAGAAAATTCAAAATGGCGGATTCAAAGATGGTGGTCAAATATTGAAATATTATTAGATTTAGCTGAAAATTGTATATACGGGAATTTTGGTTTCGCTGATTACGAATCTGAACATATATTGTGATAATTCAGACTGGTGGACCCAAGATCGCTAACGAAAAGAAATTTTACTCGATTTTGCTGAAAATTGTATATAAGGAATATGTGGATTCGCTGATTACGAATCCCAACTCAGATTTTCAGAATTCAAAATGACTCATCGAATATGGAAGCGAAATATTCGAAAACTACTGGATTTTGCTGTAAATTGTATACAAGGGACATTTGGATTCGCTGATTACGAATCACAACTCAGAATTTGAAAAATCAAAATACAGGACCCAAGATGGCTGCCAAAAGTTGAAATTTTACTCGAGTTTGCTAAAAATTGTATACAGTGGGTTTCCGGATTCGCCAATTAGGAATCGTAACTCAGATTTTGAAAATTCAAAATGGCGGATTCGATGATGGTCAAATATTGAAATATTATTGGATTTTCCTGAAAATTGTATATACAGAATTTTTGGTTTCGCTGATTACGAATCTGAACATATATTGTGATAATTCAGACTGGAGGACCCAAGATCGCTAAGAAAAATTGAAATTTTACTCGAATTTGCTAAAAATTGTATACAGTGGGTTTCCGGATTCGCCAATTAGGAATCGTAACTCAGATTTTGAAAATTCAAAATAGAGGACCCAAGATGGCTGCCAAAAATTGAAATATTACTGGATATTGCTAAAAATTGGATATGCGGGACTTCTGGATTCGATTATGACGGATCTGAACTCATATTTTAAAAATTGAAAATGGCGGCAAAATATTTAAATTATACTGGCTTTTGCTAAAAATTGTATATAGGAGGTTTCTCTATTCACTGATTACGAATCTGAACTCAGATTTTCAGAATTCGAAATGGCGGATCGAAGATGGAGGCCAAATATTCAAAAATTGATGGATTTTGCTGAAAATTGTATGTACGGGATTTCTGGATTGGATGATTACGAATTTAAACTCAGATTTTCAGAATTCCAAATTGCCAATCGATAATGGCTGTTACATATTGAAATATTACTGGATTTTGCTGAAAATTGTATATACGGGATTTCTGGATTCGATTATTACGAATCTGAACCCTACCTAAAAAGCTCAGCTGATTATCAGCTGATAATCAGGTGAAAATCAGGTGAAAATCAGATGAAAATCACGCCAAAACGTTACCCGATTATAAGCTGATTTTCACCTGAAAATCGGGTTGATATTTGCATTTATTATTAATTATTAATATAAATTATTATCATCTAAATAAACTTAAATCTTCAATTAATTAATGTGTCTCCAAATATGTTGATGATAAGGCAAAGATATTTTGAATTAATTGTCATAATTTAGGAATGTAAAAATAAATAAAGAAAAATTTGAGACTAACAATAATAAATTTTAATAAGAAATAATAGTAAATGCAAATATCAACATGATTTTCAGGTGCATATCAGCTGAGAATTACCTTATTATCAGGTGACTATCAGATGACTGTAAGGTGATTTTCAACTGATTATCAGTTAATCATCAGCTGATTTTCACTTGAAAATCATGTTGATATTTTCATTTATTATGAATTATTATTATCATTCATTAATGTTGGTTTTGAATTTTTTATAATTAATTTTACTTTCCTAAATTATGACAAATAATTGAAGGGCCGGATGCAATAAGGGGGTTAGCGCTCGAAAACCCGTAAAAGTATTGTTCAAGTGACTAAATTTTCAATGTAGACAAATTAATTTTTAAAAAATATCACCTTGTAGGGAATGAAAAGAAGTATTCTTACCTAGAAGGATTTTTTTTTATTCGACTTTCTTTTTAGTATAAAAATTAAAAACTGAAAATTTTGTTCATCTATTTTTAATAGCTTTAAAAACATTAATCGTCAAAACTTGGTCAAATATCATCGAAATATTTTGAAATTTGACAGGGACGTGCAGAATACTCCAGCGTTGCCTATGGGATTGATAAAAAGATGTAAATCGATAATTGTTAATAATTATTTAATTGCAAATATATTACGGTCGGTATAATTACGTTTTCTTAACTTTAACGGAAAAAAGTATCGAAGGAAGTTGAAGGTAGGAAAAACTTCCAGCGAGACATTTGTTCCTTAATAGTCTAATAAGTTTCTGACAAGGTATTTAATAATAAATGACTTAAATAGACCGTTATTAATAAAGAAGCGCGCTAGCAACATCGGCGGCGCGGCGCGGCGTGAGCTCAAACTGCGTCGCACACGTTTTCGCAGTGGCATATCACGTTTATAAAAATTAAAGAATTATTACGTTATTATGTGTGTGTGTGTGTGTGTGCGTGTGTGTGTGTGTGTGTGTTTGTGTGTGTGTGTGTGTATGTGTGTGTGTTTGTGTGTGTGTGTGTGTGTGTGTGTGTGTGTGTGTGTGTGTGTGTGTGTGTCTGTCTGTGTGTGTGTGTGTGTGTGTGTGTGTGTGTGTGTGTGTGTGTGTGTGTGGGTGTGTGTGTGTGTGTGTGTGTGTGTGTCCTTATGATAATATTTATTTATTTTTATTTATTTATTTATTCCAGAGTAATGTAGATACATGCAAATGACAAAATATTACATTACATTACACAAGTAACCCTGTAAGGAAAATGTATTTCCTGCATTCAGGTCCGGATTCTTAAATATACTATACGTGTGGAACATCAGAACATGCATTCTGCGACTAGCAACACGTATCACTCATAACCACTCTCATCTCACATACCCACTCACAAACTCATACTTACACGACATTCACGCATCTTTAATCTTAAAATCTAATTAACAAATTTTATTATTTTTCTGTATATATTTTTGCAATGCATAATAGTAGTATATTCGATTGATTACTACATGTACATAATTGATCTAGTATAAAATAAACATATAAAATTTATAAAATTTATAACAGGGAATATAATTTTGACAAATTTAACAAATGTTTCCAAGTATCCAATTTTTCAATTTGATCTTATCAGTAACTTTCCTTATGTCAATCCATCCCAGACGTGACCTTTGTGACGACTGGACTTCTCCGAAGTGCCAAGGGGTGGGGGGTGTTCGAGGGCTACACGGCCAGCGACCACCAGTACATCATCTTCGGAGTGACCGACAAAGCACAGAATAGAACAGGGACCGCCCCAACTCCCGCGGGATGGAACATGAAAAAACTAGAAGTTGACAAACTGACGGCACAGCTGGACAGGGAACTGAATGCACGGCGATCCCTCGCGGCATTAGTGGTAGAAACAAGGCTGAAAAGCTAACAGAGGAAATGTCGGGGCTCTTGAGACGGCTCTGGGACGCCTCTATGCCAAGAAATCGGATGAGACGTGACAAAGAACCCGTGTACTGGTGGACCGAAGATATCGCGCGCCTCCGACGCGAATGCCTACGGCTCCGACGGAGGGCCCAACGCTCCGGCGACAGAGCGGACGCAATGGCCCAGTGGGAGGAGTACCGGGTAGCGCGCAAAGAACTGAGGCACGCTATCAATGACAGTAAAAAGGAAAGTTGAACCAAACTGATTAACGAGGTGGACTCAGACCCTTGGGGAGCGGGTTACAAGATCGTCACCCGCAACCTGGGAAGCAACAATCCACCGGTAGTCAGGGATGAAGAAACGATGGACAGAATCATTGACGGACTCTTCCCTACACACTTTGAACAAGGGTGGGGGGGCGACGATTCTGGCGACAACGAGGTGCAGGAGTTCACGCGAGGTGAGCTCAGCTTGGCTGTTGCGCAGCTCTCGGCGGGGAAGGCACCAGGTCCGGACGGTATCCCAGCGGAAATCCTCGGGATTGTTGCAAAACGACGCCCGGAGATACTCCTGAACCTATATAATACATGCCTGGCGGAGGGTGTGTTCAGCAAAGATTGGAAGACGGAGCGGCAGATCCTCATTGATAAAGGAAAGGGTGGGGACCCGGACTCGCCATCATCCTACAGACCGCTGAGCTTGCTCAATACACTTGGCAAGCTCTTCGAAATGCTCCTGAGACCGCGAATCCAACAGGCGGTTCGGGACGCTGGCGACCTGAACGACAGACAGTACGGTTACAGACAAGGACGGTCGACGATAGGGGCGATCCAAAAAGAGATCGACTCCTTTGACAGAGCACAGACTGGACCCCACAAGGACAGGCCAATAGTTCTCATGACAACACTCGACGTACGAAACGCTTTCAACTCGGTGAGATGGACGGACATCGTGCGGGCATTCTCCGACGCTTTCCCGCTGCCCCCATACCTTCTCCGAATCCTCAAGAACTATCTACGAGACCGTTACATTACGTACGGGACGCAGACTGGGGTCAAGAAAAGAAAAATGACGGCGGGAGTAGCGCAGGGCTCGATCCTTGGCCCCGATATTTGGAACGTAGGTTACGATGAGGTGTTGGATCTTCCGATGCCGCCGGGTCTATCTGGTCGGCTACGCAGACGATCTGATCATCGTCATCACGACCAGCGATACACGACTGGCTCAGATGAGGCTGACCCAAGCCACGAGACGGGTGGACGAATGGATGCAAAGTCGGGGACTACAGCTGGCCATGCCAAAGACGGAGTTACTATACCTAACTAGGAAACGGATAGACACGACGATACCCATGTCGGTGGGGACGTCCGTTGTGCATCCTGGACGGTCCGCCAAATATCTGGGGGTGACCCTGGATACGAGGATGATCTTCTGGCCGCATATACGTGGTGTCGCTGAGAGAGCGGCGTTAAAGACCGCCGCCCTCGCCCGCCTCATGGTAAATACGAAGGGACCGAGAGCGAGCTTACGACGACTGCTTATGACAGTGACCAACTCGATGCTCCTTTATGGGGCCGACATATGGGCGGACGCGACGCGAATAGAGAAGTACCGCAAAAAGATCGCGGCGGTACAAAGACTGGGAGCGCTGCGAATCGCGTGCGCGTACCGCACCGTCTCAGAGGTGGCGGTACTAGTGATCACAGGGGTTGTCCCAGTAGACCTTCTCGCTCTCGAGCGGAAGAGGATCTACGAGTACAGCGAAGAAAGGGGAAGAGCGAGGGCCTTCACAGACGCACGGACGACGCTGACATTCTGGCAAACACGATGGTCAGACAGCGACAAAGCCAAGTGGACGAGACGCCTCATAACGGACGTGCGACTCTGGCATAAGAGAGGAGCTGGGGAGGTGAACTTTTACCTGACCCAGTTCCTATCCAGACACGGATACTTCCGCCAGTATCTGGATCGGATGGGGAAGGCAGCGACCCCGTCCTGCAGGTACTGCGGACATAATAGAGACGACGCGGAGCACACATTTTTCGTGTGCCCTCGCTGAATAGTCGCGAGACACAGACTACAGACGAAGACAGGTGACATCACACCGGATAACGTCGTGACACTGATGCTGTCAAGCAAACAAAACTGGGACGACATAGCACGCTACGTGACTCACGTACTACAAGGCAAAAAGACTGACGGTTGCCTTGAAAACTGATACAGAAGACGAAAAATAGACAGACCAGACAAGATATATAAGATTGCCGTAGGGCATAGAAACGCTGACCGGTACGAAGTAAAGTGTATAATAGCTCCGGGCCGGATTCCGGTGAACGCCGCGGGAAAGGTTTTGGGTGTTTAGGGGGTAGAAATCCCTCACACCGCAGAGCCCCACGCTTCGTGATGGGCTTAGTGGGCCCCCCTCCATGCTGTAAGCAAGGGCGGGGGCCTCGGAAGATTCACCCAGTACCTCGGAAAAAAAAAAATTATAATAATAATAATAATAATAATAATAATAATAATAATAATAATAATAATAATAATAATAATAATATAACAGCTTATATATCTAATAAATGATGAGGAGAAAAATATAAACTTATAATAGGTAATAGGTAAAACAGCGTAATGACAATAAAAAGAAATCTGTTTATTACAACTATAAAATTACATTATTTTATTTTGTTATATTCAGAAAATTAACTCACATGAGAACGAATATTAAAACATCTCCAATGGAAATGGAAAATGTATATAAAAGTAAAAAAATATATATAAATGTAAATAAGTGTATATAAAAATTGTAATTGGAACATTTTTTACATTTATATATGTTTATATACATTTGTATATGATTTTTACAAAAATTTACATGTATTTACAATTACATATCTTTTCATACATTTTGAATAGTTGCAATGAAAATTTTTGTTTCTGTAAATACACTTATTAACAGTTATTTACATATTCTTACATTTATATACATTTATATACATTGATATATTTATTTAAAAATTTTCGATATATAAAAGTTTTTTTTAAAGTTTTGTGGAAGTGTATATGAATGTATATAAGTGTAAAATATATCTATATATAGATTTCAAAAATTGTCTTTTAATGTGTACAAGTAAAAAATAGATTTTCGTAAATAAGTGTAAATTTCTGTAAAAAAACTTATATAAATGTAAATAAATGTAAATGCGTGTTCCAATTACATTTATATACACTTACATTTACATTTACATTTACATTTATATACATTTTCCATTTCCACCAGGGATGTTACTTATTTAGGTTGTGAATGCCGTTTTTCTGAAACATTTCTTGTAGCTCACTTTTATGAATTTTTTTTCTCTCATTACGCTAATTTAGATTTCATACTAATACTGTTTGTACATATGTTGGCAGTAGAAAAACATACTTTTTTTATATTATAAACGAGGGGGGATGTGCCCCCCTGCGTACCTTCGGCACGCCAACCTTGCTCGTCGCCCGCGCCCTCCCTATGTAAAAACTTCGTTTTTGCATAATAGGCAGAACCGCAATGCTCAGGAGAATCTCATACTTTCATTATTGGAAAAATTGTAATACTTTATTTATCGCTTTTATCATTAAAATAATAAATATACCTACAATAAAATTTAAATAAAAATTGTTCATTTACTTTTACACTGTAACGGGATGGCTAGTGGGGGGAAAATCCCAACAAGCCACAGGCCAGCGATGCCCTAGAACACCGTGCCGCGGGTGTCAGACTAAAATGACTTGCCCGGGGATCTGCTCCTGGAATCCCGAAAACAACGCGAAGATCGCACACGAACTTCGCTTTCCAACTAATTGGATCGCTGAGTGAAAAGCGCGCGCTCCAAGAGTAAAGCGCGCGGCCGCTACGCTCAAATATGAAAACGACCGGCGGAGTCGTTTTCCCGCGGAGGCGGTGGTATCCGGGAGAAGGACGGGTTATATAAATAATAACGCGCTGAGTACGAGAAATAACAATGTATTAGAAAACACTTAGAACTTACATGCACTACGCAAGTGTTATTCGAAATTACAGTTAAATCACGCGCGGCAGTTACTATTCAAACGCGCGAACGTTACGGCGCGCGCGAAGCTGCTATTCTCGCGCGCAGTGTTAAGTACGGCGAGCTGACACACACCCGCACGTACACGGTACAGAAAGCTTGCACGGGGCGATTTCCGTGCAAGCCTTTTACATGAAATACGCGAGAGGAGAATATAACGTACCGATCTAAGGAGCAGCCGGTGCACTCGACTCTCTCTCTCTCTCTCTCTCGCTCTCGCTTACAAGGGTGGCAGTCTGGCTCGCTGCCGTCTCTCGCTCGTGGCACAAGCTGCACGGACTTGCACTCTCTCTTGCTCTCTCGCACGCTTGCAGGTCGGCGCCTCCACTCTACACTCGCGGTAATAAAAATAAATAGGACGGCGCGGACACTAAAATATGACAGATGGCAAGCCGACGATGTGCACAGCACGAGAGTATACACGAAGATGGCTCCCTTTTCTCGCGGGAACAGGTTAGCAGCTTCGCGACGGATGACGGGCATTTTACGCGTCGCGAGACCGATTCGCTACGCGCGGCGCGCCTCGATTCGGCTGCGCAGGAGTTGCGCGCGCGCGCTCACTACCTTCGCGCGGTAGATTAGAATCGCGGCTAGACACGCGTTACACCCACCCGCCAGTCGCTGCTTAGGGGACCGTGAGCAGCTCTGCTAATCATGGCCGTCGTAGTACCTACTAATATGGTAGTAATGATTAGGACGAACACAGGTTAGTACGTACGACACAAGTTGGACGGCACAATTATTGCTTTTTATACGCTCGGGTTCTACGAGGACTAATTAGTCCGGCATCAGCAGGTACGGGCTTCTTCTTCGAACCCTTTGGCCTCCCTGGGCCTCGCTTGGGTTCTGTTGGACCGGCCACACGCATAGGCCGGCCATCGCTCGCACGCTTTCCTGGCCTAACTAATAGCGCGGTCTTACGAGGTGGACCGCGCCTCTTAGCCGTCGCCCGGGGCTGTACATTCCCCCGGCTAACTCTGTGTCCCTCTGACGTGTTCCGTTCGGCTGAAGAGTCCCTCGCTGGTAGCGCCTGGGCTACTTCTGTTGAGACGTATCTCTTGAGTTGCTGCGCATGGACGGGACGTATCGTTCGACCATACTCACCTTGGATCTCATAGGTGTTTTCGCCTAGAATATTCACAATCGTGTAGGGCCCCGCGTACTTCGGGGCTAATTTGGCAGAAATCCCCTCAGCTGCTGAGGATAGTACCTTATTATCTCTCCATACACGATCGCCTAGACAGAATTCTGGAGGTCGACGATGAGCGTCATAATATTTGGCTTGTCTCGCCTGCTCCGCTTGCGCGTCGGCCGCCGCCCGAACGTGCAATTCGCGGAGCTTGTCCATACGTACCACCCAATTGTTTATCGCCTCTTGCTGCCCTTGCTCTTCGGCTAATCTGTCTTCCTCCCGCCTTAGTGTCTTCGGTGGGTCAGGTTGTCGGCCGTAGATGAGCATGGCAGGACTTATCTTTGTGGAGCTGTGTTCGGCAGTATTGTACGCGAACGCCAGCTCATTCAGTTTCTCATCCCAGGACCGGTGATTTTCCTCTGCGTAAGACATAATCATTGTCTTCACCGTTCGATTCACACGCTCGACAGGATTGGCCTGAGGGTGATACGGAGGTGTAAACGTGTGATGCACGTTTCTCTCCTTTAAGAATGCCTCTAATGGTGCATTTTTAAATTCAGTCCCATTGTCTGAGAGAAACACCTCCGGGACTCCGAATCGCAGACATACTCGCTCGTTGAGTCCCTTAATTACCGATTTACCATCTGCCCTTTTTATCGGAATTACTTCAATCCAGCGTGTGAACAAGTCCTGGAATATGAGAATGTATTCGTGGCCGTGCGTGGTTTTTGGGAGGGGCCCCATAATGTCGCTGGCCACGATTTGCCATGGACGCTCTGTAATTCGGCGTCCCATGAATCCTGTTGGAGCGCGCTGTTCGACTTTGCACTGCTGGCAAATTTGGCACTGGCTCACGTATCTGGCTACATCACGAGACATGTGTGGCCAATAATACTTCCGCTTTACTCTTTCTAGCGTTTTCTCGCGGCCCAAGTGCCCAGCAGTTGGAAAGTCATGGCATTCTCTCAGTACTTCGCGTCGCTTTTCGTGAGGGACTGCTAACTTCCATGCATCATCGTCGCCGAGAGACTCGTCTATGACTTCATCAGGTTCGTACTTGTACAGTCTCCCCCCCGTCAGCTTGAACGTGGGGAAGTCTCGCGGCCGCTGTTGAACCTCTTTCACAATTTCGAGGTACCATTGGTCGTTTGTATCGCGTTCGAGCTCTAACGCGGCGACCGCTGGCTTCTCTTCCTCGAACATCCGCGAAAGGGCATCTGGGACATTGTTCAAAGAGCCCTTTCGGTGTTCGACTGTGAAACTGTGGTTTTGTAGTTCCAAAGCCCATCTTGCTAACCTGCCTGATGGGTTTCGGAGATCACGGAGCCACTTCAAGCTGCTATGATCCGTGATGACCTTGAAGTCATAGGCCTCTATATACGGACGGAACTTTTTGATTGCCCAGAGAATTGCTAGACACTCTCGTTCCGTCACGCTATAATTCTTCTCGGCCGCGCTCAGAGTTCGACTAGCGAATTCTAGGACTCTTTCGTCGCCGTCTATTATCTGGTATAGCACCGCTCCAAGTCCTGTATCGCTCGCATCAGTTTGCACCACGAACTGTGCGTTAGATACCGGTCTGTGGAGAATCGGTGCAGAAGCAACTAGCGCTTTTAGTTTTTGGAAGGCCTCTTCTTGTGCCGTTGACCACTCGTATTTCCGATCCTTTTTCGTTAGTTCGGTCAGTGGTTCAGCAATTGTGGCGAAGTTTGATAAAAACTTTCTATACCACGAGGCCATTCCTAGGAAGCGTCTCAGCTGACGGAGGTTTTTCGGCACCGGATATTCCGTAATGGGCTTTATTTTCTCGGGGTCTGGTTTAAAACCATCCCTATTTACTATGACCCCGAGATATTGGACCTCATCGCGACAGAAGACACTCTTCTCGCGATTTATTGTGAGGCCCGCGTCCTTTATCCTATCTAGAACTCTTTTTAGAACCTCTTTATGCTCCTCGAATGCTTCTGTGACTACTATTATGTCATCGAGATACGAGTAAGCAAAAGGTTCGAGTTCGGGGCCGATGACTTTGTCAATCAGCCTCTGGAAGGACGCTCCGGCATACGAAAGACCATAGGGCATTCTTGTAAATTGAAATAACCCTTTGCCTGGCACGGTGAAGGCCGTAGTCTCTTTGGACTCCGGATTTAGTGGTATTTGGTGGTACGCACTACTTAAATCCAACGTGGATATGTATCGCGCTTTCTGCAGTTTGCGTAAGATACTCTCCATGTATGGTAACGGATATGCGTCTGGCCTTGACGCTGCGTTCACTTTTCTGAAGTCCACACAGAAACGGAACTTCCCGTTGGACTTGCGTACCATTACCACAGGGCTTGACCAGCCGCTTGTCGAAGGTTCTATTATACCCGCGAGTAGCATTTCCTCCACCTGCTTGTGCATCTCTTCCTCGAGTTTTCGAGATACTGGGTAGTACTTCTGTTTTATGGGTCTTGTGGAGCCGACGTCTACTGCATGCTCAACCCACGAAGTACACCCTAATGGTGCCAGGCCGTTTCCCATCAGCTCAGCTACTAAAGCTTCCGCTTCTTTGCGCTGCTCTTCTGTTGGGTCCGCCAACCCTATAGCTGATACGGACACGGTATTATTGGCGGTTATGGAGGCTACCTCTAACTTTACGCTTGCATCATCATCTTTGAGATGCAGCGTATTGTCAGTGGGGTCTAAGACGGCGCTAAACTTCTTAATGAAGTTCACCCCCAAGTAGCACTCCTAGCTGCTCTTCTAGCAACGCCTGCTGTCGCTGCTGCTCTTGATGCTTTCGCTGTTGCTGCCGCTGCTGCTCCTGCTCCTGCTGTTGTTGCTGTTGCTGCCGTCGCTGCTGCTCCATCTGCTGCTGCTGTTGCATTTGTTGCTGCTGCATTTGCTGCTGCTGCATTTGCTGCTGTTGCAGTTGCTGCTGCTGCATTTGCTGCTGCTGCAGTTGTTGCTGTTGAAGCTGTTGCTGTTGAAGCTGTCCCTCGGCTTCGGCTGGAGATGTCCCGGTGGGTGCTGCAGAGCTCAATATCTCTGTCCCGGAACCCTCCTGGCCGCTTGCCTCATCCGCTGGCTCCACCACTGCATTATGTGCTTGTTGTGGAGCGTTCATCCTCCGAGACTCCGAGAGTTTTTGCATCACTATCGGGTCATCAAGGAGCGTAATGAACGGGTGCGGTTGGTCTGGATCAGTATTGGGATCCACAGTAGTCGACCCAGACTTGTTCATCAACCTTAAGTCGATGAACGCCCTTCGGGACTGCTCGCGTTTAGCAAACGCTTGCTTCTCCGACAGCTCCGGCTCTGGCACGAAATCGGCGGCACTGTAATCGCCCATAAGCCACTTGATCGCTGTCAGCATATTCACTGATTGCAGATCTGACTGCTGCAGACCAAGGGCTTGCATGGCCTCGATAATTTCCTCTTCGGGCTGTGTATACGCCCAATTGAGTATCGCAGATTCCGCAAACTGCGATGATCGGGTCATGGTGTCAATTGGCTGTGCGCTTCCCCACGAACTTATTTTACTAGCGCGAGTAGTATCCGGATTGATGGCAGAGAGAGTTTGCCTTTTCAACCCGTGAGCTAGCTTTTTCAATGCGAACCCGGGTTACTTTCTAAGAGCTACGGCGGTTGCTCTTAACCTCGATAATGCACGAGGATTTCCCGTATGCGGCTCTAAAAGAAAATAAAAGCTATTTCTGTAAGTAATTACGATTTGTAATTAATTACGCTCCACTACTCGCACTTGTAATTTTAAAATAAATATATGTGAAAAAAAAGAAAATATATATATGTGTCAAAACGGACAATATCACCAAAAACACAAAAAAATAAATACAATTTTCACCTAAAAAAAAAATAAAAACAATTTTTAAGTTCGAGGGGATTTTTGCGCTCGAGTTTTTACTCGAGCGCACAGTCAACTTTTTGTTCCGAGAGTGCTTGCCGACTTTCTCTCGATCTTCTTCTAACTGCACGATAAAAGAAAAAAAAATTTTATTTTTCGTCCAAAAAAAAAAATAATTCGTATCGGAAATACGAGAGGACGAGAAGAAAAAAAAATTTTCGAGACGAGAAAAAAAATTAATTAAAAAATTAATTATCGCTAAAAAAAAATTTTGTCGTTAAAAAATTAATTGTTATTAAAAAAAAACTTTAATTGTTAACAATAATTCTCGCAACAGCACGGCTGTGTCACGCACACGCACACATGCGCCTACGAGCTGCGGCACGAAAAGCCTTTGTGTGCAGCTTACGCTCAGCTACGCTGCTGAGCTTCTTCGCGCCAAGCTTCGCCGCGAATCACGTACGCGCCGCAGGTCCTTCTCCACCCCCAAAACGTTGGGCGCCAGTTGTAACGGGATGGCTAGTGGGGGGAAAATCCCAGCAAGCAACAGGCCAGCGATGCCCTAGAACACGGTGCCGCGGGTGTCAGACTAAAATGACTTGCCCGGGGATCTGCTCCTGGAATCCCGAAAACAACGCGAAGATCGCACACGAACTTCACTTTCCAACTAATTGGATCGCTGAGTGAAAAGCGCGCGCTCGAAGAGTAAAGCGCGCGGCCGCTACGCTCAGATATGAAAACGACCGGCGGAGTCGTTTTCCCGCGGAGGCGGCGGTATCCGGGAGAAGGACGGGTTATATAAATAATAACGCGCTGAGTACGAGAAATAACAATGTATTAGAAAACACTTAGAACTTACATGCACTACGCAAGTGTTATTCGAAATTACAGTTAAATCACGCGCGGCAGTTACTATTCAAACGCGCGAACGTTACGGCGCGCGCGAAGCTGCTATTCTCGCGCGCAGTGTTAAGTACGGCGAGCTGACACACACCCGCACGTACACGATACAGAAAGCTTGCACGGGGCGATTTCCGTGCAAGCCTTTTACATGAAATACGCGAGAGGAGAATATAAGTTACCGATCTAAGGAGCAGCAGGTGCACTCGACTCTCTCTCTCGCTCTCTCGGCAGTTGCGCGCTCGCTCTCTCTCTCTCTCGCTCTCGCTTACAAGGGTGGCAGTCTGGCTCGCTGCCGTCTCTCGCTCGTGGCACAAGCTGCACGGACTTGCACTCTCTCTTGCTCTCTCGCACGCTTGCAGGTCGGCGCCTCCACTCTACACTCGCGGTAATAAAAATAAATAGGACGGCGCGGACACTAAAATATGAGAGATGGCAAGCCGACGATGTGCACAGCACGAGAGTATACACGAAGATGGCTCCCTTTTCTCGCGGGAACAGGTTAGCAGCTTCGCGACGGATGACGGGCATTTTACGCGTCGCGAAACCGATTCGCTACGCGCGGCGCGCCTCGATTCGGCTGCGCAGGAGTTGCGCGCGCGCGCTCACTACCTTCGCGCGGTAGATTAGAATCGCGGCTAGACACGCGTTACAACACATTTATTTCTTCTTTTTTATAGATGGTTTGCGTTTTAATTCTACATATATAAATATATTTAAAATTTTTAAATAGTCTATGATGTATATAAATTTAGTAAGTACTAATTAATATGATTAAAGTGCACTTAGGAATATTGAATATAAATACCATAATTGCAGTTATATATAGAATTCAAAACATTCTTTTCATTATTACTATTATAATTAAAATAATCGTTTGTATTTTTATTTATGAAAAGGCTATATGGAAAATATTTTGTTTTAATGTTATCCATAACTGTTGTATTTCATAAAAAAATATAATTCAATATTATACAATTTTAATGAAAGGTGAAGACTAGCTGCTCACATACTCACGGGTGTTTTGAACTAGATCTACACCTACACAATCTCAATTACAAAAAAAATACTTGCGACACATATGCACAAATACACTAATACCGCAAAAACGGGCAAAACAGAAGGAGAGAAAGTTCAATACTGTGCATTCGGCAACGGCAATTTGGCTTAGCCCTACGACCTGCGTGCATGAATACTATACTGCAGCAGTCGTAAGTCGTAACGTAACGGCTACCTCGGCTATATGGCTGTGCTCGCACACCAAGTACAGCGGAAAAACACATGATGTGACTCGCGCGACCGCTAGCTCAGCCTGTGTATAGATATATCTATATATATATAGATCGCGCGCGCTTTCTGCTACTGCTCAGTGAGTAGTGTGGCGTGCCCGGTGCCCTTGCGCGTATGTGTGTCCATGGTGTGTGATGTCAACAATCGCATCGTGTGGCTCCCGGGCCCCGGCGTCCCCTGCGATGACAGTGGCTTCTGTAATATGCCGCCCTGGTGAATGTCGTCCCTTCAATCGTGTTAGCCGATTATAACGATGCTTCGCCGGAGATGGGAAGGCAGTGTGTCAACGGCGAGAGCAGATTCGGTAAGCACTTTCTCGTTCCTAACCTTTCTGATGGGTGAGTTGATGGTACTTTCTCTTGTTGCAGGTACCTGTGGCAGCGAGAGTAGTTTCAATGACGGGCACTGCTGCAGACTGTTTATTGAGCGTGGAAATGTTGTCTGGTTTTAACTGGAAAAGACTTTTCTTGTATCAAATTATGAGTTATTTAAGTCAGACAATTTTCGCTCTGCTGAAATTATAAGGCTCTCCCGTGCAGCGGTCGTGCCTAAAAACTGCCTGAAGAAATGGAAATTTACAAGCGTCATCTACAAGACAATAATATAGAAATATCCTGATTTGATTCTCCAATGTGTATAAAAGATCCAATAAATTCTCAAATTGTAATCAGCTGATAGGAAGCAAAAACCAAGATATTCTCAACAGTTCAGTATAAAAAAAGTATTATGTTTTGATAGTTAGTTCTTCATAATAGAAAAAGAAAATTGTGATTTTAATTGATTATATGTATCTAGTTGAAAATCATATTAGAGCTAGTGAATTTTTTGAAGACTTATGGAATTTTTATAGCCCTTGTAAACACAAGTTTATATATTATTAAATACAAGATTTGTGTACATGAACAACAAAAATAATCAGATAAGTATTTAATGACAAAATATCTATTTGTAAAGTATAAAATATCAGTTAGAGATGAACATTGATATTTTGTGTTGATTTGTTATATATTTTTCAGATTGTATAATGAAAATCCGCAAGTGTGGAGTTATGCCTTTTTTGTGTGTTTCTCAGGAAATTTTCAAGAAAAAAAGTTATTTCCCCAACACTGACTGACTGAAAAGGTCTGAAATTGGATATGCAATCCCTCACCATGTACTGCATTGTGTGAGGACATTTTGGTAAACTTTGAGCAAGGGTCTGGTGGTCTTAGTTGGAATTGCACATGCGCCTTTTCGATTTTTGGAGACCAAAAGATGCGTTTCCATTCTCTAAACATATTTCAAACTTTACACACACCATGCAATACATGCTGAGGGATTGTATATGGTATTTGAAATCTAAATAATCAGTAAGTGTTGAGTTATTGCATTTTTTATGTGTTTTTCAAGAAATTTTCAAGAAAAAAAGTTATTTCCCCAACACTGGCTGTTTGAAAAGGTGTGAAATTGGATAAATAATCCCTCAGCATATATTGCATTGTGTGAGGACATTTTGGTAAACTTTGAGCAAGGGTCTGGTGGTCTTAGTCAGAAATGCACATGCGCCTTTCCGACTTTTGAGGCCAAAAGATGCGTTTCCATTCTCTAAGCATATTTCAAACTTTACCAGTATCATGCAATACATGCTGAGGGATTGTATATCCAATTTCAGACCTATTCAATCAGCCAGTGTTGGGGAAATAAGTTTTTTTCTTGATAATATCCTAAAAAACACATAAAAAAGGCAATAACTCAACACTTGCACATTATTTAGATCTCAAATTCGATATACAATCCCTCAGCATGTATTCTATGGTGTGTATAAAGTTTGAAATATGTTTAGAGAATGGAAATGCAACTTTTGATTTCAAAAGCCGAAAAGGCCCATGTGCATTTCCGACTAAGACCACCGGATCCTTGCTCAAAGTTTACCAAAAAGTCCTCATACAATGCAATACATGCAGAAGGATTATATATCCAATTTCAGAGCTTTTCAATCAGCCAGTGTTGGGGAAATAACTTAATTTCTTGAATAACACATAAAAAAGGCAATAACTCAACACTTGCTTATTATTTAGATTTCAAATTCGATATACAATCCCTCAGCATGTATTGCGTGGTGTGTGTAAAAACTGAAATATGTTTAGAGAATGGAAACGCATCTTTTGGTCTCAAAAGCCGAAGTGCATTTCGGACTAAGACCCTTGCTCAAAGTTTACCAAAATGTCCTCACACAATGCAATACATGCTGAGGGATTGTATACCCAATTTCATACCATTTCAATCAGCCAGTGTTGGGGAAATAACTTTTTTTCTTGAAAATTTCTTGAAAAACACATAAAAAAGGCAATAACTCAACACTTGCGCATTATTTAGATCACAAATTCGACATACAATCCCTCAGCATGTATTGCATGGTGTGTGTAAAGTTTGAAATATGTTGAGAGAATGGAAATGCATCTTTTGATCTCAAAAGCCGAAAAGACGCATGTGCATTTCCGACTAAGACCACCAGACCCTTGCTCAAATTTTACCAAAATGTCCTTACACAGTGCAATTCATGCTGGGGGATTGTATATCCAATTTCAGACCTTTTCAATCAGTCAGTGTTGGGGAAATAACTTTTTGCTTGAAATTTTCTTTAAAAACACAAAAAAGGCAATAACTCAACACTTGCTTATTATTTAGATCTCAAATTCGATGTACGATCCCTCAGCATGTATTGCATGGTGTGTGTAAAGTTTGAAATATGTTTAGAGAATGGAAACGCATCTTTTGCTCTCAAAAGCCGAAAAGGCGCATGCGCATTTCCGACTAAGACAACCAGACCCTTGCTCAAAGATTACCAAAATGTCCTCACACAATAAAATACATGCTGAGGGATTGTATATTCAATTTCTGACCTTTTCAATCAGCCAGTGTTGGGGAAATAACCTTTTTTCTTGAAAATTTCTTGAAAAACACATAAAAAAGGCAATAACTCAACACTTGCTTATTATTTAGATCTCAAATTGGATATACAATCGTTCAGCATATATTGTACGGTCTGTGTAAAGTTTGAAATATGTTTAGAGAATGGAAACGCATGTTTTGGTCTCAAAAGCCGAAATGGCGCATGTGCATTTCCGACTAAGACCACCAGACCCTTGCTCAAAGTTTACCAAAATGTCCTCACACAATGCAGTACATGCTGAGGGATTGCATATCCAATTTCAGACCTTTTCAATCAGTCAGTATTGGGGAAATAACTTTTTTTCTTGAAAATTTCCTGAAAAACACACAAAACAGGCATAACTCCACACTTGCGGATTTTCCTTATACAATCTGAGAAAAATATAAAAAATCAACACAAAATATCAATGTTCATCTCTAACTGATATTTTATATTTTATAAATAGAAATTTAGTCATTTAATACTTAGCTGATTATTTTTGTTGTTGATGTAAACAAATCTTGTAGTTAATAACATATAAACTTGTGTTTACAAGGACTATAAAAATTCCATAAGTCTTCAAAAAAATTCACTAGCTCTAATATGATTTTAAACTAGATAGATATAATCAATTAAAATCACAATTTTCTTTTTCTATTGTGAAGAACTAACTTCAAAACTTAATACTTTTTTTATACTTTAAGTGCAATACTGTTGATAATACCTTGGTTTTTGCTTCCTATCGGCTTATTACTATTTGAGAATTTATTGGATCTTTTATTCACATTGGAGAATCAAATCAGGATATTTCTATATTATTGTCTTGTAGATGACGGTTGTCGCTTTCCATTTCTTCAGGCAGTTTTTAGGCACGATCGCTGCTCGGGAGAGCCTTATAATTTCACCAGAGCGAAAATTGTCTGACTTATATAACTCTTAATTTGATGCAAGAAAAGTTTTTTCCAGTTAAAACCAGACAACATGTCCACGCCCAAGAAACAGTCTGCGGCAGTGCCTGTCATTGACACTACTCTCGCTGCCACAGATACCTGCCACAAGAGAAAGTACCATCAACTCACTCGTCAGAAAGGTTAGGAACTAGAAAGAGCTTACCGAATCTGCTCTCGCCGTTGACACACTGCCTTCCCATCTCCGACGAAGCATCGTTATAATCGACTAACACGATTGAAGGGGCGACATTCACCAGGGCGGCATATTACAGAAGCCATTGTCATCGCAGGGGACGCCGGGGCCCGGGAGCCAGAAGATGCGATTGTTGACATCACACACCATAGGCACAGATACGCGCAACGGCACCGGGTACGCTACACTACTCACTGAGTAATAGCAGAAAGCGCGCGCGAGTTATATATATATATATATATATATATATATATATATATATATATATACATACACAGGCAGCGCTAGCGGTTGCGCGAGTCACATCATGTGTTTTTCCGCTGTACTTGGTGTGTGAACATAGCCATATAGCCGAGGTAGCCGTTACGTTACGACTTACGACTGCCTCAGCTTGTACTGCTAAGTACACTGCTGCCTTGCTGCAGGCAGCATAAACACTCGCGTCCGCGTTTCCAGACCGGAGACATCGCCGAGTCGCGGTACTCTGTCGATGAGAGGTCGACAGATGACAGCTGTGGTGCTGTGCCTGTGCATCTCCAGCTGTGCATCTACGCATGCGCGTGGGCCTACGCGACTACACCCGATTACCCGAAATTTCTTTCAAAGTTTACGCAAAAACGAATGGATATTTTGACTTAAAATTTTGCAAGGTGGTAGATTATTATAATTCTTAGGGCAATGATCTTTTGATTTTATGTAATTCAGTGTATTTTCTTTATTATTAGGTGAAACCCGAATAGTATAAAATCTGCTTATAACGCCATCTAACCATCAATACTGTAATACGTAAAACGCAATAAACGTCGGTATGAATAATAAAATCTACTTTTTTTTTTTGAAATTGCGTAAAATCAAGAGAACATTGCCCTAAGTTTCATAGTACTCGACCCCCCTACAAAGTTTCATGTCAAAATATCAATTCGATTTTACGTAAATTTTGAACAAAATTTTGACGCCCTGCTTGATACATCTCGAATTTTGTTCAAAGTTTTTGATAAAACCATTTAATTTTTTGACTTGAGACTTGACCAGGAAGGTAGAATATTGTTTAACTTAGGGTAATGATTTCTTGATTTTGTATAATATGGTGTATTTTCTTTTTTATTATATGAAAACCGATAGATTTACTCAGTTGGAGATGCCATACTCAACATTTACCGACCGAGCAGCGATTGTCATGTGCGGTTGGTTTTCATTAAATAACAAAAAGAAGTATACCGAAGTTATATCATAATCTACCATCCTGCCAAGTTTCAAGTAAAAATATTTATTAGTTTTTGCGTAAACTTTGACAAAAATTTCGAGGTGGAGTTGAGTGAAAGTCAAATTTTTTGTCAAAGTTTACGCAAAAACTAATAGACATTTTGACTTGAAACTTGGCAGGATGGTAGATCATGATATATAACTTAGGGTAATGAACTCTTGATTTTACGTAAAAAAAAAAACAATAGATTATTAATTCAAATGGGTAATGACCAGTATCGCCAGTCACGTAATGTCGGAGATGGTAGCGACGTTGGCCTTGCCCGTGTGCGCACGTACGCGCATGCGCAGCAGTTCGTCTGCTCGGTTGACTACAGAGAGAGAAAGAGCGCGCGCAAAGTCGCGCCGGCCCCGGCGATAAAAGACGACGTGCGTGAAAACGAGGACGACGGGGAGTCGGAATAAAGGACATCACGACTTACGTGGAGGTTCGTACCCGAGGAAGATGAAAGTGGCCGGTGGGCCGGGCTTCTCACGCTACAAGGTGCTGATGCTCGTGGCGAGGCTCTCTTTTGTCACCGCAACCTGTTTCTTCAGCCTGAAGTGGATCATGAACCAGCTCGATCCCAACAACAAGCAGAAGCGGAAAGCCAAGAAAAAGGTGTGTTAGAGCGTTAGAATCCAGATTGTGTCAGTCGAGGTTCGGGTGACATAACCTCACTCGACTCTTTTTTTTCTCTCTTTATGTCTCTTGTACACGAGTGTTATCGCTCTCGCGTGTTTGACTTTTTGTTGAGGGATTTTTCATGCTGCAGTTGTTGTTTCAGTCTGAGGAACAGATACGTAAACTGGTCATTGATGCTGTAGCTCTTACGAGGTCCATTGACCTGGAGCAGTTGACTGACTGAGATGATGATCGCTAGCTATTTGGTTGACCCCAAGGATATTAGAGTATCTTGAGAGAACATTTCTGGACTGGAGCATGTTAACAGTGATTCTGACGGAGCAGTTCAAGTTTCTCAGTTAAATTTGGTAGATCTTGCTGGTTCAGAAAGAGCAAGACAAATAAATGCCACAGGAGAAAGATTCAAAGAAGGAACTCACATAAACATGTCATGGTCAAGACTCGGACTTGTTATCAAACAACTCAGTGAATCTTCACATAGTAACAAATATGTTAATTTTTGGGATAGTAAATTGACAAGACTGTTACAAGCATCTCTAGGAGGAAATGCTATGACAACTATCATTTGTACTGTAACACCAGCAGCATTTGAAGAAACTCAATGTACAGTATCATTTGCATCCAGAGCAAAAAGTGTAAAAAATAAGCCGCAATTGAATGAAGTCATGTCAGATGCTGCTTTATTAAAACATTATAAGAAACATCTATCTAAATTGAATGAAGAACTGGAGAAACTTAAAAATTACTAGAAACAGACCAAATGAACCAGATGCTTGAAGAACGAATACAGTTGTTAAAAAGTGAGATTATATCTGCAGGTAGCACTACACCACACTACAGGTAACACTACAAATGACGATTCTAATAATAAAATTGCAAGAGCTAAAAGAAGACGTACTTGGGCTGATGATCGAGCACTAAATTCTTGATTTAGTTTTTGAACTTGTAATCTACCAACAATTAAAGAAATCTCATGTACTAGTCCCGATTCATGAAGCAAAAAATTGAGGAATTACAATGTTTACATTCTATAAATAAAATTGAAAGAATATCTCAAGAGTGCCAAACAGATATCCTTGCAGACTGTGAAAAGAAAGATAATTTACCATTTGATCAGACTGCAGAAATTTCCAGATTAACTATTTGTAATTAAGAAGACAGTTCTTCAAAATAGTTCAGAGCCAAAAATAAGTATTGTTTCTTCATGCATAAGTATCGTTGAGGTTATGTTTACAAAGCTAGTTTTTGAATTAAAAAATAGTTATAGATTGAAAAAGTCAATTTTATTTTTTTTCTTAATAACTATTAGATTTACTGAAAAAATCATTCGTATCTTTTTTGGTTCTTTTTTTGTTTAGAACCCCCAGTATTTTTTTAATTTCACTGGGTTTTTTACTTAAAGAGTTGAAATTTTGGAGGGGACCTACAAAAGGAAAAAAATCAAAAAATTCTTTTCCTTTTATACTACCCATAAAAAGAGAATAAAAAAAACTAAGAATTTTTTTATTTTTTTCCTTTTGTCGGTCCCCTCCAAAATTTCAACTCTTTAAGTAACACCCAGAGAAATAAAAAAAATACTGACTGGTTCTAAACAAAAAAAGAACCAAAAAAGATACGAATGATTTTTTCTGTAAACCTACTAGTTTTTTAATTAAAAAATAGTTGTAAATTGAAAAAGTCAGTTTTATTTTTTTCTTAATAACTATTAGATTTACTGAAAAAATCATTCGTATCTTTTTTTAGCACCATGTATTTAGTATGCTACTCTGACTTTAAGTAGTGTTTTTATTAATTAATAATTGTTTTGTATGGTAAGCTGGACATCTTTGAGCAAATAAATGAAGGATGAGGAAATTGTCAAAGCAGAGAAGCTGATGCCCAGTATCAATGCAATGCAGACATCATTTTATGCAACAAGTAAAATAGTCAACTGGTAAATTATCATGGTGAGTCTCATTTATTTATAACAATAAAAAAGCAATGCATTCCTTAAATATATCTGAGGTCAAATTACTTATGCATTTTCTCAGTTTTGCGGTACAAGAAGATACAAACTACAGAAAAAATTTCTTTTATGAATCTTATGTTGTGAATAATTTTAAAAATTAATAAATTGTGTATTTTTAGTAAGGTAAAGCTGAGAAAATCTGTCATTTTTATCCCATTTTTTAGTCAATCAGACCTAATTGTCAAAAAGTAAAGTCAGTTGAAAGATATACATGGAATGTCAGAGACGCATTACAGGATTGGCTTTTGTTTATTCTTATACTTCTATAGATTAGATATTAGATAATGTCACCTCAGAGTAAGTGTTATGTGTAATGTGTTTAGCGGACATGTCTGCTCTAGGAGATCTATCTGAATGGTTAATTTTATTGATTTTTCTCTGTAAAAACTTACAATCCAGTAATGTGAGCGGGTGTATCCTATTTATTACAAGCATGTTTAATATTTTCCTTAAGAAGATCTGATTCTGCGTGTAACCTGTAAAAGAGTGTAAGAATTATGGAAACACATAACTGATTAGAATCACAAAAAACAAATTTTGATTTTGTTTTTTGAATGATTATATGGCTTGTCTATTTAATACTACAGAGAAAATAATTTTTAGACGTTAAAGTAAATTTTTCATAATTCTTACACGCTCCTACAGATTTGTTACATACCCATGTCCTCTTGAAGTAAGTATTAAATTGCAGTGCACGTACAAACATGCATGCTGGATCTGATCGACATGCTCACTCTGTACTTTATATTACATTCGCATAGAAGGATATATAAATATAGTCAATAAAACTTAAAACTAAAGAAAATAATAGCTACCTGTAAGATTTACCAGTTAAGTTCAACACATGGATTTCAGATATCCAAGTATGTTTTAATCTAAAAATACATTTTACAAAAGTTTAAACTAAGGCAAGTAATAGTCTCTCTCTCCCTCCCTCCCTCCCTCCCTCTCTCTCCCGCCCTCCCTCTCTTACTCACCCTGTCTCTTTCGCCCTCTCTCTCCCTTCCTCTCTGTTCCTCCCCTCTCACTCCCTCTCTCTCAACATCCGTCAAACGGAGTACTAAAAACTTTAATGGGAGCTTAAATATTTTTTTAAATAATCAACATGTTTATTAAAAGCTAATTATTAAGTACGTTCTAACAACACAATTTGTCTAGTCCTTTTAATTCTTCTAGTCTCATCTATTCAATAAGCACTCTGCAAATGGTAATAATATTTTTCATGACTGTACCAATAATAATATTGTTAATATAAAACTTTCTACGAAAGTATAAAATAAGGCAAGCATAGACGTTTTTTCTGTATAATCTATAAAATAATAATATTTACGATTTTTTAAAAGAAATCAAATAAATACCAGTGAAAAAGTCTTTTACTTCTTTGAATCATTGTATGCTGAACAAATTATATGTAAGTAAGTACATTCAAATTGTTCATTGCAAATCAAACAAATGAAAGTTGTGAAATCAATTATCGATAGTCAAGTAATGCAAACAACTCTCGGAAACAACTGTATGACTATTCTCAGAAATGTATTAAAATTTGTTCATCCTTCTGTACAAATAAAACACAAAAAAGTACTGAAATCAATTTATTGTAGTCAAGTACCCATAAGTTCCCGTATCGAAAAAAAGAAATGTATGAAACCGTATAAAACCGTACAAAACTGTATAAAAACGTATAAAACCGGATCTAAACATTGGTTTTTGGACAAATTTATACGTTTTAATACGGTTTCATGCGGTTTTTAACATTTTAATACAGTTTTCTACGATTTGCAACGATTTTATACAATTTCATATGGTTTTTTACGTTTTATAGAATTTATAAATCGTAAAAAACGGAAAAACGTAATTACATTTTTATAAACATAAAAACATAATTTATTTACTTATTTTTCTATTTATTTTTTTTTTTATTTTGTATGAAAATGTATTAAGCTGTATAAAAATGTATAAAACCGTATAAAATGTAATAAAATTGAAAAAATATACGGAAATATACAGAAATATACATTTTTATACGGTTTCCTATGTTTGATTACATTAACCTTTTACAAACTTGACATGGAAGAATTTCTGAAGTGTAAGAAAATGTCTGAAAATGTATTAAACTGTATAAAAATGTATAAAAATGTATAAAACCGTATAAAATATGTCCAAAAACCAATAGAAAGTTCATTTTTATACATTTTTATACGTTTTTATACATTGCCCTACGGTTACTTATATTTATTATTTCCATACGGGTAGATAAAATTTTTTGAAATTATTATCTGAATCTTGTCTAGAAAAATATTTACTAAGAACTCTGAAACATTTTGACGTCTCTCATGGTGAGAAAATCATATATTAGATTAATTGAGCACATTTATTCGTTCAAATTTTCACAATAACACATCATTTTTAATTTTTTCAGTATTCCCATGTTTATTAGACATAATCTTTTCATTGACACTTGAATAAATATGTACAACAGCACAGCACTGACATCGACTAAGTTTTTTAAAGATGACAGATGCTTTTTAAAATAAGGCTCAGACCAATATTTCAAATCGACATCATAAAATATATTGTATATTTATATCCTCACGTGTTACTCAACAATATTTTCTTCTATGCCAAAACTTATTATGAAGTGTATGAACCACATAACGCGTAATTTTTTATTAATACACGCTTGTTCTATTTTCAAAACATTTGAAACTGATTTTTAATAGAAGTTTGAAAATTTGATTATAAACACTTCATGTAACACATCATACTAGTACTTTATTTTATTTATTACACAAAACACTGAAAATTATATTGTATATGGGAGCGTCCAGCAGAAACGGGCCACCAAGCGCGCGCGGTGCCTTTTTTCGCGTAAAAGGCGCTCTGTTTAACTCGCTCATAATCGTATGCTGTGTCATTGAAAAAAAAACCAAGGACCTATATCGATAGATTTTTTTTTGCTCTTTCCAATTGCGCCATTGTTTTTATTGCGAAACGCGTTCTTTCGGACGAAAACTCGAGTTGAATATTGAAAGCCATTTTTCTCAAAGTATATCATGTTTTTTTTTCCAAAATAAACTACACCATTGGAAAGTACAACTCTTAAGCTTCAAAACCCTATCTTTGAGAAGTTGGAGAAATAAAGGGTTTTAAAGTAACAACATGAAAAAGACAGCGCCGAGGGTCCGCGCAAGCCCCTCGCGCCCGTGCGTACGGCACGTTTAAGTGCACGCTCTATTCAATTCGCTAATAATCGTGTACCAAGTCTCTGAAAAAAGAACTAGGGACATATATCGATAGATTTTTTCCTGCTCTTTCCAATGGTGCTATTATTTTTATTCCGAAATGCTTCCTTCTAGTTGAAAATTCCATTTGAATGTTTAAACTCTATTTTTTCAATAAAGTATCAGTCTTTTCTTCAAAATGAATTATATTCTTCAAAAGTACAAGTCTTAAACTATAAAATATTATATTTTTAAGTTGAAACATGAAAAGTTCAAAAATAGTAAGATCAAAAGGACAGCGGCTGCCCAAACTTTTTACACTATGCTCAAGGGCGGATTAATACACGCGAGTGCTATTTCGCCCTTTCTTTTTTGTAAATATAAAATGTTTTGTAACTTACAATGCCAATGCGTGGACATAATTTTGTGGATCTAGTTGTAACAGTTAGTATAATATTACAATGAACTTTGTTCATTTATATAACAAAATTTGAAAAACATAATATATTAAACATAAAAATATCCATGAACGCACTGAAAGCAGTGAAATTCGGAATAAAAATAATAGCACCATTGGAAAGAGCAGGAAAAAATCTATTGATATATGTCCTTAGTTCTTTTTTCAGAGACTTGGTACCCGATTATTAGCGAATTGAATAGAGCGTGCACTTAAACGTGCTACGCACGGGCGCGAGGGGCTCGCGCGGACCCTCGGCGCTGTCTTTTTCATGTTGTTACTTTTAAACCCTTTATTTCTCCAACTTCTCCAATATAGGGTTTTGAAACTTAAGAGTTGTACTTTCGAATGGTGTAGTTTATTTTGAATGAAAACATGATATACTTTGAGAAAAATGGCTTTCAATATTCATATCGAGTTTTCGTCCGGAAGAAAGTGTTTCGCAATAAAAACAATGGCACCATTAGAAAGAGCAGAAAAAAATCTATCGATATAGGTCCTTGGTTTTTTTTCAAAGACGCAGCATACGATTATGAACGAGTTAAACAGAGCGCCTTTTACGCGAAAAAAGGCACCGCGCGCGCTCGGTGGCCCGTTTCTGCTGAACGCTCCCATATTTATAACCTCGTATGTCACTCAGCAATATTTTCTTCTATGTAAAAGCTTATTATGAAGATTATGAACCTCATAACACATAATTATGCAATACACACTTGTTCTATTCACAAAACATTTGAAACTGATTTTTAATAGAAGTTTTAAAATTGATTATAAACACTTCATGTAACACGTCATACCAGTACTATATTTTATTTATTATTACACAAAACACTGAAAATTATATTGTATATTTATAACATCGGGTTTCACTCAGCAATATTTTCTTCTATGTATGAAGTTTATGAACCTCATAACACGTAATTACTTATTAATACAGACTTGTGCTATTTTCAAAACATTTCAAACTGATTTCAAGTAGAAGTTTTAAAATTATCATGCAACACATTTTACCGGTATTTTATTTTTTTATATTACACAAAACACTGATTAGATGTTATTTTTCAATCACTATGTTATTTGTTATTTATAACATTTGAATTATATGTGCACTTCATGCATTATATCATATCGGTATTTTATTTTATTTATTACACAAAACACTGATTAGATATCATTTCTTAATAATCACATTTTTATTATCCATATAATTTTCATCTAGATAGACTATCTATGAAAATCACAATTTTCTTTTCTTATTTTGAAAAACTTAATTCAAAATATAATACTTCTTTCGTACTATGAGTCCAATACTGTCTAAATAAACATCTTAGTTGTTGTTTGTTTTATGTGTGATTCATTGGAAGCAATGAAACTGTCATTTTCTTCATTGACATCCACGTACTCTATTCGTCCTGTCGAATATGAAGAAAAATTTTTAATATTCTTCTAAAATTATATCTCATATGCAAAATTTTCATGTTGAGGATATAAATAGATACATCTTGAAAAATATTGTGTCGTAATATTTTCGATGAACTTGAATAATTAATAATAATTAATGAACTCTTCTTTGTTAAAAACTATTTTTTAACAGTGATCTATTTGCTTGGTAATAATCCTTACATTTTTTTATATACTCTGTAAAAATAAAAACAAGATTTCACAAAGTAACAATATTTATTATAAACTTTATTGATTTATTACTTTATAATAAAAGTTTGCTACTTATCTGATTATAATATATTGCTATTGCCCATTGATATTCACAGCCGCTAATATAGATTATATTTTTCCAATCAACTCCAAAATCCAAAATGAAATAATCTGTATATATGTATTTTTATGTATATATATATATATATTCTTTTTCCAATCCACTTGTGAGATTTTAATGATTCCAAAAAAATTTCCTTTAACATTTAGCCATTTAATATACTTATCTAAAAAAAATTGATTTGCCCCATTGATGCTCATAGATAAAAATTATTTTAATCAGTCGACTTCCTGAGATCTTTGATTATTTAAATAATATATATACACTGGTGTAGTTACGTTAACTGGTTCTGGTGTGGCCAAAGTTCAAATTGAACACAAAGGCAGTATTCGATAAACCTTGTCTGAACCTGGTGGTTCTAACACTTTGCATGACGATTGAGGTGACTATCTTCCATGCGTTTAGGAAGGGCTGTTGCACCTAGTGCCATAATATTTTTTTTGTTTTTAATCCTATTTTCTTCGGCGTTACTATATTTACGACAGATTTGTCTACCGCGACAAAAATACTCATCGTTTCAGTAACGAGAATTTTCATATAACAGGCAAAAAAATAGTTTCCAAACAAGAAAGAATATTATTTCTTTAGTCAATTATCAAAAATTGTCAAAATTTCGAAGTGTCCTTTCATGTTTTAATATGTATATCGTACATTTTGAGGTTTGGAAATCTGTCGTACAAATAACGTTTTCAACACATCCATCGTAACGTTCGTACTTTACTATCGTGTACCTTTTACAAGAAAATAGTTTCCACACAAGAAGGAATATTATTTCTTTAGTCAATTACCAATACCTAATTGTCAAAATTTATGTAATTTAAAAAATTTTCAAGTATCCTTTCATCTATTAATACATGTTGTACATTTCTTGAGGTTAGGAAATCTGTGGTAGATATAACAACGGCCTATTTTCTTCCTCTATGAAGACTGATGGAATTTGTCCAGTAGTAGTATATTCCAAAATTGTATCTAACATCCAGAAGCATACTATACCACGAACAATAAAATTTATACAAATTTGAAAAATTTGGATGGTGCAGATAAAAAATGTCTGGGAATGACTATCATCAGTTTAAGTATCCATATATAGTAATATTCCATGCTAAACTCAATTTTGACTCAGTTTCTTTTATTTCATTATTTTCAATATCATTAGTTATAATATAACATGATATGTAAAATTCACCAAAGACTGAGAATTGTATAATCTGAAAATGGAAAAGGTTACACAAAGTATCAATTTTTTATTGTATTATATTTTACATGTTATATCTTCTAGTATAAAAATAATACTTATCTATATATAAAAGTATATGATGCCATGTCATCAGCTGATTTGAATTATAAAAATATAAGTAACCATACCATATTTCGAGGTTATTTTAGAATTACAGTTGTTCGTTTTATCATATCTTCTCTCTCTCTCTCTCTCTCTCTCTCTCTCTCTCTCTCTCTCTCTCTCTCTCTCTCTCTCTCTCTCTCTCTCTCTCTCTCTCTCTCTGTCTCTCGTAAGTGCGCACACACTAGTCTCATCCACCGCTGTTTTTTTGCTTTACTCACCGAATTTCAGTCCGAGGAGTGTTTCTTTTCAGGAAAGTGGTCCCGCCAGCTCTTAAGCTCTTTGCGTAGTAATTGCACACACTAATTTGATAGAATCTCATGAGCCTGGGACTATTTTCCTCCAACACTACACCAACATAACCTCAAGCTGCACTTGGGGCAGTAGGAGAGCATTTTGTCGGTCGCTTCACATCTGCCTGCTACTCCATTGTCGACTTCTTCAGTGTGGGCTTGCAGTACGATAACCCCACTTCATCGGCAGTGCAATAACTTTTTTCACAAGTGCCGGTCAGCCGTCAGTGTGAGTCAGCAATTTTATTTTTATCTCTACCATGTGGCACGAGCGACTTACCACTGTGGTGTATTACATTCTGACGACCGACTTTCCAATTGCTCCGTGAGATGGCAGCAGCCACGAATATCTTACATCATACAGCCCGCGGAATTCAAATCACCGATTGTAACTCCCAGTGTTGCTCGCATCTATTTATATAGTTTTATTCATAGGTTAAGCGCACCTCTTTAATATAAAAAATTATTATTATTAATTTTATTAGAGTTAATATTACAAAATGAGTAACACTCAAGTGTGTAGTGTATGTAATTTAACAACAAGAGCCCGCAAACAATTATTTCAATGCACGCGCTGTAAAAATCTATTTCACGAAAAATGTGCAAGTATAAAATATCATTTAACTAGTCAACAATTCGTGTGTGATAAATGCAGAGGATCGATTGGCAATAAACTTAACAAGCCTAAAGATTCTTCAACGCCTCTTTCAATTCGGAAAGATAAGAGTAATTCTGCTAAGCTTAATTCTACTGGTCTCGATAGTTTTAATAAATCACCAAATGTAGGTGCCAACACAGTCGCTACCCAGCTCTCCACTTTTAATAACAGTCTCTCTTTTTTCATCTACCTTCACTACGAGTATAAAGTCGCTTTCACGCAAACTTGACGAGCACTCAGAATCTGTAAAACCATTACCTGCTATACAGATCCAAATAAAAGAAGTTCATGATAGTTTTAGCGAACTTGATCCTCTGGCATGTACCCAAAACTCTCAGCTGGTAGAGTCGCAAGCCAAGCAGTGTGATTTGATAAAGGAAAATAAAAGCTTGAGTGAAAGATTAACTAATTTCGAAAATCATATTCCCGTGATAATCTCCGAAAGCATTACTAAATTAGAAGAGAAAATCATTAGCAAAATTAACTCATTTGAGAAAAATATACAGCAAGAATTCAATGCTATTGATAATAATTTCGGTAACCTTACGACTGGTGTGGCGTCTGTGATGGAAACCGTCTCTGAACTCCCTCTCGCAGATGAAGCTGCTACATCTGTTGCATCTAACCAAATGTATCGCCAGAAAATATTTCTGTTTCTAATGAGTCCGCGAACCAAAATTGTAAAGAAGGTCTGCACTCTGAACCACACGGTGAGCTCGTAATTTCCTCTGCTGTTGATTGTAAAGATATTGGATTACAGAAGACAGATTTTGCCCTCGCCGTGCTAAACAGAGTGCAGCCTTCTATAGATTGTTCGGATATTATCAATGTTCAGCAGCTGTTTAACAACAACGACAAGTCGAAAAGTATTTCAGCCAGTGAGTTCAGAGACGGTGCAGGTGGTGCTTCTTTTCTGCTAGTCAAACTAACGAGTCGTAACCTGGCTAGTCAAATTATGAGAAACAAGCATAATATTACGGGCTTTAATACTAGTCATATCGACACTACGCATCTTGATAGGAACACCCCACTGTCTGTCGCCTCTAATTTTATTAATGAGTATTTGGATAGCCAAATTTATAAGGAATTTAGAAAATTGAAGTCCCCAGCCAAGAAGCTAGGGTTTAAATATGTATGGCACAGACAGGGGCAATTCCTTGTCAAGATGCGAGATGGCGAACAAGCCTCCACGTTCAGCTCGCCTACAGACCTCCATGTAATTGCGGCGACTTATAAGACCGACGATGTTGAGGCAGCAAAAGATCAGGCAGTCGTGTCAAGCGACGTCAATGTTGTTCTTAGTACTAGTAATTTGGCGACAGCTGCAAAAGACAATAATAATGGGGATAAAACCACCAAAAAAAGTAGCACGACAAAATCTAAAAAAGGTTCCAAAAAGAAAGAGGTTAAGTGACTAGACCAGGTTCCGACCGGAAGGTATGAAGGGAGAAATGGGGGACTGCAAGCGGGTTTCATCAATGTGAACTCTCTTCGGGTTCACATTGACCAAGTCCGTCAATTTCTTCTTGATAATCCTTCCTATGACCTATTCGGCCTTGCTGAGACTTGGTTGAACTCAGCTGTTGCTAATGACGTCATTCAAATCTCCGGCTTTAAAGTAATCCTACAAGACCTTAACGCGAATGGCGGAGGCGTAGCTTTGGTTGTAAAAGAACACTTTCGCTGCGAGATTCTAGCGAGGTCCAACACAGAAGGAATCGGAAAACCGGGTCTTCCCGAGTTTATTTTCTATTCTATCAGTGACACCAAGAACCCGCCTGTACTTGTCGAGGTAATATATCGACCTCCAAAAATTGCCTTTTTAAAAAATACAGATCTAATTACCAATTTAAGAACCTTATCAGGCAATTACAATCATAAAATTGTAATGCGGATTTCAATGCCGATCTTCTCAGTGGCGGTCATGACGCCACCTTTATTCGTAACCTTGCAGCTGAACTGTCGCTGCAGCTGGTTCAACACGGCCCCACCCACATAAAGCCTGCATCTTGCACCTGGATTGACGTGATTCTCGTTGACGAAAATGACAATATCATCAACGATCGAAACATCCCAGCTAACTTTCACAGCAGCCACAACATTATTGACGTTACCATCAGTTTCAACTCTGATGTGCCAAGAACACAAACTTTTCTGTACAGAGATTATAGAAATATCAATGCCGAAGATCTTGTAGTGCTATTGGCCTGCTGTGATTGGACACCCTTCAATGCTGACGTCCTTGATACAGAGCAAGCTCTGGGCTGCCTCTGCACCAATCTATCGGGAGCCACGGATTCCTTGGCACCGCAAAAAACTTTTGTCCCGAAAAAGGGCGGGCTGCCGTTGATCGATGCCGAGCTAGCCCAGCTGCTCCACAGACATAAGACCCTCTACAAACGCTACAAACGTACTGAACAGCAAGACCTTTACGTCGAATTTGTGACGCTACGTAAACAAATCGACGAGAAGACTGATCTAGCGAAGACGTCTTATCTACATGCCAGACTAACGGATGCTCTGACAGATGGCAGTGTCTGGAAAGAGTTACGTGGCTTGGGACTCTTACCCAAATACATCGAGGACTTAAGTGGATTTACTCCAGATGAACTTAACCGTCACTTTGCTGGAGTGTCTGTCTCTCCACGCGTTGACAATGAGAAACGTCACAGAATTATATTGGAGAGTAGTGATGAAAGATTCTCCTTTAAACTCATAACTTTTAATGATGTTGTTACCGCGATATCTCATTTTTCATCGCAGGGACGTGGAGTGGGCGGGATTGCTCAATGTATCATTGTCAAAGCATTGCCTGTCATCGGTACCCTACTGGTTAAACTCTTTAACTCCTCCCTGACGACTAATATTTTCCCATCCCTCTGGAAGAAAGCAAACATCATTCCTCTAAAGAAAACAAAGGCACCTACCTCTCCCTCAGAATTTCGACCGATTGCCTTGCTTTGCTTTCTTTCGAAGGTGCTTGAGAAAATTGCAAACGCGCAGCTGACGGAGCATCTGGAGACCATGAAAATTCTCGACCCAAATCAGACAGGTTTTCGACGTTTTAATTCCACACAAACAGCACTTATTAGGCTGACAGATGACATCAAATCTGGCATGTACAAAAAACTCGTGACCATTCTTCTGCTATTTGATTTTAGTAAGGCATTCGACACTATTCTACCTTCTCGACTTCTCGAAAAGCTAGGATTGCTGGGGTCTTCTAGGGCTGCCCTCTCGTGGATCAACTTCTACTTCGATGGAAAGATGTAAAAGGTATACTCTAACCTCTCTGGCGAGTCATCGTGGCTCGGTACAAACTTAAGAGTTCCACAGGGACCAGTTCTGGGATCTCTGTTGTTCTGCCTCTATATCAATGACCCGCGGGAGGTTCTCAACCCTTTGGATGTCCAACATATATTATATGCAGATGATCTGCAAGTTTATTATCAGGTATCGCGTGATAGGTTCTGTGAGGGGGTGGCATTGACTCAACAAGCTGCAAAAGCAGTCTGGGAATGGGCAACCGGCGCCGCGCTCAAACTCAATGCAGGTAAGACGAAAGCGATTGTTTTCGGTAGTAATAGTTTTGATAATAGTTTAAAGGATGCTTCCTCGCTTTCATTGTTTTCGGTGATGGTGTAAGAGTGCCCTTCTCCGATTCTGTCGAGAGTCTCGGAGTGGTTCTTGATTCTAAAATGACTTGGAAGAATCACGTAGACATTCTAACTAAAAAATTCAATAGAACGTTGTACCATCTTAGATTCTTCAGGAATTACACCTCCGAGTCTCTCCGGAAACGGCTGGCCGAGGCACTGCTTTTCCCTCATTTAGACTATTGTACAGTTGTGATGTTGGACGTATCTCAGGAGTTGCGTAACCGCCTGCAGGTCCTACAGAATTCCTGTGTGCGATATGTGGTGGGTCTGAGTAGGGACGATCACATCACGCCTCACAGAACCTCTCTGGGTTGGCTACGCATAGATTCGAGGAGACACTACTTCATGGCTGTACTAATGTACAAAATCGTGCGTATGAATGTCCCGGACTGTCTACTAGGTCTCTTTACTAGACATGTCTCCATAGATGCTTTTAGAGGGATGATAAAAGAACTTGCAGTCCCCCTGATGCGCAAAACGTACGGGGTTAGGTCTTTCAAAGTACAGGGAGCGCATTCATGGAACTCCCTACCCTCTGAGATTCGGAATTTACCGTCTATCAGTAGGTTCAAGACGGCAGTGAAGAGGCACCTATCTGACCTCGATTAAGCGTCTTTTATTTATGTGTCCTGTTTCGTCCCATATACATTATTTTAAAGTATGAATATATTTAAGGGATGAATGGGAGAGAGTGCCTGTGTGTTCAGAGAGAATGTATTACTGTGTCATTTTTTAATCGTTTATTGTATTATGTGCGTTTTCTTGTATTTTTAAACTGTATATGATAGATGTTACAAGTATTTTATATATGATATTATTCGTATTATTTTTCAGTATTCTCATCTGTGATATCACTCTGTGTGACTTGACTTACTGTGATATATAGTATTACCTAGTTTTTAAGTTTGACTGTGATATCACGTGCAATATTTTTCCTTTTTTTTAATTTCTTTTTAATGTTAATTTAAGCGCAATTTTGTGTTGTTTTTGAAAATTATTTTGTATAATTTATACGAATAAACATCTATCTATCTATCGATCTATCTATCTCTCTACGTCAACATTTGCCATGTCAGCCTGTGCTCAAGAAGAGGAAGGACCACGTGAGACGGCGGTTAGCTGTAAATGCTCCGGAGGAAGAGGATGATCCTGGGAAGATGGCTGTAAAGAGACGACGTTACTCGCGCATCTCAATGACAAAACGAGACGCTGCGAAGGCTTCTTTTCGACGACGACGGCGACGACGATGATTATGACGATCGTTGCCTCTACGAGTTCCTCTCAATATAGATATTTTCATATAAATCAGCACTGTTCAGGGCGTACAATTTATTAACGGGAACAAATTATTATCATCATTATGATTAATTGTTGTTATTATTATCATTATTATAATTATTATTGTTTTCTATTATAATTATTATTTTTTTTCCCTCAATTCCTTAATTCCTTTAATTTCATGTGTATTGTGCGTGTGTGCTCTCGCTCTCTTTCTCCCTCCCTCTCTCTCTTGCTTTCTCTCTCTCTCTCTCTCTCTCTCTCTCTCAAATACAACCGCCTCGTGCGAAGGATAGCAGCGAATTGATGCTCCCGCTCAATCTCTCTAAGCGCTTACTTTTACTTGTGTAAGGTGGCGCTACTCTCTCATGCTATCCCGCTCAATATAAATGTACCTTATATCTTAACACGCCTCCTTACATTTATATTTCTCACAATACAATATTCTTTAAATTGAATAGTTCTCGCAATTTTTTAAATCTTAATTTCCCAAGAGCCTTTGTTTATATATCTGCGACATTTTTCTCAGAACTTACTTTTACAATGTTTGTCAAACCCTTTATATAATTTTCATTCACAAAATGATAATGTACTTCGATGTACTTTGATCTCTTAGTAAAATTCCCATAGTTAGCTATGCTTACAGCGCCAGAATTATCCTCATCACTATTAACATGTTTATCAATTTTTACCTTAAAGATAGTTAACAAATCTTTAATTAACAGTATCTAACTTACAGCTTCTGACAGTGCGACATATTCTGCAGCTGTCGATGACTTAGTAACGCTACCTTGCTTCCTTGATAACAATGTTTTCAACATTTGCAGTATATTATGTTTCCATACAATTTTACAACATACCCAGTTGTCGATTTCCTATCTATTCAATCTCCTGCCCAGTCTACATCAACACAATATTCAAGAATATGTACTTTATCATTTCTCTGATATCTCAACTTTAAATCTTTGGTTGAATATAAATATTTTAGAATTCTTAACGGGGTGCCATAGTCCTACCATTACCGACCAAGCAATTGGCACAGTTTCAAGCTTATTAAAAATGAAATACATAAAATCACAAAAAATTAAGAGAACACTTCGCTGCAGTTTTGAACGATCTATCACCCAGTACAAGTTTGAAGTCGAAATATAAAGTGGTTTTTGCAAAAACTTTGAACAAAACAAAATTCGGTTTCTTTCAAAGTTTTTGCAAAAACCACTTGATATTTCGACTTCAAACTTGTACTGGGTGATAGATCGTTGAAAACTGCAGCGAAGTGTTCTCTTGATTTTTTGTGATTTTATGTATTTCATTTTTAATAAGCTTGAAACTGTGCCAATTGCTCGGTCGGTAATGATACGACTATGGCACCCCCTTAAAGCATATTTTAAATACGTAATATCAAAACAATTCTGTAATCTGCTTAAATAATTAACGCTATAACTCACATTTAATCTAGTTCCTGACCTAATATACAAGAGTGCACCTATCAAATTTCTATAATTTATTTTCTAATCTATCTCTTCAGCAGGTTCTAACTTTAAATTCTGCTCCATTGGCGTCTCATACAACTTCGCTTGATCAATCCTATACTTTTTAGCTAATGATTCTATATACTTTACCTGACCTAATGACATTTCGTTTTTCTTTTCATCATATTCAATATTAATAACTAAATATTTAATTACTTTTCCTAAATCGTTCATTTGAAATCTTCCTTCTAAGAAACTTTTTATAAAATTCAAGTTTTGTCTACTTTTACAACGAATCAAAAGATAGTATAAAAATATTATCAAATATGTAATCTTATCTCTTTTTCTTAAGTATACAAACAATAATCATGTTGCTTCTTACAAATCCTAAAGAACTTAAGTAACTATCAAGACACTCATAGAAAGCTTTTGGACTTCCACGCAAATTATACAAAGCTTTATTTAACATACACACTCTTTCAGTACCATCCTCATAGCCTTCAGGCTGTTTTACAAATACTTTCGACATAACTTTTCCACTTAAAAATGCAGTCTCAACATCCATTTGGTCAATTAATAAACCATTCTGGCAACAATAAGATAGCAATACGTTCAAAGTTTGTGTTTTCGCAACAGGTGAATAAATGTCATTCAGCACATCTTTCTGTTGATAACCTCTCACTACAATACTAGCTTTATATACGTTTTCACGTTTCTTGGTATAAATCCATTTTAAATCCAATACCTTTTCATTCTTTCGATTTTCAACTAATGCCCACGTTTTAATTTTCTTTAAACTGTTCATTTCTTTATTCATTGCATCTTGCCAAAAACTAGATTCATCACATTTAATAGCCTCGTCAAAATGTTCAAGCAACGGTTATGTTGTCTACATTACTATAGTGCACATAGTCATTATTTTTTGCAAAATTTGTATAGTGTCAAGAATTTCTATATAGTCACTAAAATATTAAATACACCATAATTAGAATGAATTCCTACCTTCTAGACCAATGAATGCATCAGGATCGACATGTGTGATTTGATTTCCTTCAAGTTCTAAGGAATTTAATAATACAAGATGCGAAAATACTCGTGCTGGAATTTCACGAAGTTGATTATGAGCAAGTCCTAAAGAATCTAGACTCTTTAAACCTAAAACAAAGTGTCAAATCAGCATATGAGACTATATAAGTATTTATTTATTGCTCATTTATTTTATTCATATTTCCACATCTCCAATTTTTACTAAAAGCATGTGTATAATCTATTTATTAAAAAGAAAATGTAAGATATGTAATAACGTGTTTTAACATGGTGGTTTGGAGAATAGTACATTCCGATACTAGTGCGATGAAATGAGGGTAAAATGGTCATAGGAGATTAAAGTTACCTTCTCGCTTGTACATCAAATAGTATTTTTTACACGACGTGTACAAGCCTGATTTTGTGAAATTGAGCTTTGCGCAAAGAGTGTCAAAAATAGTGTTGTGATTACTTGTAAAGGGATTGCACATAGTTCACGGCAGAGTCGCGGTGAAGATACAGCCATCAGCGACTGAGCACTAGAAACCAACCAACCCGTGATTCGGCAATCGTCTGTCGCGATACAAAGCTCAAATAAGCACCCCAGACTCACAAGGAAGGGTATCGAACCCGAACTCACCGATTCCAAAAATTTCGATATATGTTGTAGATCATGAAAAAATATGAGACACGTGTTTTTTCTTATCTGCGGAAAAACATATTTAGGGGGTGAAAACCACCCCTAAATATAACCCCCAGAAACGGATTTTTAAATATATCTCGGCTTCTACTGCGTATTTCAGAGTAAAACAAAATAGAAATACTTCTTATAAAAAATAAAGATAACTGAAGCAATTTTGACCCTAAGGGTTGCAACCCTTATCTTTTATTTTCAATATACATGATCAAAAAATTAGCTTATATATATATATATATATATATATATATATATATATATCAGCTCACTATAGGTCGCCTCTTCTCTAACGGATTTGCGGAGTATCATCCGATCTTAGTAAGTCATGCGTGCAGGCCTCTTTTCCCACGAGAAATTGGACAAGCTAATTTTTTGATCATGTATATTGAAAATAAAAGATAAGGGTTAGTTATATTAGTTAAATACTAAATAGTTAGTTATATATATATATATATATATATATATATATATATATATATATATATATATATATATATATATATATATTATCTCCCATCCGTTTATGGAGCCCATCCCTGTATATTAGTACCTACAGCCCAGAGATCCCTATGGTAAGTGACTAAAGAAATAATGGACCCTGGGGTTATAGACTCTAGATCGGGCTCCATAAACGTCCGAGAAAAATATTTTATGGGACCCGGGCTCCATAAAAGAAAACGGGCTCCATAAATATGCTCATGTGTATAAAAGGGCTCCATAAATCTGTTAAAACAAATGTATATATATACATATATTGACAGATTTTTGGACTGCTGAAGTAGAGTACACCGCGCTGTGAGCCGTCACAACAAACTTGACCTCAAGCACAGGCGCCAGCTAGGGTCAAGGTCAAGAAGTGACATATAGACACTGGTGTGTGTATGCGTGTGCATGTGTGTCTGTTTGAGTAGGTTAGTTGATATATATACGTAATCAGATTACATATTGAGTTAGCATGTTTGCGTCAGCATATTAAAAATATTTCAGAGCATCTAATTCCAACTAATTTTTATTCTTTTAATTCAATAATTTCAAAATACTTTTTCAAAAAATATTCAAATGTTAGATAGCTTTATTTCATGAAATAAAATTTAATTTTTATAAATTACAATTATTAGAAATGTAAGTTAAAAACCAATATGTTTAAAAATTTAATAAGAAAGGCAAAAATAAGAGCATAGTAAGTATATTCAAATTTTTCTATTTATTACCAGATAATATAGTATTTAATACATCAACAATTCTTGGCATGCGTAGTAATACAAGCTTATACAATACATCAGCAACATCGGACTTAAATAGAGACGCTTGCTCTTTTTCTTTACATTGTTTTTCTGTGCTAGAGATTATTTCGTCTATTACATTATTATCAACTAAATTTACAATATCTTTTACAATACTAGTTGTATTTATGCTTCATCCATGATACTACTTTTATTTTAAATGAACTCCGCAACGTCACAGATAAGATATCTTACACTGCTCGCAATAGAATTTAAATATTTAAGACGAGTATCGACACACTTTACAATAAATTCTTGGAGACAATGATAAGTTACTTTTTTCATTACTAAACTATGACGAAACCGCTTGATTCGACCAACACCAGGCCTCCTGTCTTCTTCAATTTCGATTGCTTTTTCCTGGTGACTTGTGGTGCATTTCGAAGTCCAACCATTGCCGTAAATTTTCTGATCCTTTAAACTGTTATCAAGCGCACAAAAATATTCATCAATGTCATCAAAACTAGTTTTAAATTCTACCCAGTGATCGTATAAAAACGCAACACTTTCAATGTCATTCGATAATAGCCGAACCACAGGTTTGTAGTACTAGTCGCCGAACTTGATGGTGAACTCGTCGTATTCCAAACCAATAATTATCTTCTTCGTGAATGATTTATTTAAGGCGTACAATATACAAACGACTTGATGTGGGTGTTGTACAGCTCTTAGTAGATCTGCCATGGCGATCGCCGTATCTTTACGAGTAGAAAGCGACTGATCCTTTAAATACAGCTCTTCAAACGACGCATAAGGTTAAAAAGTGCAGACGTTTAAGAAGTAAAGCATGAGACGAGCAAGGTTAAACAATGACGCACATGCAGTTCAAACAGTAAAATTTCCATGACACATGTTGTATCGTCTTACATCAAAACTTCTTTCATGTGATAATATAAATGCTGACAATTATAAAAAAGACATATTAGAGCGAGAGTTTTGTAAACATCTGACGAAGTATCCACCGTTATGAATGAAATTTTCGTCAGCATTTTATAGGGCACATGGTGTCTAACCACGATATCATTTTTCTACAAGTTGACAGCAAAATTATCGAGAATCTTCTTGAAACTTAAACCATTACTCATATAATATAAAAATATAATACAATATTGACCACATACATCGGATGCATCATTTTGAAGTTGTATTGAATTCCAAAGAAATGTTTTAGAATTTTTGCGCAAACGGTTAATGTGCTCGGGTACAGGACGTAACCCAAAACTATCAAAGTATAGGCTGTTAGAAGATTTATCCACGTAAAACGCAAGTCAATGCATACCAGTCTTGATATGATCGTCAGTGTTTACGATAAACGCCGTCGGCTTGGTCCACACCCGTGGGATATAATCGGCTGGGAATACACCTACAGTATGCGACAGGATTGGTGAATGAATCTTCAATATTTGAAGACTGTCCATGGTGAAGATTTAATTTTTATTTTGATAACCATAGCGTAAAGAAACGTACCCTGCAGTCAAATAATACGACTTATTTAGAGCACATCAATATTCATGACCCGAAAATTTTAAAGCGTGATGAATACAATATACGTTAGATGTTAGCTTATCGAAAGGACAATCTACGTCATATTTCATATTAATAATTTCGTTTGCTATAATTTTATGAAGCAACAGCCACTTTGCATTATCTCCAACATGAAACTTTTGTCACACTTTTTGATAAATCTTGCCGAGTTTTATGAAACACTTTCAAATCAACTTCACCTATTCACTCAGTAACAATGCTGAATTAACCCGTTATTTTATCTTCTAATTTCATCGCTCAAATCATGTACACAAGCCATCGGAGCCACTAATCAAGGACCGTGAAGATCATCATTAAGAGCAACTAGAGCGATTTCCTTTGGTGTATTGTTATTGTCAGTATCTTGGAGACACTGAATATCTATAACTAAATGCATCGTTTTTATGCAGCATGCAATGATGATCGCGACACAAAACGTACTGGCTACCAAGAAACAAATCTTTCACGTATATGTAGCACAACAGCTCCATCAGCGATTTGTTATTCCAACCACTAAAGTCTACAATAGCTTGTGTTGATGCGACACAACTACTTTCAAAATATTATCGTACGCAGCATAGACAATACAAGTTAAGCATTGGCTAATGCTTCAGCGAATTGTACATCTAATCCGACGTAACCGTGCTTAACCAAATTCCAATGAGTGCAAACGTTAGCCGATAGATCTGACAATAACCATTGAGATACGATTAAAGCGAGATTTGGTCCCGCTCATTAAGTAAATGTACACCTGTTCCAGAAAATAATGTATGATAAGCATCAATGTATAATTTTCTAGCTCCGAAGGTTGTAGTGGTCCAGATGGCATTTGTACACCGTCAACGTGTAAGCATAGAACATTTATATTAAAATGTTCAAAATTAAATGTATTTAAAGCTCGAAAGCTGTATTTAAAGCATTGACAGCCCTATTGTTAACAAATCCGATTCATTTTGGCAGTTGACCTGATATTATATTATGCAGAGTGATTGGGCGTGTGCTAGTGAAACACTCGGACTAATTTTTACGGGCCTAACTAAAAGATTGGCTTCGTCAATATGTAAAGAGTAACAACCCATGGGATCCATGAATCAAAAACTATCGCAAAACCTTATTGATCGCACTCTCACATCGATACCATTTATTAATAATTTTTCTGTATTGAACACATCGTAATGAAGATAGCCAATCATATCAACTGATTTTGTCACTAACAGTAATTTGCGGCGATACAGATGGCCTGTATTTGCATCTTGACCGTCGTCCAATTTTCCAGCAGCATCGTTGTACCACAACACACACGTCAAATGCGAATTTTTTTTAAGCGTTAGCGTTTGTTCACGGAGATAAAGATTTTTGATTAAAAAATATATCAACTTGATTCAATAAAGATTTCATAAAATTATTGACAGGTCCGATTCTGGGCAGCTGGGCTGTAGCGGCTTGTGGCACATAAACCGTAGTTTGTAGACTTACATGCAGGCTAAGCATTGTGTGAGCAATATTAGTATATTCTTCGCCATTGCCAGGTAACACAAATTCTATAGGTGAGTCATCAGTTAAAGACGATATTGGTTTATATTGTATCCAGTGTGAATTTTCTATCGTTGTTTGAGTAAGAGGAATTTCAAACAAATACAACTCCGACTTGAGACACTCGCATTAATGGATAAAAATGGCACCTAATCTATCCAAAAATATCACGCATGGTTCTCTTCATTTTCTTTTGTTTCGTTTGTTTTCTCTTAGCCTTGCGTTTTCTTGTTTTCCTTTATCTAGAACTGCTTTTTTTCTTTCTACCTCTGTGATTTGTATCAGAGCCAGCGCACATTCGTAACTGAAGTCGTTAGCCGTAGCGTGGTAATGTATATCCCGATTCCTCCATTAGTTTATCCAATTTCTCCTTTGCTTTTCGTTTGAGTACTTCGCCATATTCTTTAAAACGGTTGCGAATCGACTCTTTGAATGTTTCGTTTCGCGTAATAACATCAAACATAATGTTCATACCAGTATGCACAGCCTCCTTCCGAACAGCCTTGGTTCCACTGTGAAAATTGGGAGAACACGACGAAAAATTCCAGCCAAAAAGGAACCAATACCACCGTGACACCTTTGGTAGGGGGATCCGACGTAAATACATCCGATCCCACCATTAATCCGTTGTCCCCAATAAACATCTCCCCTCCACTATATCTACCAACAGCTTGCAGGTTGAAGTATTCTTGGTAACGATCCATCACTGTATTAAGAATGAGATCTAGTCAAGTTTCTTGAAATGGAGCGTCACCGTCAAGGTGCCGTTATCGAATGGGATTGCACGGTTACTTTGGTCCCTTACATCGATTTCAATGGTCTGTACGTGTAATTCTCGATATTTAACGATACTGCTCGCAACAATCGCGACTGAACATAACTTGTTACGTAAGGTTCACAAATATCACTATAAATCAAAAGCATGGACGGATTCTTCATCTTTTATGAAAATACTATCGTCCTTTCGAATCCCAACATTTTTCGCAATTTCTTGGGTAAATAAAGTTGATGATTGCATTCAGAGCAAGTTTTCTTTGCACAAACTCTGTAGACTATCACGTAACCGCCGAGATCGACACTGAATTCCAAATGGTCTTGTTATGTCCCAACTTTGGACATCTTTAAATTAGCGGGGTCTGCTTCGTTTTTCGATGAAGGGGATTGTTGCTAAACTTTATTAACGTTAAATGAATAAAACTTCTACCTTTTCTGTGGGTGAGGCTGTTAGTAAAGAACGAAATGACTCGAAAGATACTAAAGTGGCAGCGATCCATGCGAAGAGAAAGTGGGAAGCGCGCTCATTCTTGACCAAGGGGCAGTAGCGAAAAGACCCGACCTGCAGTGATTCGTCGCCGGCTGAAATGCACACTCTCCTTCATCCTGCGGCACTCCAGATCTTCCTTAGCAGGGCATAAGGCCAATACCAATATCCTCCCACTCCTGTCCGCAGAAACTCCAGTCTCTAATGAAGGACCTAAACTACCTATTATCTCTAGGGGGAGGTGGAAATAACGAGTGTCTCTGATTTTGCGACCCTGTAGGACAAGGCAAGATAGCGTAATGTGAACGAAATTAAAGGAAGAAACAACAACTTCACAAGATCGATCTTTCATTAAACTCAGAATGAAAATATAACTTCAAAACTTGAACGCGCGGAATTACAAACAACTTAAATATCATATTAAATAGTTGAGGACTATCTTTGGAGGCAAAATGAAATGATCTTATTTCTTTTTTGGAAACGTTTCGTTGGCTTAGTACGCTAACCTCATCAGGCCTTTATTTAAAACACAGAAATAAATTAACATATAAAACTTTTTTTTGAAGACAATTAAACAACAAAGTATAAATACAAAAATCAAAATTACCGAAATTATAACCATATATATCCTACGTCGATCAGATGTTATTCTCGACTGAAAACAATAACACGTACACTGTATTTATATACGAATTATAATTATGAAAAGCAATCAAAATAGTATTAATATAAAGGAAGATATCCAAAGACTAAGTACAATGTATTTTCCTATTATTAACGAACTTGATGCTGTATAACTCTTTATGTAAACATCGTCCAACTTATATAAATACAGTGTACGTGTTATTGTTTTCAGCCGAGAATAACATCTGATCGACGTAGGATATATACGGTTATAATTTCGATAATTTTGATTTTTCTATTTATACTTTGTTGTTTAATTGTCTTTAAAAAAAAGTTTTATATGTTAATTTATTTCTGTGTTTTGAATAAAGGCCTGATGAGGTTGGCGTACTAAGCCAACGAAACGTTGCCAAAAAAGAAATAAGATCATTTCATTTTGCCTCCAAAGATCGTCCTCAATTATTTAATACAAAAATGGATGGCGTTATACCTTCAACATTGAACTTGAGTCTTCGATCGGAAACAGACTCCCCTACAACATCATCTTTCTTTGAATATATTAGATAAACACATGGAATGGATACATGGAAGCTTCTTCAAAAATGGACAAAATCAAATCGACTACTGGCGAACAGTAATTCACAACGATGCTATCTTCTTGAATGCAGAAAATTTGGAGTGACACCACAACACATTAAAAATTTAAGTAAAAAGTTTTTCAATATAAGTTTTCATAGTAAATCATGTAAAAATAAGTTAAAAAATTTTATGAGCTATTTTGCAACTAAGTTATTAAATTTAGAAATCCGAGATATCAACTTTCATATAAAGTTTATCGAAGAAAACCTAAACGTTATAAAAGAAAAAATTACACTTTCCACGCTAGACGCTTTGACTATAGATAAGTTTTTCTTATTCACTTCTAATAAATCTAAAACGATGCGTGAAAAATTTGATTCTATGCATATGAATAAGCTCGCCTCTTTAAAGTCAAACGCAAGCGTCAATAGTAATAAAACTTCGTGTCTTAAGAATTTAACGAATGTTCAAATTCCGTCGGAAGTTATTGATATTATTACACTGAGTTCAAATTTTAGCCATATTTCAAAAATTTCTAATAATGATATAGTTAATACAATAAAAAATGTTGAAAACTGTCTCAATTCAGTACATATTAACAATGACGAGAAAAATGAAATACGGAAAAAAGTCACAAGATCTTTAAAAAAGGCTGTTAATACTGATATACATATACCATGTACAGACAGAGCTTTATCAGAAAAACTAAAAATAGCCAAAAACTTTTTAAAAACGCATAATGATATTTTCTTTATAAAAGCAGATAAAGGCAATGTAACGGTTTGTTTAGAAAAATCTATCTATAACGAAAAGATGGTGAATCTATTATCGGATGAAAAAACATATAAAAAAATAAGTAAAAGTCCACTGTAACGTTTATAAGATGGAACATATAGTATGTTAAATTATTTAAATAATAATGGTTTTTTGTACAAAAATTTTCATAAAAATAGTTTAACTCAATCTGATACAACACTGGCGAAATGTTATGGATTACCAAAGATTCATAAAATTGATGTACCGTTACGTCCTATTGTTTCATTAGTTAATAGCCCCACGTATTTCTTAACAAAAATAGTATATCAAGAACTTAAGAATGCGATACCTAAGCCTATTTCACATATTAATAACAGTTTTGAATTGAAAGAAAAATTAAAAAATATAATAATAACGGATGAATACACCTTACTGTCATTAGACGTAACGTCATTATTTACAAACATCTCGTGCGAATTAGTATTGGATAGTTTAGATAGAAGAGCGGTTTCCATCCATAATCACTGTAAGATCCCGCTTGATGAATTAAAAGAATGCACCGCTTTTCTGTTTAATAATACGTTTTTTACTTTTAATGGTCAAGCCTATCAACAGATTTATGGAACCCTGATGGATTCACCGATTTCACCATTATTTGCGGACATTGTAATGGATGATTTGGAGAAGAATTGCTTACGAGAATTAGAACTACATTATGACTGTATCCCTATTTTTTATTACAGATATGTTAACGACACGCTTATTTGTGTTAAAAAACAACACATTGACACAGTGATTAAAGTTTTTAATGCTTATGACATAAATTTAAAATTTACTCATGAACTAGAAGAAAATAATAAAATTAATTTTTTAGATATGACATTAATTAGAACTGATAATAAAATTTTGACAAATTGGTACCAAAAACCGACATCATCGGGACGTGTAATCTATTATTTCTCAAATCATCCAACACAGCAAAAAAAGAATATTATTTTTAACCTAGTTGATAGGGCGTTTTTACTCTCAGATTCTAATTTTTACTTAGACAATATAAAACTCATAAAGAAGATTTTACGTGACAATGATTATCCTATGTGGTTTATAGAAAAACATATCGAAATTAGATTTAAAAAACTTAAGTATGGTTATACATATAATACGCACCAAAATTGCTATGAAAAATTACCAAAATTGTCTTTACTGTTTAACAAAGATTTTAATAGTCTATCTAATATGTTAAAATCTTATAATATTTGTACAATCCCATTATTGAATAAAAGTTTGTCTTCGATCATTCGGTTAGGCAAAGACATAACAAAAAAATGGGATCGTACTAATGCGGTGTACAAATTTGATTGCCAAAATTTCTCTGCTACATACATAGGAGAAACTAAAAGATCGTTACACACACGCATTAATGAACATAAAATAAACAAAAATAAAGAGTCTGTTGTCAGTACACATCGATTAGAAAACAAACATGAGTTCGATTGGGAAAATACATCCATCTTAGATTTTGAAAGCAATTACAAAAAAAGACTGATTTCGGAAATAATCTATATAAAAAGCAATCAAAATAGTATTAATAAAAAGGAAGATATCGAAAGACTAAGTACAATGTATTTTCCTATTATTAACGAACTTGATCTGTATAACTCTTTATGTAAACATCGTCCAGCGTATATAAATACAGTGTACGTGTTATTGTTTTCAGTCGAGAATAACATCTGATCGACGTAGGATATATACGGTTATAATTTCGGTAATTTTGATTTTCGTATTTATACTTTGTTATTTAATTGTCTCTAAAAAAAAGTTTTATATGTTAATTTATTTCTGTGTTTTGAATAAAGGCCTGATGAGGTTGGCGTACTAAGCCAACGAAACGTTGCCAAAAAAGAAATAAGATCATTTCATTTTGCCTCCAAAGATCGTCCTCAACTATTTAATACAAAAATGGATGGCGTTATACCTTCAACATTAAATATTATAGGCTCGGGACGATCCGTCCCACAGCTCGATCGCAACGCGAATGAATAATGGTGCGGAGAGCGGGAGTGCTCCTGCTCTGGTTGTGGGCGTGGCTTAAGGTTCCGCCTCTTGAGTCAGGATGGTACACAGGTAGGGGCGCCACCATCGGCCCCTTTAAGAATCTATGTTTTTTTTTCTGAGGAATCGTGCTCATCGTCAATTAGTGAACGAAAACATAATCCTGATGTCGTCACAGAATTTGAATCCGTAATATTAGATACGCCGTTGGATATGCAAAAACTGTTGTCAGAACGTGAACTGCTGTTCGATAGTAGTATTTTAAACTCACTTATCCCAGCTGCTCGAATATACAAAATTTGACTCTTCATAATAAATTTTTAGATGAGATTACAGCCGTAAACATAATTTTCATTGATACTTCAATGTAATACTTTTAAACATCAATGTTCGCTCAAACATTTTAGTTAAGAGGCTCGTGCCATAACAAGTATTTATAGCACTGTGTGACCTAAATCCACACTTAGGTCATACCTATCTGTGACTTAAGTAGTCGATTATTGCACCGTGCTTATCGTCCTCGCTTACGCTCGGACACTACGACACGGTGCAATAATGGACTGCTCAAGAAGCGAATAGGCGTGTCAGAGGATTTAGGTAAACGTGCTATACTAAAGTACTACTACTAAGTATTCTAATTTAGATAAACTACAATTTTCGCCAAGGTTATATGGGAGCGTCTGGCAGAAACCAGCCAATAGGCACTCGCGTCACCTTTTTCGCATTAAATAAGCTCTATTCAACTCGCTCATAATTATAAGTTGGGGCCCTCGAACAAAACACAGGATATATATCGATAAATTTTCCCTCCTCTTTTCAATAGTTCTATTGTTTTTTTTTTAGCGCAGCCTACGGTCATGTTTAATTTTCATTAGTTTTTCCGTCACTAGAGGGACTTACGTAATAGATCTGCTCTCTATATCCAAGATAGCGACTTCAGGATTTACAAGTCCAACGAAAAATTCTAACGAAAAAAAATATAATTATTAATATTATTATTACAATTTTTTGTTGATAACACTTTACTTATAATAGGTTTCAATCATTGCTTTAATCGTTTTGATGAAACAAAGCGTCACCTAAACTAACAAGGGAACGTCCCCATGTGCCCGCTTCCGATTTCGCTCATTTTTTTATTTGTACATACAGAAATATTTGACTCTTATTTTTTTCGTCTTAAGTGCAAATCTAAGGGTTGAAATTCATCCCTACAGTTTACCCTCAAAAACTATTCTTTTAATTTTTACTTAAGACATTTCTTTTAACTAAAATGATTGCACATTATTAGATCTTAGAAGGGGAATCTAACCATGACATTGCCTCAATAAGGGATTGCTTTTTAATTTTTTTATAAAGGTGAAAGAGTAATTTTTTCAATATTTTTAGTATAAAAATTTATAAAATCATTTAATTTATTGGAAAATTCATTATTTTTGGATGGAACACAAAAATAACAGACATGGTTAGGTATTTTGTTAAAAATATTGTTTGAGGGGTCAACTACTCTTAGTCTTAACATCATAATTTTTATCTATACAAATATAATGAACAATTTTTTTCAAGAAATGTACTACTAAGTAAGTCGAATATTTACAAATATAGATTACAAATTAAATTTAGTCTCTATTTTCCTCTGTGAAGGGGTAAACTACAGGTACGTTCTTCTCTTATTGAGAGAATGTTCTCAAACGTCGATTGCTTCGTGATATATTGTAATACATAAAAAAATTCTAGACCTACTTTATTATCTATCGAAATGCAAATCTATTTCATAAAAACGAGTTTTATAGTTCACCCCCAAAAACTATGTTTGTCAATTTGTACTCAAAACACTGTTTTTTGGTATGTAAACCACTTGCAACTTGTGAGACCTCGACTATGATTTTAAGCATATTGTCTTAATGAGGAGTTGCCTTGTAATTTTAAGGGCAAAGACATTGTTTCTCTTGTTCTAATTATAAATATGTAGAACTTCATTTAATTTGTTTGAAAACTCATTATTTATTTGTAATATAAAAAAGATGGAAAGTATTTCGGCTTTTCTCTAATTATAATATTGTTGAAGAGATCAACTACATTTAGCTTAAATTTTTTCGAATAATTGGGTGCTTGCATAAAAAATAAATTTACATTTTAATCAATACGTCATGTAGAATGGCAAAAAATAATCGACACATATTTTTTTATTTTTTTGATTAGTTGTAAATTTACAACTAATTCAATGAGTTTTAACGCTTTCAATTGAAAGCGTTAAAACTCATTGAATTTTTCCCGTGACATCACGTTCATAAATGCCTGTGACGTCATTAGCATTTCAGTATATCTATCTATATATATAAAAAATCCGAAAATTTCAAACGTCTGTAACTCGATTAATAGTCATCTATATAAAAAAAGAAAGAATACGTGTATATTCTTCTTCAATATTCTAAAAGGTGGATGTAATGGATTTTTTCATGCAAAAACCGAATTAAGTGATTGTACATTTAAAAAAATATATATAACTTTAGTATCTGTCACTTATTTCGCTCATCTTGTGATGTGGTAGTTCATCAAAGAAAAAGATATGCATAACTAATACAGACATGTACATTTTTTTATTGAAATCGATATGTATTTAGCTCTGGGAATTCTCTTTATTGATGCGTAAACATTGAAGTGAATAAGAAAACTCGTATTTATTTTCGTATCGAAAGTAAGATAAAATGTTATGATTTTGATTTCCAACAAATTTCGTAAGTACGCGTACACGTATCGTTAAAATTCATGCATACTTTGACATCAAACTTTAAAGACAATGTGATATAGATTAACTTGTTGATCATTCATTTCGAATGTTGATCACAGGCACGTTCTCGCGATTTTCAATGGCCGGAGCATTTATTTGAAATTGATCAGCATGCAAAAATACGAGTAGAAGCACTTTTTTCAGATACTTAAGTGTTACGCAAAATTCTTTTTCAAGAAAAATTACTTGCGAACGGTAAGTAATTATTATTATTATTATTAAGTAATTATTCAATGAAAATTGTTAATATAATAGTGTAAATAATTTTGATGTATGTTGTTATGCTTACTCGTACATAGGCCTTTTGCATAAATTCGTATGTTTCAAATTAAAAAATTTTCTTACAATGGGCATTATATTTATTACTGCATGTAATTGTTCAAGAAATCTGTCACTATATCAAAGAAGAAAAATCGCTACGATTAATATGATTTCGATAAAAATCCATTAAATGCAATTATTCTTCTTACTACTAGTCTCTGAGTACAACTTCAAACAGTCATCTGTTAATGAAGCTGAGAAGGCCTTAGCAAATTCTTTAAATTCGGTTAGTTTTAGAGCAATGTCAGATTCAATGTTTGAAATACATGAAGAAATCTGTGTATATTTCAGCAGTTACGGAGATACTTCTATCGCTTACAGTATTGATACATCGCCGATGGAAACATATGACAGTGGAGAAGGTGATGCGAGTGATGACGAACATGCTGATGAAGATGATTTAAGTATTTCTTATCCATCCAGTTGATCACGTAGTTTTAAAAGTCCGAGAGACTCTGACTATAAGCGGAAAGCTATCGAATATTGAAAGAGTGGAAAAAAAGGTTTTCGAAGGTTTTCTTCAGTAGTGTCCAAGCTCGTTATTCAAAAGTGCAATCTGATCGACAGTTACAATGATGGGCTGGGCAGCTACAATCAAATAAGTTCCGTAAATAGAAACTTGACAAAATTTCAGAAATCGTACTGCAGAAATATTTTGATGCACATCAGAAAAATTAAAATAATTCATGCTTTCACTTTGCGGCTTCTGGGGATGAAAGCAGCAACGAAAGTAGAGTTGTCAGTTTAAAGCAGTGAACCTTGGTTGTTATGGTAATGATTTAAATTATATAATACATGTTTTCAATACTTTTAACTGCTGCCTGAAAGGAAAAATCCACTACATATTAATATCCGTGCAACGTTTGGGCATCACGCGTAAAATGGAAATGGATAGATAGATGTGTATTACTAATAGGCCAGTCAATAGAGGCAGAAAAGTACTGATTCTGTGACATAAAAATCAGGAGGAAACGAAGTGCACCGCCACTTTAGTAGCAATGTTAACTATTATTCTGCACGGTTTTAAACTCTTAACTCGCGTCGACAAATTTTTTATCAACAGTTTAATGCAAAAAACCGTGTTTTTTTCGTTTTTCGCGAATACAATGAAAACTAATAATCCGATCTTGATAGTACAATGAGATGAATTGTAAAGAATAAAAAGACGAACAAAATGAGAGGTCGATCGAGTCGATCGGATTATTAGTAAAGGAGAAAAATCGAAAAAAACTGCAAAAATGAGAATTTTTTCAAAAATTCATATCTCTGCTATTTTTCAAGTTGTAGCGTAACTCTTCCATGAAATTATAGATATTGATATGTACTTTATGTGTGCAAAAATCAGACACTGTCGGATTATTAGTTTTTGCGTAATTCCGATTTGAATATTTTCAGGTACTATCTTTAAGCGCGTCTGCATGCGTTACCGATGGTCCGATTTCATTTTTGAAAAAATATTTGGTGACTAGAAGAAAAATGTGACAAAATGTATATCTTCATTTTTCGTTTAAATAGTGCTACATGAGTTAAAAACGCGTTCAAACATACGCAAAAACGGCCAAGCACGTGAAAGTGGTTGAGCGGGGAGGGTCAAGCGGCGGGCGAGCGGCGGGCGAGCGCCGCGCGAGGGGGAGCGGATGGAATCGCGCTGCGCGCACTGCTTTACTCTTTATTTTCAATTATCTCAGCAACTAAAACAGCTACTTTCATTATCATTTTTTTTATTTTGGGGTAGCAGATCCTGGTGAAGCTATTTTTTCACTTGGATTCCGCGTATACCCGATGGGAAAGCAGCTGTTGGGAATTTTTTTCTGAAATATCTACTATTTAAAAAAAACGTTTTATTCTTGATATAATATATATTAACATTAATTCAATTTAACAAATTAATTTTCTATATCAACAGTATACAACCCAGAGAATGAATAAAATAAAATATTAAGTTAGACTTAAAAAAAATATTTTTATTATAAAATTTACTCAAACATTAAATAACTAATAAATTACATAACTATACAATTCTTTTTCTTTTTGTAGGCGGCGTACAATCTTCGAAGTTATTTTCATCGGTATCGCTATCACAACTTTCACTACCACTATGCAATTGTACTTACTTTCTAAATTATGGCATGAGTCATCGCTGCAATTTACACAAAGATTAGTACATTTTAAACCGTGTTTCTTGCAACTGCATGATGGATCTATGCATCGTTTTTTTATGCAAGAGCAAGAAATTTGATTCAACAATTTTCGCGGGATTGGCGGATCGGTACTCCCTACCGGCACTAGTTGGGTTTGCCTCACCTGCCATCCCCAATCCGTTGGTTGTAGATTCAAATTGCCCAGCCATTGCTGGATTTGCAAATACATACGGTAAGCATGCTGCTTTGCCGCTCCTTCAGTCGGCGGCAAAGACTCTAAAACAAGTTTTGTTTTTATTTTAGCCTTGCTAAAATGTAAGCATCGCAAATCGCTTAATCAAAAATTGATTGATTTTTTCCGCTCTGTTACTGTACATTCGTATAATTAAATTGTATGCATTGTTAGTTATTTCTTCGCAACTAGCATTTTCTTTATAAAAAAACTGCTGCTAATTTAAGCAATTTTTCTTGGTTAAAGCTTTCTATTAATTTATTTTTTCCCACTCGATAAAAAGCCGACGTCGTGTCGCATCCACAAAATACATGTAAAAATGCAACTATTTTTCTTAAATTTTTATGCTTAAAACTATCAGCATCAAAATACTCGTCCGGTTTTGAACCTTTCCCGTCTTTTCTAAAATAAATATTTGTCATATTATCTGCTAGCTGCTAAAAAATAACTAACAAATCTGTCTTCACCGACTATTACAATGTTTGTCTCAGAATCTGCACGAGCGTTCTCGATCGCTGTCATCACGATGAGACGATCGGCATCATCTGGAGCAATCTTTGTACGGAATCCATTTACATCAAGTGTAGCGCACAACATTTCTATGAATTTCCTCTTATTTATTGAGTTACTGAGAAATTGCTTTTGAGCAGCTACAATAATCGTATTTTCGTCAAAAACAATTTCCCGACCGATATTTTGCAGCCTACGCAAACGTTCTGCGCACTTTGTTGATGATGTCTCATCGTCGGGATACCCGTCAAAAATAAAATAACTATTAGGAGTGAAATACTTCTTTACATATGAAATATAACATTGTATGATATCATTAATTTGGGTATTATTTGGCCATACTATTTTATGAATAAAAAAGCCACCATCGACAATGTGCGTAGTATTTGTTTCGGTTGCCATATGTTGCAACATTGGAAATTCGAATAAAGAAGAGATTTTGTTCTCTTCCGCATACCATTTTCATCAAATAATGATAATGGTATGGGAGCAAGTTCGTAAAAACTACAATACTCCGTCATATCCTCTTGACTATTAATATTTAGGGAGATTTTTCGAAATATTAATAGCGGTGATATATACACCTCTTCATTGGCACTATTTTTTATCAATGTACTTGCTGCTGTTAAATGCATTACTTTTCTACTTCTTTTATACTTAATACAAGTAAATATTTTATTAGCCGTTTGTAGCATCAAAGCTTTCCCTATTATAAAAGCCTTATGGCAATTTACTTTATTTAAATCACCTGTTACACTAGAATAAATACCAACTATTTTATCCGTTTCGGGAAATGGGTTGTATGTTTCAAAATATTGTTGCACTTTTAATAAATCATCAGCGTCTTTTAATATACGTGAAACGCGATTATCAACATGCTGCTCTGAAGTAGCAAAGGTCACATTACAGAATGTCTCCATTGCATTTCCAACTTCCAGATCAGCGACTCTAGACAATACCCATTTACCGATAACATTTTCCATTAAACCGCGACCATGCGTTAGTCCACCATTGCATTTAATGGCCCGCACAAGAACTTGTTCGATACACATATCGGACCATGTGCCACGCCAAAAACGGTTTGAACTCCTAATACTACTGAAACCTTGCTTGCAAAACTTATCCTATTCAATAATATCCATTATATCGGTCAAACCCATCATTTGCTGCACATACAGCAGGCATGCTTTTGCATAAAGATGATGCCCAGAAGCGAAGAAAAATGGGAGTCATAATCTTGACGCATTCTAAGTGTTGTTGGAAATTTCCAGAACGCTCTGCATTAATGTAGTTTTGCAATAAACAAATTAATTTAAAATATTGTACCCACAGCTGACTGGTTGGCCCACTTTTTTCTAAATTTTCAATACAAAATTCAAATTTTTCTTTTATATTTTTAATGACTGGATCCGTAATAGAATAGTCCTCGAACTTTCCCTCTTCAATTTTATCTAAGCATGAATTAAAAATTTTTTTTCTTCGTCTGTGAATTCGATTTTTGCATATATCATTGTCGCAAGTGCAGCTTACATCAAGAGATGTCCCCTTACGGATCTGTAAAGTGCGTGTCCTGTCAATGCCTTTCCTGCTAACAACTCTGCATAGATTGCACAGAACGCTTCCTTCAACCCACTACCGGTCATTATGTTACCTATAGAGCCCAAAAACGACATCGCCAAATGGAAACCGCCTAAACGAGGGATGACAGATCCGATGTTGTGCGGATCGTTACTAGAATCTATCGAAGCGACAATTCGCTAGCTTTCATATATAATGATAAATCGATAGATACGAACCAGTGTTTTTGATTATTAGCATCTGCTCTACATCTAGCGTCAATTAATGACGTTAAAATTGTGATATGGTCACTTGGTGGAGCTTTTTTAAAAGACAAGGCTATCACTCTTTTTGTGCTAAAATCACTATTTAACGTGTGCATTTTATTCATGAAGTCATGCCAGTTTGTTGTACTATTTGGCAAAGTATATTTGCCATAAAAGTATAATAAATTTATTGGATCAATATTTATTGAAAAGTCAGAAACATCTTCTTCTTGCCAATCACGTATAGTAATCGTATCTAGTTTAAACAGTTTTTTATTCTGAAATTCCGTTAGTGGCAAAAATTCAAACTTGCCGCTACTCTTTTCTGGCTCCTTTTAATCGGTACTCCTTTTAATCGGGGAACGTTATCTTTAAAGATAACCGAGGAGGATGGTGTAAGGCACATTATGCCGCCCATGCAATGAAACGTATTTTTTCCATCAACAGTTCTAGTATTATGGTCGGCATTATCATACACAAATTGCACATATGTATCGCCGAATAAATTGTAGTGCTCAGGATCATGCACAAGAGAATTTTCAAACTTTACGGTTTCCGAGTAAGAAGCGCACAGACCAATATTATATAAACAATCGATGAGGCCACGCGCGGAATACTTCGTATGCATGATACTCGAAAGTCTCAATAAAATTGGGGAACAGAAAGATCGCGGCCGTACTGAAGATAATAAAATATGGGCTATGGTTATAATTCTGTTATCCCATTTAGTCCACGAGTCCTCTTTCGGTGTGTGTTTATGCATTTTGATTAACACATCGAGGAATAACTTTAACGTAGCAGGTATCTCATTAACATTATTTAAAAAGTCTGCTGGTGAGTTATAGTGCTCTAAATTGCAGTGCATTGCTCGAATATCTTGCAACACAATGTGACTAGCCATTTCTACCACTCTAAACCGTTCTTCTTGTTCATTTTTTTTTTGCGGTCGGAGTACCAAGTATCACGCAAATAGGTACCTAATGATCTTCTAAAACGTATAAATCGGTCGTTGCTGCATGAATATAGTTGCACTTCATCTTCAAAATGTTCACTTACAGCTTTTTCAATGCTATCTAATCGTGGTAAGTCACTTTGCCCGTGAATACTAGTGTACATTTCTAGAGTTGATTTTAATGAAAACTGACACTCGTCGCTATTTTCTAAAATATAATTTATAATAAAAGAAAGCAAATTTAACATATTCTCAGTTATTGGTCTTCCCAGAATATTATTCGGATTATATTTATAAAACTGGGTTAAACATTTTAAATGGTACGATACATTATTATCAATATAATGACTGTCATCTTGACTACGCAGGTTGCATAAATGCGCGGCTATTATTTTGTTTCATTTCTGTTTTCGGATAAACTGTTAATTGGGCGAAAATATTATCCATTGTACTTTGTTTTGAAATACGACAGCACTTTTGCTTGGATTTGAAAGTGCTAGTAGAACAAATAAAACAATTCATCGAAAAATCAAAATCATGTCCATCCTACCGTCTCTTTCTATTATTTCGCCATGATCCTGCTACGCCTTTAAAGCCATGTTAATATTCGATTGCCTACAGTACATAACTTGGCAAGTTCTATGTACACTTATTTCCTTTAAATTGCGCAATATTCTATCTTTTTTGTCTTTCCGCTTCTCGCTAGCTTTAATCAAAGATATTATACCTCTTTCTTTTATAACGCATGACTTGGAGGGTTCCATGGGCATATCGCAAAGTAAACAATTTTCGGACACGTCTTCCCACACTTGATTGTCTTCATTATCTTCTGCATTTTCATCATCCCTAAATAAAAAGATTTATTATATAAAAACCAGATATACATATAGAAATAGAAAATAAGTATTTATCTAATAATTATTGAAATATTTGTATTACATAACATTTGCAGACGTAGAAACTTCTCCGGTATCATGCGTAGATTCCATTTCTCGAGTACTTCGAGTGTTTGAGAATTCGAAAAAGGTTTTTAAGATTTCGTATTATATTTGGAAATTGAATATTACTCCTGGCGATAGAGCAGTTATGATTAATTGAATTGAAGAGTGAACATTATATGCTATTTGTATAAATACGTTTTCCAAAATATGGTAAATATTTGACAGATTTTTTGAAAGCTAGCAACAATATATGTATAAATCCTTAAAAAATATATTTCGAATGAATGCTTTTCAAACAATATTCTTTATAAGTTTAGAAATTATTTTTAATTGAAAAATTTATTCATTCCAATTAAATTTGTATGCAAATAGTAGATATTTGGCTTCCAAAAGTTATATCTGACAAATCAAACTCTTTCGAGATCAAGAAATATAAACTTGGTGGACTATTTTTGTTATCGAATCTGATAAGGTCGCCGCGTTTGGCATATATAATAACTTCGTAGATGTATGAAAGAATCATATCAGTTATTTAAATGAAAATAGTTAGTGATAAATTTAGGGTTGTAACAATATTGTAAAGTATACTGCAAATATACTGTATAGTAATCAGCATAAATATTTTTGCAATTCAATCGTCTGGACGCATTTTATAACCGAAAATAAATATAAAACTCATCTTGGACACTGACACTGTATTTACTTGAGCACTTGAAACATTTTTTTAATACTAAATTTAGCACTATATTCACAAATTATGATATTAGTTGTGATATAAAACTAAGAACGAAATAACTAAATAATTAATTATTTAAGTTAAAATGAAATTATTATATATATATGTTTCACCTAACCCCTTTATGGAGCCCATCCCTGATTTTACTACCTACGTCCAGAGTTCCCATATACACGTGACTAAAGAAATAATTCCTCTCTGGGTATAGAAACTCTAGGTCGGGCTCCATAAACAGGGATGTATTGATCGGTACTTTTGAAGAGATGTCGGCATTTTGAAGAGACCCCTCAAATTTCTCAAAGCAAGAAGTGATTGTTGGGTTAATCCAGTGCAACCCTGACCCCACCGTCATTGACTTTCTGGAACAGGTACTGGAGGGCATAGACGCGGTGACACTGGCACCACCGCCAGTGGAAGAGCCCTCCACACTTGTGATAGAGGAGTTAGAGGCGCCGGAACCATGAAGGGGACCTTCGGGTCCACCCGACGTAGATGCTGGTCCGCCCCGCTCCGGCGACCTCATCCTCCGAAGGAGCAGCGGGAGAAGAGCAGGGCTCGGCCGCAAGAAAAAGCACCAACCATGCCGACTGGTACAGGCCGAGTCCCCGAAGAGGAGACGACACGAGCCCGTGCACCGGAAGGTGATGCCGGCACGGATTGGGTCACTAAGGGAAAGGGAGGGGATGCTCCGACCCAGGCCCCGAAAAGGCCACCGACCGATGGAGTTGGTGCAGCCTGGGTCCCGGTGAAGCAGGCTCTGAAGGAGGCGCGGCGCCTCAGCAAGTCCTCGCGCGCTGCGGAGGACGCTGCCCTGGCCGCATTGGAGGGTTTTCTCTAGTACCACGGTAAGGCCGGTGAGCAGCAAGCCGGCAAATGGGTAGGTATGGCCAAAGGCCGGCGTGAAGAGCTCGCGGCCGCCGCAGAGGCCAGGGCCACCAGGCTGCGCCGCGCCGCCTTGCAGAAGGAGGAGGAGGCTCGTCTGGCACGTGCGCAGGAGGGCATGGAAGAGGCCAGGCGAGCCAGGGAAAAGGCGGAGGAGACGGCGCGTCAGGCCAAAGAAGAGGCCCAGCGTCGTCTCCTACGAGAAGAGGAGCGCCTCCAAAGGGCGCTCGAAGAAGAGCAGGCGGTCCGGGAGGAGTTCAATGCACAGGCGCTTCCCCGGTGCTTCATGCGTGGCGAGCCTGGGGTAACGAAGTCGAAGAATTGCCCCAACCAAGCTCGTCACAAGGGCCGCCGGACTCGCACCCGGGCCAACTGAAGAGGGGTGAAGCTCCGAAGAGGCCCCTTTGTTTTTTTTTGTTGTTTTTATGTTTTTTTTAATAAAACAGAGAAGCTAATGGGAGACTCCGTTTCTTATACATCCCTTGTCCCAAATTCCTTCCCGAAAGGCTCCACCGAATTATCCTTATTTTCAGGTACGACGACGGCCATGGATGGTAGAGCTGCTCGTGATCCCCTAAGTAGCGTCTGGCGGGGGGGGGGGTAACGCGTGCCCAGCCGCGATTCAAATGTACCGGCCGAAGGTAGTGAGCGCGCGCGCGCAAATCCCGTGCAGCCGAACCGACGCTCGCGGGCCAGCAACGCTTGCGCGCCACGCGTAGCGATTCGATCTCGCGACGCGGAAAATGCCCGTCATACGTCGCGAAGCTGCTAAACTTTTCCCGCGAGTCACGGCAGCCATCTTCACGTAAGCTGTCGTGCCGAGCACACCGGAAATTGATCTCGCTAAAGTTTTGCATCGGGTCCGCGTTGGTTTTTTGTATTTTTGAGTGGTGTGTGTGGTGGTGGCGCCGAACCGCGTGTATCGGCGAGAGAGAGAGAGCGTGATCCCCCGTCGCGTGTGCCACGAGAGCTGTGAGATGAACGAGCGAGGAGCCAGCAGTGAGTCAGCTTGCCGACCCGAGTGCGAGAGAGAGAGAGAGACAGAGCGCAAATTCGGTGCGAGCGACAGAGAGCGAGACGGAGAGTTGTGTGCACCGGCTGCTCTTTAGAACATAAGTCTTCTGCTCTCTTCTCGCGAGATTTATGTAAAGGCCTGTACGGAAATCGCCCCATGAAAGCTTTCAGTGCCGTGTACGTGCGGGTGTGTGTCAGCCCGCCGTACTTTAACAACGCGCGCGAGAACACCTTCTTTGCCGTCTCTGCTATTTCTGGAATGAGGCACTGCATATTCTGCAACAGGCAAATTGACCGCGGAGATTGGTGAGACTGGGTTGCGGAAAACAAGGACGGACAAGGGGTAGTACGGACGACACATTTGGACGGCACAGGTAACGCTTCTTGTTGGCTCGGGTTCGACGGGGACTTAGTTGTCCAGCGTCAATAGGTATGGGCTTCTTTTTCGAACCTTTTAGTCTCCCTGGGCCTCGCTTAGGTTCAGGTGGACCTGTCACAAGCTTAGACCGGCCATCGCTCGCACGCTTTCCTGGCCTAACTAATAGCTTGGTCTTACGAGGTGGACCGCGCCTCTTAGCCGTCGTCTGAGGCCGTACATTCCCCTGGCTAACTCTGTTGCCCACTGGCACGTTACTTTCGGCTGAAGAGTCCCACGGAGGTAGCGACTGGGCTACTTCTTGACTACTTTTATCCAAGTAGTCCTTGGGCTCATCTGCGGAGACGTATCGCTTGAGTTGCTGCGCATGGACGGGACGTATCGTTCGACCATCCTCACCTTGGATCCCATAGGTGTTTTCGCCTAGAATATTCACTATCGTGTAGGGCTCCGCGTACTTCGGGGCTAATTTGGCAGAAATCCCCTCAGCTGCTGAGGATAGTACCTTATTTTCTCTCCATACACGATTGTCTAGACAGAATTCTGGAGGTTGACGATGAGCGTCATAATATTTGGCTTGTCTCGCCTGCTCCGCTTGCGCGTTGGCAATTCACGGAGCCTGTCCATGCGCGTCACCCAATTATTTATCGCCTCTTGCTGCCCTTGCTCTTCGGCTAACCTGTCTTCCTCTCGCCTTAGTGTCTTCGGTGGGTCAGGCTGTCGGCCGTAAATGAGCATGGCAGGACTTATCTTAGTAGAGCTATGTTCGGCCGTATTATACGCGAACGCCAGCTCGTTTAGATGCTCATCCCAAGACCGGTGATTCTCCTCAGCGTAGGACATGATCATGGTCTTCACCGTTCGGTTCACACGCTCGACGGGATTGGCTTGAAGATGATATGGTGATGTAAACGTGTTATGCACGTTTCTCTCCTTTAAGAATGCCTCTAAGGGTACATTCTTAAATTCAGTCCCATTATCGGAGAGAAACACCTCGGGGACTCCGAACCGCAAACATACTTGTTCGTTGAGCCCGTTTATCACCGATTTGCCATCTGCCCTTTTTATCAGAATTACTTCGATCCAGCGTGTGAATAGGTCCTGGAAGATGAGAATGTATTTGTGGCCGTGCTTGGTTTTAGGGAGGGGTCCCACAATGTCGGTGGCCACGATTTACCATGGACTTTCTGTAATGCGACGTCCCATGAATCCTGCTGGAACGCGCTGTTCGACTTTGCACTGCTGGCAAATTTGGCACTGGTTCACGTATCTGGCCACATCTCTAGACATGTGTTGCAAATAATACTTCCGTCTTACTCTCTCTAGAGTTTTCTCGCGGCCCAAGTGCCCAACAGTTGGAAAGTTATGGTATTCTCTCAGTATTTCGCGTCGCTTTTCGTGAGGGACTGCTAACTTCCATGCATCGTCGTCGCCGAGAGATTCGTCTATGACTTCATTAGTATCGTACTTGTACAGTCTCCCCACCGCCAGCTTGAATGTGGGGAAGTCTCGCGGCTTCTGTTGAGCCTCTTTCACGATCTTGAGGTACCAGTGGTCGTTTGTATCGCGCTGGAGCTCTAACACGGCGACCGCTGGCTCTTCTTCCTCGAACATCCGTGAAAGGGCATCTGGGACATTGTTCAACGAGCCCTTTCGATATTCGACCGTGAAACTGTGGTTCTGCAGCTCAAAAGCTCACCTAGCTAACCTGCCGGTCGGATTTTGGAGGTCACGGAGCCACTTCAAGCTGCTATGGTCCGTGATAACCTTGAAGTCGTAGGCCTCTATGTACGGACGGAACTTTATGATTGCCCAGAGAATTACTAGACATTCTTGTTCTGTCACGCTATAATACCTCTCGGCTGCGCTCAGAGTTCGACTCGCGAACTCTAGGACTCTTTCATCGCCGTCAATTATTTGGTATAGCACCGCCCCCAAACCTGTATCGCTCGCGTCAGCTTGAACCACGAACTGCGCGTTAGATACCGGTCTGTGTAGAATCAGTGCAGAAGCTACTAGCGCTTTTAGCTTTTGGAAGGCCTCTTCTTGTGTTTTCGACCACTCATATTTCCGATCCTTTTTCGTTAATCCGGTCAGTAGTTCAAAAACTTTCTATACCACGAGGCCATTCCTAAGGAGCGTCTCAGCTTCTTAGGTTGTCGGTACCGCATACTCCATGATGGGCTTTATTTTCTCGGGGTCTGGCTTAAAACCATCTCTATTTACTATGACCCCGAGATATTGGACCTCATCGTGACAGAAGATGCTCTTCTCGCGATTTATTGTGAGGTCCGCGTCCTGTATCCTGTCCAGAACTCTTTTTAGAACCTCGTTATGCTCCTCGAATGTCTCTGTGACTATTATTATATCGCCGAGATACGAGTAAGCAAACGTTCGAGTTCGGGGCTGATGACTTTGTCAATCAGCCTCTGGAAGAACGCTCCAGCATACGAAAGACCGTAGAGCATTCTCGTAAATGGGAAAAGCCCTTTACCTAGCACGGTGAAGGCCGTAGTCTCTTTGGACTCCGGGCTAAGTGGTATCTGGTGGTACGCACTGCTTAAATCCAACGTGGAGATGTATTGCGCTTTCTGCAGTTTGGGCAAGATACTTTCCATGTATGGTAACGGGTACGCGTCTGGCCTTGACGCTGCGTTCACTTTGCTGAAGTCCAGGCAGCAAAGGAACCTCCCGTTGGACTTGCGTACCATAACTACTGGACTTTACCAACCACTTGTCGAGGGTTCTATTATTCCCGCAACTAGCCTTTCATCCACCTGTTTGTGCATCTCTTCCTCGAGTTTCTGAGATACAGGGTAGTACTTCTGTTTAATCGGTCTTGTAGATCCGACGTCTATTGCATGCTCGATCCACGAAGTACACCCTAGTTGTGCCAGGCTGTTACTGATCAGCTGAGCTACTACAGCTTCTACCTCTTTGCGCTGTTCCTCTGTTAGGTTCGCCAACCCTATAGCTGATACGGACACGGTGCTGTTTGCGGTTATGGCGGCTACTTCTAACTTTACGCTTGCATCGTCGTCCTTGAGATGCAGCGTGTTACTGTGGGGTCTAAGACGGCGCTAAACTTCTTAATGAAGTTTACCCCCAAGTAGCACTCCGTGTCTAGATCTGGCATTATTGCGACGCGCACTTCTTTGCTTACGCCAGCCACGGTCATGGGCAGATACACATAGCCAATCACTGCTATGCTTTGCCCGTTTGCCACCCGTGCCGTTAGGCCGCTGGCTGGCACTCTTTTCCAGAGGCCGTAGCGAGCTGTAGGCATATGGAATTCATCCCAGTCCAGGAAGCTCCTGTATCGAAGAGTGCTCGTAGCCTGTAACCGGCTACACCTACTTGATGCCACCATCGCGAGCAAGTTTCCTGGTTGGCTTCATTCGGTTGAATCACGGGCACTTCTTCGCTCTCCACTCCAGACGATTGGACCGAGTTACCCTCGGCCTGTGATGAGAGAGCTGGGGGTGTGTATGTGGCTGTGTTTACCTGCCCCCCTGGCCGTTTCCCTGTTCGTTTCCGGCAGCATTGGGCGTGTTGCCTCCCTTTTGCTCATATCCGGGTACCCTTCGGTACTCTTGCCTTTGTGGAGGTCCGTTATTTCTCGGACTTTGCGGCCTAGCCTGGTGGGCCGAGCTACTACCCCCACTAGGCGGGTTTGTAATTTGCCCGCCCTCCCGCCGCCTATTTTCCCAGTTACCCTTCTTCTTAGGTTTTCTGGTTGGCAGCGGGCTAAGCTTTTGCCCATTGCACTCGTCGGTGCCTTTCTTTGTCAACGCCGATAAGCATTCGGCCATGACCTGACGGAACATAGCCTAGAGGCTCTCTCGAGGTTCGTGCTGTTGGTGTCCCATCGCCGCCACACCTCGATTCTGCTTTTTCCGCTGATCCGCGGGCGGCTCTGCGGCACGTAGGCAAATTCTGGCATATATGTGCGTTCGGGCGGTCGTGGCGAGTGATACACCTTATTTGGCGCGAGCGCTAATTCGGCTTCCCGGGCCAGGTCCAGGAGCCCTCGGTTTTTGCTTTGCATTACCATCTTTTGCAGTTCTTGCCGCATGTTCCGGTGCAACATATCTAACTGTTGAGCAATGCCAGGCATCCGAACTAACTTGAGGATCATGGCTTGTAGATTTACTACGTAATCACGCGTAAGTTCATCTCTGTCTTGAGTCCTCGCGTTTATTTCCGCCAGGACGCGTTGCTGATGTCCCCTGTCCCCGCCATACATGTGCGTTATGGGCTCTTTGAAATCTGGCCACAACCGCTATTAATGGCTGTTACTCCGGCACCAGGTGGCTGCTACCTCCGTTAGGAGCTCTGACAACGACGAAAGCACCTCGTCGTCGGTCAGATTAGCTAGAGCTCTGCATTCCTCTATTCTTGTGAGGAATAACTCGACGCTCTGCTCCTTTGAAGACCCTGAGAACCTGATGTGCCATTTTCGGACAATCTGGCCCACATCACGGTTCGTCTGTTGAGGCAAATACGTATGCCTCTCAGAAGGGTCCTGGGTCGCGCCACTCGTAGTCTGGCTCCATTCCTTGTCTGGCGCTGGGAAGAATTTCTGGTATCATTGCTCCCACCCTCTGTCGGGGACTGGAGTCTCGGGCTGCTTCTGTTAAACTCCGCATACGTGAACGTGTCTTGGAAGTTCACATGCGGTGTTCCTCTTCTACGACCCGTGCTTGTGGGTTATACTCCCTCCAACTGCGTACTTAAGGCTGGATGTCGAGCTCCTTGCAGTATTCGTACATTTTTTTTAAGCTCTTCAACCTCGTCGACGAGTGTTTTGATCACCGCCAGTAGCTGCTACGATAATATGCTGTCTTCTACTGCTATCTCAGTGGTTTGCGACTCACGCTGTCGCAGCGACTCCAAGTTTTGCGGCTGTGGCGTATTTCGCGATTGCTTCCAGAACCCGTGCTGCCCATTTCGTGCTAACAACGACTCTTCTTCATAGTTACGCTGGAATTGTCGTTGCCTGCGCTGCTCTTCCAGGAGCACTTTCTGCCACTGCTGCTGCTCCTGCTGCTGCTCCTGCTGTTGCTGCTGCTGCTGCCGTCGCTGCTGTTCCAGCCTTTGTTGCTTCTGCTGCTCCAGCAGCTACTGCTGCATTTGCTGCTACTGCAGTTGTTGCTGATGCAGTTATTGCTGTTGGAGCTGTTGCTGTTGGAGCTGTTGCTATTGAAGCTGTCCATCGGCTTCGGCTGGAGATGTCCCGGTGGATGCTGCAGAGCTCAATAGCTCTGTCCCGGAACTCTCCTGGCCGTTTGCCTCTTCCAATGGCTCCACCACTGCATTATATGCTTGTTGTGGAGCGTTCATCCTCCGAGACTCCGAGAGTTTCTGCATCACTATCGGGTCATCTAGGAACGTTATGAACGGGTGCGGGTGGTCTGGGTCAGTATTGGGATCGACAATAGTCGACCTAGACTTGTCCATCAACGTTAAGTCGATGAACGCCCTTCGGGACTGCTCGCGTTTAGCAAACGCTTGCTTCTCCGACAGCTCCGGCTCTGGCACGAAATCGGCGGCACTGTAATCGCCCATAAGCCACTTGATCGCTGTCAGCATATTCACTGATTGCAGATCTGACTGCTGCAGACCAAGGGCTTGCATGGCCTCGTTTATTTCCTCTTCGGGCTGTGTATACGTCCAACTGAGTATCGCAGATTCCGCAAACTGCGATGATCGAGCCATGGTGTCAATTAGTTGTGCGCTTCCCCACGAGCTTATTTTACTAGCGCGAGTAGTATCCGGATTGATGGCAGAGAGAGTTTGCCTTTTCAACCCCTGAGCTAGCTTTTTCAACGCGAACCCGGGTTATTTTCTAAGAGCTACGGCGGTTGCTCTTAACCCCGATAACGCGCGAGGGATTCGCGTATGCGGCTCTAAAAAAATAAAAGCTATTTTTGTAATTAATTACTATTTGTAATAATAAATATATGAGAAAAAAATATATATATATATGTGTCAAAACCGACAATATCACAAAAAAACAAAAAAATAAATACAATTTTGACCTAAAAAAAAATAAAACAACTTTGAAGTTCGAGGAGATTTTTGCGCTCGAGCTTTTACTCGGGCGCACAGTCAACTTTTTGTTCTGAGTGTGCTTGCCCACTTTCTCTTGATTTTCCACTAACTGCACGAGAAAAGAAAGAAAAAATTTATTTTTCTTCAAAAAAAAAAATAATTCGTACCATAAAGACGAGAGAAAGAAAGAAAAAAAAATTTCTTGAGTCGAGAAAAAATTAATTAAAAAAAATTAATTACCCCTTAAAAAAAATTTTTGTCGTTAAAAAAAATTTAATTGTTATTAAAAAGAAAATTATAATTGTTGAAAACAATTATCCAACTTACAAAAATTTCGCGATCGAGATCCCTCCTCGCCGGCACTCTAGGTCGAGGGTTATTGGCTATCGCTCTCCTAACCTCTCCACCGCACTCTCGCAACAGCACCGCTGTGTCACGCACACGCACACACGCGCCTACGAGCTGCGGCACGAAGAGCCTTTCTTTGCAGCTTACGCTCAGCTACGTTGCTGAGCTTCTTCGCGCCAAGCTTCGCCGCGAATCACGTACGCGCCGCGGGTCCTTCTCCACCCCCAAAACGTTGGGCGCCAGTTGTAACGGGATGGCTAGTGGGGGAAAATCCCAAAAAGCTACAGGCCAGCGATGCCCTAGAAACGGTGCCACGGGTGTCAGACTAAAATGGCTTGCCCGGGTATCTGCTCCTGGAATCCCGAAAATAACGCGAAGATCGCACGCGAAGATCGCTTTCCAACTAATTGGATCGCTGAGTTAAAAGCGCGCGCTCGATGAGTAAAGCGCCCGGCCGCTATGCTCAGATATGAAAGCGACTGGCGGAGTCGTTTTCCCGCGGAGGCGGCGGTATCCAGGAGAAGGACAGGTTGCAATGAACAACGCGACGAGTAGCTAGAAATCACAGTATATTAAAATCAATAATAACTACATGCACAACGCCCGTGCTTATTAAAACAATAAGTTAGTTCGCGCGATACAGTTAATTTCAAACACGGGAACATTACGGTGCGCGCGCGGCGAAGCTGCTGTTCTCGCGCGCGTTGTTAAAGTACGGCGCGCTGGCACACACCCGCACGTACACGGCACTGAAAGATTGCACGGGGCGATTTTCCTGCAGGCCTTTACATAAATCTCGCGAGAAGAGAGCAGAAGACTTACGTTCTAAAGGAGCAGACGGTGCACACGACTCTCTCTCGCTCCCTGTCGCTCGCACCGAATTTGCGCTCTCTCTCCCTCTCGCACTCGGGTCGGCGCGCTGACTCGCTGCCGACTCCTCGCTCGCTCGTCTCACAGCTCTCGTGGCACACGCGACGCGGGATCACTCTCTCTCTCTCTCTCTCTCTCTCTCTCTCTCTCTCTCTCTCTCTCTCTCTCTCTTTCTCTGTCTCTCTCTCTCTCTCTCTCTCTCTCTCGCCGATACATGCGGGTCGGCGCCTCCACCACACACACCACTCAAAAATACAAAAAACCAACGCGGACCCGATGCAAAACTTTAGCGAGATCAATTCCCGGTGTGCTCGGCACGACAGCTTACGTGAAGATGGCTGCCGTGACTCGCGGGAAAAGGTTAGCAGCTTCGCGACGGATGACGGGTATTTTACGCGTCGCGAGATCGATTCGCTACGCTTGGTGCGCAAGCGTGCTGGCCCGCGAGCCTCGGTTCGGCTGCGCGGGAGTTGCGCGCGCGCGCTCAGTACCTTCGCGCGGTAGATTTGAATCGCGGCTGGGTACGCGTTACAATATGTGTGTGGGTGTGTGTATATATATATATATATATTTTTTTTTATTTATTTATTAACCAGAGTCATACAAAATTACATTACAAAAGTAGTCCAGCCGAGGAAGTCACTTCCTGTATGCTGGTCTGGTATATATAATAAACTTACAAGCTAAACTTACAATCTAATACATTTCTTTTAGAGCGTATTTGTTTACTCTCCTGTAACTTGGTTATAGGGAGAAACAAATTTCAAATATAAATAAAGCTATGTCTCTTCCACTCTCACCAATATCTTATTAGCATAGATCTCGTAGTTGTAGGTGTTTCTGTTATTGAATTCTTGTTTCTTGCATATAGTATCCTTTCATGTTTGTTGAGTCGAGCTGGGCATGTAAGCCCAAGTGCAGTGACCCTATAATGAGGGAACATGTCCCTGTGTTGGCTACTGGAATCGCATTTACAGTTTGATGTGAAGACTATTTCATATGTTTTTGTTTATGGATTACTGTTCGAGTTGGGCCACTTAGTAAATTTCCTTATAAAAGAATATACTTTGTTTGGTTGTTTAATTTTTTCTTCCATTTCTGTAGTAAATAACTGGATTATGCTGTCTGCGATTATGTTTATATTTTGCAAGTATCTATCATTATTGAATTTTTTTAATTTGGTGTAGTTATAATTTGTCATTCGTTGGTGTGAGTGAAATTGGTATCGTATGCATTTGGTTATCGAGCAGATGTATGTTCTAGTATCTAATAATAATGCGTCAAGCATAGTCTTATCCACATGGACTTCCGATGTAGACAGTCATACTTGACAGTTGTTTTCCTTCCTTTATATTGTAATATTACGGCATGGTCCTTTCTAGTGCATTTTACTTCATGTAAGATTGTTCTGATTTTATTGCAGTCTATTCTAATTTCTTCTCTTGCTGTGTGTTCATAACTTGTTGATCTTAATTTATTTTTATCCATTCTCTTAGTTTAATTTTTCTGTTGTTTTTGTTTGTTAGTGTTTTGAGATTATCAGGCAGACTGTTATAACAAGTGATGGCCCTTAAAAAACTGATCTTGTTACTTATTCTTTTGTTTTGTTTTGGAACTATGATGCATTTCTTTCTCGTGATGCTATTTGAATTTATAAAGTTATCTTTTAAATCTTCGTAATGATATAATAGAGATCCGTAAGTGAATTGTTGATCTAAATTTAGTGGCTGTTTTTCATTTAAAAAGTTATTTTTGTTTATTATTTTGAGAATTCTGTATTGTAGAGTTTGAAGAGTTCTAGTTATGCTTATGTATGCTCCTCTCCATGCAATTATGCCATAAGACATGATACTATGAAAGAGAGCGTAATAGAGTATCCTCAGATTTTGTTGCGATAGTATTTTAGTGAGTTTATAAAAAATAAAGATTAAATATTTTAATTTATTATAAATATTTGTAATGTGGTTTTCCCATCTCATGTTACTATCAATGGTTATTCCTAGGTATTTGGTACCGTCAACTCTTGTTATTTGTTTTCCTTGTATACAGATATTTCGATTTCCCAGAGTGCCGTTTTGTGTACTTCCAAATTCCACGTAAACCGTTTTATCAATGTTTAAGGATAGTTTGATTAGAGCCAGCCAGTTTGATACTTTATTTAGGTATAGGTTCATTTTTATTTCTATTTCTAGCCATGATTTTCATTTTACAATTATTGCACAGTCATCAGCAAAAGCCAATATTGAAAATTCTGGTATAGTTTGAAACATGTCATATATGTAGATAATAAATAATAATGGTCCTAATATTATTCCTTGGGGGACACCCATTTGTATTGTATCGAATTTGCAATTTGAATTGTTTACTTTTATTCTTTGTTTTCTGTTATCTAAGCAGCTTTTTAGTAGTTTGTAAAATTTACCTCTTATTCCATAGTTGTATAGTTTATTGAGAAGTATCTCATGATTCACTGTGTCAATTGCCTTGGCAAGATCAAGAAAGGTAGCTGCTATAGGTTCACTTCGATCTATTTGATTGTATATTAAGCTTGTTAGATAATTTAGTGCATCTTTAGTACTTTTATTTTTTCTGACGCCGAATTGTTTCTGTGATATAATTTTGTTTTTATCTAGAAAGCTTAGTAACCGTTTATGTAATAGTTTTTCAAATATTTTTGCGATATAGGAGATAAGAGATATTGGTCTATAGTTGCTTGGCAAATGTTTTTCTTTTCCTTTGATATCGGAATGAATTCTGCTATTTTTAGAGCATGTGGCCAGACACCATGTTCTATGCATGTGTTGTAGACGTCTACAAGTGGTTTGCTAATGTGTTATTTTAGTTTTTTTTATATCTTGTGCATCTATTTCATCTATACATCCTTTTTTGTTCTTTAAACTTGTGATAATGTCATTCATTTCAATTTGGTTAGTTGGGAATAGATACGCGGTTTTCGGATTCGTGGGTGGCATTTGTAAATTTTCATTTTGAGTACATACTATCTTCTCACTCATTTTTCTTCCTATATTACAAAAGTATTCATTCATCTTTTCAGCTATCTGAGTTGAGTCAGTGATTTTTATATTGTTATTTTTTATTGTTTCTTTTCCAAGTTTTTTATTAATTATCTTCCAAAGATTCTTTTGGTTAATTTGGTTCTTTTCTATTTGTTTTTTATCATAGCCATTTTTTGCTTCGTGTATAGTTTGCTTTAGTATTTTTACATAATTCTTGTAAGCATATATATATGTATATATATATATATATATATACCGGGTGTCCCATTTTAAAACCAGCAGGCAAATATCTCGAAAACTAAGGGAGATGGAAAAAAACTTTTAATACAAAAGTTGTAGGGTTGAGAGGGGCCCAACTAATCGTGAACTTGGTTATGACCTTGAGGTCAATGATCAAGGTCATTTGAAGGTCAAATCGATTTTTTCAAATGAGAACCCCCAGTTTTGACCTCGTAAATGGAAAGAGCGCAAAATTATACGTTCAGATATGTCCTTGAGTCAAGGTCATGGTCATGGTCATGGTCATGTTTAAAATCAAAATCAATCAACGCATCAGAACATTCCCATAATTAGGTATACGAGACAAATTGTTAAATACAAAAGTTGTAGGGTTCATAGAGGCCGACCTGATCGTAACCTTGGTTATGACCTTGAGGTCAATGATCAAGGTCATTTGAAGGTCAAATCGATTTTTTCAAATGGGAACCCCCACTTTTGACCTCGTAAATGGAAAGAGCGGAAAATTTTACGTTTAGATATGTCCTTGAGTCAAGGCCATGGTCATGGTCATGGTCATGTTTGAAATCAAAATCAATCAACGCATCCAAACATTCCCATAATTACGCATACGAGTGTTAAATACAGAAGTTGTAGTGTTTGGAGGGACCCAACTGATCGTGACCTTGACCATGAACTTGAGGTCAAGGATGATGTCGTTTGAAGGTTAAATCAATTTTGTTTAACGGCATTTAACGTATTCATTATTAAAAAAATGAGCAATGCTATAGCCATGAGGGAAACGATTTATCGTAGGAAATTACTTCAGGAGTCCCAAACGTATTTTATAAAAATTTTTTGAGCCTTATTGTGCTAAAGCACGAATTTTCATCACTTTTGACTAGATAGGCGTCACTGTGCGTCGCTCGCCGTCGACTGCTTTCGTCAGCAGTCGTACTCACCGGCGTTACAACGCGCGACTTCGCCGACGCGCTCTTTCTCCGAACGTGTTGTCCCGGCTGCTCAGAATCGCGCGAGCATTAAGTATTCGCGCCCGCGGAGGCCGGCGGTATTCTTCACACCGTGCCACCGAGTAGGGAATTGGATGGGGATGGACGCGCGAAATAACACGCAAACAAGTATAAAAAATACTGGAGTTTATTGCTCTGAGGGGCTACTGGATAAGTATAATACACACGTGATGCGTGCTATATGTATGTGCCGGTCCGGGTCGTGCGCCCGCGCATGCGAAGTACGTGTGTGCTCGGCCGCACACACGTAAGCGCGTAAAAGCGGCTCGCGCCGACGTCGGTCGATCGCAGCGCACGATCGGATCTCACGCGCGCGTCTGCGGCCTCGCTCGGTCGTCCGTGTCTCGCCCTCCGGGCGTACGTCGTCCGCGGGGAGAGCACGCGCTCGCCTGGTCAGGACTTACCTCCTCGGTAGTCTCGGCGTAGAGACGGGCGCCGGTGCCTTGCGCTGGCTTGTACGTCTGCGTCTCTCTCTCTCTCTCTCTCTCTCTCTCTTTCTCTCTCCTTCGCTTGTCTCTCTCTCGCTGCCGCGAGTCCGCCCGGCCGTCGCTGGCTTTCGGCCGCGCTGCTCTCTCGCACTCTCCCTCGGCCACTGCTCTCGAACTCTGCCGCTGCTATCTCTGTCGCTCCCGCGAGTCGGCTCGGCCGTAGCTGTTCCCGGCCGCGTTGCGCTCTCTCTCTCTCTTCTCGCGCTGTACCGCGGCCCCCGTTCTTGCGCTGCGCCACACACTGGACACTGAACCCGCGAGCGGCTCTCCCTCACTCCGCGCGCACGTGCATTTCTGCGAGTCCTCTATTGCAGGAGTCGGACACGTGTTATCGACGCGGATGGTGGATTGCCGGCAGCTATCTACCACGACGGCAAAAGCAATACTGCCGAGTTCTGACTCTCGCTCTCCTTCCCCCCTCGCGCAAAGTTGTCGCAAATTTTCATTTCGGGGCTTATTGTGTGTCGTAGTTGCGCTCCGTACTTTTCGCACAGCTACGCGTGCGCGCAACTACGCACACACACACACGTAAGCCCCGGAGAATTTTCCCTCTTATTTTCTAGGCTTGTTTAAGTTTCGACAAGTACTAGTGGAAATGATGAGTAAGAAAAATCTACTTCGGCCAATTTTTTGCACAGTTAGAGAATACGATGTCTAAACACAAGATAAGTAGTTTTAAAGATATCTATAATATATTATTCTATCGTTGTTATAAAGTGGACAATTGTAATATTACTATTATTAACATATTCATGTATTAATAAATAAGAATGCGTATTATCCGTAAATATACGGAGGCAAGGCAAATCAAAGAATCGCGCATCACCGCGGTGTAACGGCGCCAATTTATGAGCGCAGGCCGCAGGTGCGCAGTAGCATATTGCGCATACTGATGTTTTTGTAGAGAACGGCAGATGGCAGTAGTATTTGCGAATAGCGAAGCAAACGTAGAATACTTCATTCTTTCTCGGCATTATTTAACTAACTGTACACATAGGTTTCTCATCAATACTACTTCCATTAAACATTATTATTTTTCATGATCTAATCGCGTCTTATTAAATCTTATCAAAATCTAATATCAATTTTTCTTTTCGGTTTTTTTACAAGAATTAAGAATTACACTAAAATAAAAAGAAATGATTTTGTTCTGTCTGCTTCTGTGATTTTTTAATTGTTACTGTAACATAAATACTTGTACAGTCAATAGAAGTGACAATATTTTTTCATAAAATTTATCATATTTTACATTAAATGTACCATATCTCGAGAAGACCCTATGATATTCAACGTTTACCGACTGTATAACAGTCGTATATAACTTTATAACAGTCCGTTGTAAGGCTCGGGCTTGCTGTCTATGTAGTCTATGAACAATCATAAATGTACCCGTAAGTGTTTTATCGCAATAAAAGATAATCCGTGTACGTATGTAACTTAGAGGTACATTCTAATTTACGTCTACGTCTGTAACGTGTTTTCCTACGCGAGGTTGACGGTATGATGTTGAAAACCCGACATAATTACCTTCTCTTGCAAAGACACACAAGACGAGAATCGCTATCCTGAACAGGTGTCGTCTTATATTCTTCTATACGACGGGCACAAAGTTTGATTCAGCGTACGTTGTTTTATTCGAATGAGTGGAAAATCTGGTATTGCGCATGAGTGTTGAAAAAAACATTTCCCATTTATCATTTTTTCCCACTTCTCGGTGTATCGAGGTTCGAGAAGTCACACGAAATCGATCCAGTTATGTTATACTTTACTCGCATAGGCATTTAGACTTGCTAGCCCATGCCATTTGATGTAGAAAAACGAGGTAATTGTATGGTAAATTCGGTATTACTGTGAATTACTTTTACTTTTACGACATACTCGAATACTGCTTATCATAGACAGCGGGAATCGAAAACTGGTCAAAGTCAACGTCTTTTAGCAATAATATCAGTCTATTTTTATAAATATTATGAATAATAACAAAAATAAATGTTTTAATTTATGTTTGGTAATGAATAATCAGTCAATTCCCAGACCTGAACCTTACCATTTGCAATTTCCGGTTCTCGGCGATCCAGAAGCAGAAAATGCCATGCTCGGTTGGTTTCAGTAGTTTCAGGAGCCTGGCGGACTATTTCAAATACCAAATGAGTATTGGACATGTCCCAAATTAATTATCATTGCGTTATTACACCTAGCGAAAATTGTTTCTGTAAAAAACTGTAAAAAACTGTAAATAACTGTAAATAAATGTAAATAAATGTTTGAATTGAGACAGTAATAACAGTTATTTACAATTATTTACAGATATTTACAGTTATTTACAGTTATTTACAGTTTTTTACAGTTATTTACAGTTATTTACTAAATAAATGTTTGAATTGAGACAGTAATAACAGTTATTTACAATTATTTACAGATATTTACAGTTATTTACAGTTATTTACAGTTTTTTACAGTTATTTACAGTTATTTACAGTTTTTTACAGTTAATTACAGTTTTTTTTAAATAATTCTGTAGACAAGAAGGTACTGATAAAAGTTATTAACAGTTATTAACAATTTTTTACAGATCTTTACAGTTATTTACAGTTATTTACAGATATTTACAGTTTATACACAGTAAATTTTTTCGCTATAATAACAACTTTATTTTTATCAACAAAACTGTAAATAACTGTAAATAACTGTAAATATCTGTAAATAACTGTAAATAACTGTTATTACTATCTCAATTCAAACATTTATTTACAGTTATTTACAGTTATTAACAGTTTTTTACAGTTTTTTACAGTTATTAACATTTTTATTTCCGCTAACAACGTTATATTTACCAATTTCATTATTAACTAGGGGGGCTGAGCCCCCCAGCGTGCATTCGGCACGCCATCCCCCCCACCCCACACATACGTGCTCCTCGCTTCGCTCGTCGCCCACCCCCTTCCTATGTAAAAACGAAGTTTTTATATAATAAGCACGACCGCAATACTCAAGAGAACCTTGTATTTTTATAAAAGCGAAAATTGATTAATAATGTCATTACGAAGGGCAATGCACTCATGATTTTGCATACTATTAAAAAAAAAATAGTTTTTGTTACCATATGGTAAACAGTAAAGCTAATAAGCGAAAAATTTACCGTCTAAAAAACGTTAGTGACCGTCTCTTACAGACATGTTACCGCGCAATGGTTATCAAGTCATATCATATTGTTCGTGTATAACGTATTACGTATAATATATAGAGATTTATGCAGAGTGATGACAATGCGAGCTTGATTATACGCAATTCGCAATAAACGATATAAAAATTACAACATCATATATTCACACGGCTAACGTGTATAGCACCGCCAATCACGTGATGGCGGTGACACTGCTGGCTTGTTGGCTTTACCCATGTGAGTGTGCGCGCATGCGCATGTGCTGCAGCTCACCTGCTCGTCTTGTCTGGCTCGTCAGCTGATAGCTCGTAGCTTCTTTGCGTAAGCGACACGGCGCCGCGGATGATGTGAGAAAAAGGCGGGGCCGAACTTATAGTGAAAAAGTTTCAGTGCGGAGTGAACACAAGTAGTTATTGTGGCACCATGGGGCAGACAAACAAACCCCCCACCACCCGACTTTGAGGTCATTGACCCTTTCTGGTGGTGGGGGGGTTTATTATGGCTGCCCCATGGTGCCACAATATTCAAAATTCAAAATTATGATTTAAACTTAACTCTATGATTTCAAAATTAAAAATTATGATTTAAACTAAGTGGTATTTTAGGATAGGAGTATGAAAGGTTAAGTAAAAACATTCAAAATTTGAAACTATGATTAAAGTCACACACACACACACACACACACACACACACACACACACACACACACACACACACACACACACACACACACACACACACACACACACACACACACACACACACACACACACACACACACACACACACACACACACACACACACACACACACACACACACACACACACACACACACACACACACACACACACACACACACACAGACACACACACACACAACACTTTCTTGACCTGCCATTGTCTTGTATTTACGCTTGCCTTGACCAGCCATTCTTATGTATTATTTTCAGCAGGAGTGATCGTGTGAACTAATGAATAGGTTGTGGTAGACGCTCTTTTTTATACTATTCATTCGGATGGTGGAGGGGTTTTCTATATGAACGGTAGGATAGTAGCGGGATGTGTTAGTAGTGGAGGGGTTGGTAATGGTAGTGGGGAAATGTGCCCCTATATAATTTTGAAACATAATTTCTAACAATTTGATCATTTTTGTGTAAGTTACAAGAAAAGTTTTCGAGAAAATGTCCAATTCCAAGGCCCACAGACATGTAATGTAAAAACATGAAACAAAAATAACCACATGTATCTGAAGTTTCACTTTGCAGTTGTCGTGAATTCCATCGAAATTTTCTAACATTTCTCCGAATACGGTTTATATGATCGGATATGTCAGGAGGTACACCAAAACTATCAAAGTACCAGGCATCACCGTTTTTATTGACGTAAATTGCCACCCAATGCAAGCCAGGTTTATCGTGCCTTTGGGTGTTGAAAGTAAAAGCTGTCGGTCTCGTCCAGACCAGGGGAATTTGATCTGCCGCAAAGACCCTCACAGCGTGAGTAGGAATTCGAGATAAAATCCGTTGAATTTGTATATTGTTCATCACAGAGGTTAATAGGTTGTTCAAAGATAAACTCTTCACCAACAGCTTCAGTTTTACCACGTGTTTTCAGCTACGTTTTTAACTTAGAGGCGTGATTCAAAGCACAACTAAACTTTAAAAAACCGTATTTTAAAGAATGTTGCATGCAGTAATTACCAGATGCTGTAAGTTTGTGAAATGGTGGACAATCTTCCTCAAACTCTAAATTTATAATGTGTCGTGTAGTGATTTTTCGTAAAATCGCCACTTACATGCCACCACGAACATAAATATTGTTTGCTCTCTTGCAAATTTCTTCTAGGTTTTTGAACAAGACTTTTTCGGAAACACCTTGATCAAGCCAGTCCAAGCCGTGATGGTTTCGTGATAACCAATCGTTTTCTTTTCTAGCCTCTTGACATAGTGCAGTTATTTGTCTATTCGGAGAAACAAACCAATGTCCTGTGAAATTTTGATTTAATAAAAGAACTGCCACTTCTTTTGGTACCGGACGGTTTTTATAATCTTTGACACACTGTATATTTACGACGATATCCATCTTCATAGTTTTGAACAAATCAACGTCCAATCAACGACTGACATATCAGAAGCATTTCCAAACCATTAACCTTTACCCCCCACTACTACTACTTTCTCACACCATCTCACCCACTATAGTCCACGAGAATTTGACGTGACGAATCAATCTCAAGTATATTTTCATATTCAGCATAAATTATACAATTTACTGTACTGCTTAACGAATCATCAAAACGAACATCAATTCTCACACTACCATGTTTTACTAGATTCCAATGTGTGTCTTGATTTGCTGATAAATCAGATGTTAAATCGAAAGCGAAAATGCAATATCCATTGGCATAAGCTTCGCGTGAAATAGAATTACCCTCATTTAAATAATGTATACCTGTACCAGAAAATAAAGTATGATATGCATGAACATACATATTATTCGTTTTAAAATCAGGTGGTAATGGTTTAGACGGTACTTGTACACCATCAATGTAGAGACACAAATAATTTATATTGAAATTTTTAAAATTAAATGGATTGAGACCCTTATCACCGTTAAAAGCTTTATTTTCTACAAAACCAACAATAATTCTTTTTGGTAATTGACCTAAAATGACATTATCCAATGTTTCTCCATGAATACCACTGTGCATTGTAATAGCTTTTACTTCTGCACGTGTGAGGGGATATTTAGCTGTTGTTTTCGAAAGTGCTTTTTCGTGAGCCAATATAATATTTGGACTAAGTCTGACACGATGTACAAAGAGAGCAGCTTCGGTGATTCGAGCGGTGTAGAGTCCTGTCGGGTCCATAAGACAAAAACTATCTCGTGATCGTACGAGCCGCACACGTACTTCGACACCATTAATTAATAATTTGTCTTGATTGAAAACATCACAATGTAAATACCCAATCATATCTATGTTTTTCTCATCGCCCATAAGGATTTGGCGGTTTGTAAGACCCTCGTTTTCGTCATCTGTAGCATCCATTTTTCCAGGAGTGTCGGTGTACCATAGTGCACCGGTGAGATGAGATTTTTTAGCTGCAGACCCATAGTTTAATAAAGTTTCAATGTATGATCGATAAGTGTAGGCGTTATTGGGCGGGGAAACATGTTTTTGATTAAAAAACACATCAACTTGATTAAATATCGAGTGCATAAAATTATTTACAGGACCAACATTTTTCAAGGTATTTTTATCCATGGTTTCAGGAGGTGTTACTGTTTGTGCGATAGTTACACGAACACTAAGCAGAGTATGTGCAAGGTCGATATATTCACTAGTTCCCGGTATAGAAAACTCTATTGGCGACCCTTCAGCTAGCGAAGATATTGGCTTATATTGAACATAATTTGAATTTTCAATCATTGTTTGAGTAGGGCGTACACTACATAAATTCACTTCAGGTTTAAGACATGCACACGAACCACTATGCAGAAAAGCCATTATTCTTCAAAAATATCTCGTGCAGTACGTTTTTCTTTCAAAGTTTTCCTTTCATTTTTACAGTGTTTTTTTTTAATACCAAATTTTTTATTTGGTTTAACTTTGGAACGTTTTCTACTTTTGGTGTTAACGGCATCAGAGTTCTTAGTCAACTGTTGTTTCTGGGCCCGACGCTTAGTTTTATATCCTGAGCCACTTATCAGATTATCCAATTTTTCTTCGGCTTTTCTTTTGAGATTCTTTCCTGATTCTCGAATATTATTGCGAAAAGATTCTTTAAAAGGTTTTTCATGTGTAATGTCATCTAAAATATTTACACCTGTTCGTAAAGCCTCTTTACCAACAGCTTTTCCTAGAGCCTTACCACCTTTTTTTACAAACGGTAAAACACTACGATAGACACCTTTTAAAAAGCTTCCAATACCTTTTCCTTTTTGCATAGATGTATCTATTGTAATATAATTATTGAATGGCTCGTGGGCACTTCGGTTATCATAAATTGTTTCAAAATAACCCATCTTATGCTGTTCTCTTAAAATGAAGTGTTACTGTCAACGTACCGTAATTGAATGCTATAGGCATTCCATCTTGGTCCTTTATATCTATTGTGATCGATTGAAATGACGTAGATAACAATGGAATATACATTGGCGTGATAAAGTTTTTAATCTCAATGCTACCATATTTATACTCGTTCATATTAAGAGGAACTATGTGTAAAAGAGGTGTGTGTACATCACCTGTAATGTAAGGTTCACAAATATCACTATACACTCTTATTATTGATGGTAAACCGCTAATAAGATCGGCAGGTCTTTGACCGGTAACTGTATCTCTAATTTTTTCAAGATTATGATTTTCATAGCCAATAATTCTCAAGAGTTTTTCAGACAAAATTAAACTATGAAAACTCGTGTCACAAGTATCCTGGCAAGTTCGTTCAATTTCTATAAACCCTCCACGTTGTGTTTTGAATTGTAAGTGATTTTTTATGTTAGGTAAATTATTTATTTCTTGTAAAAGATTTTCCATATCTGTGTAAATTCCTGGAGATAAGTGTGCAAAAACATCATTTTCTATTGATTGGTGCCTCAAATCATTTGGTGAAAACGACTCAGTTGTTTTTACACAGACCATACCCTCATAGTTATCGAGCGAAATATGTTGAAATGTGTGGGGTATCTGAATCTCACATAGAGCTACAGACCACTCACCGTGTAAATAAATATTTTGAGGTAGCTGTGTGGTAAAATGTGTTGTTTTATTTTCAGGAAACACTTCATGCTGTTGTTACTAGATAATACTATGTAAAATTGTTCTCTCATTATATCTTTTTTAAATTGTTTGCTGAAACCCAGGAATTAAATTTATCGGGATAACCTTTCCAAGTTACAAAATATTTTTTGTTTTTCCCTTTACCTTTAGTTTTAAGAATCTTATCTATTTGAAATGATTCTGTATTCAAATCTTTTTGTACTCTAGAAAGTTCTTCTTCGTAGAAAAAACCTTCGATTGGTTCACCGTCAAGATCTTCCAAAGTATAAACAGGCGGTTGGCGTTTAGTAGATATACGTATAATTCGGAATAATTCCAAAGTCCATCCGCTTTCATATGCTTTCTTGAACACTAGTTTGGCGCGACTGACACGTACTAAGTCACCCACGTTATATTTAGGGTATCGAATACGGGTCGTGTTGTATCGTTGGGCTAGGTTTTGGTCTGCTTTTACGGCATTGTACAAATTAACTTTAGCAGGAGTCATTTTAGTACCAGAATGCCAAGAATTATTGTAAGCATCAACAATTTTTTGTAAAATATCAATATATCTGTACGTATTTGTATGAGTAAAATATCGCCATAATCGACCCTTCAATGTTCTGTGATACTTTTCAACCACAGCTGCTTTAATATCAGGATTTCTAACTACACGATAGTTTATACTGTTCTTTTTCAAAACTTGTTGCATCTCTTTGCCGAGAAATTCTTTACCTTTATCAGTTTGAAAGAGCATGGGGTGTTGTCCTTTACAACGTGTTAAAATACGTTCAAATGCTGTAGCGACACTTTTCGATGTTTTGTTACGAATAGGTTCAACCCATGCAAATTTTGATAAAACGTCTATAACCACAAGTAGATATGTGTTGTCATTGTTATAGGTTTTTAATGATCGTAAATCAGCGAGATCTCCTTCCCACACATCAAAAGTGTTACGAACGTCATAAGACCTATGCGGGAAATGACGGCGTACAGGTTTATGTAGAGTATAAGCATCCTGACTTTCAAGCCATTTGATAATTTTTTTGCGATCGTGTTTTTTACCAATTGTTTTTAAAAGGTTGTACGCACCAGCATAGGCTGGTGATTTCGGTGGTCGATAGAAAAAATTATTTAACGTTTTTTCCATTTATCTTATTCTTAAACTTTTTTAGTTTCTTTTTTACGTTTCTTTTAATTATTTTTTTAATGTATAAAGAAAATTTGTCAAAAGTTATTTTACTTATCATACAACAAGTTCTGACTAAAGCCACACCTCTCTCGTTAGTTGTAGCTGTTTCAGACAATAAACGTGTAAAGGCACGTTTAGCCAGCAAACAATCAGCTTTGCTACGATCACTACTGTTTGCATATGCTATATCATGTTCACGACAATAATCGTCAAGTGGGTCGATACCTTTCTCACCTTTCTCTAACCTCTCGTTTAGACGTGTACCAGGTCCACAAAAATGGTATCCTGGAGCATGTATTTCAAAAGGTAAAGAATTGATTAAATTATCTACAAGACTTGATTCTGGGTGTGTGATCAAATCTTCTTCAATGTTTACTCTAGGCGATCCCATGGAAGAATACGAACTTTTATAACGTGTCTAGGTGTTTCTTGGGGGTGTAATCTTTTTTTCAACTTTCTTGGTGCTGCTCTATTGGCTGATTTTTCATTTGTTTCTTCACTATTAGATTGTTGAGTTTCTTCTTCGTCGTCGTCACTATCAGGTTGTGGTGAAGAAACAAGTCCCCAAATTTTATTGTTACCAATAAATTCTCGTGGTATATTTGCTCTGCGAAGCGCTTCGGTAAACTGGCTATAACCACTTGACAACGACTGTTTTCTATTTCTCAGAGCATCGTTAATCAAATCTACTATATTTCCACCTTTGACGACACTGCCATCTATGGCAATCTTACCAAGATCATCCCATGTGACATCACCAGAAGCAGACAATCGCAGTAATAACTGTTTTGCTTTAAATCGAAGCGTTGATGGTACACTATTTATTATGTTATCATCTACTTTTCTGCTATCTTCATTGGTATCTTCCTTATTATTTACTCTGCTTACTTTATCGATATCTCCAGGGGTGGTTACGTCGCTCACGTGAAACTTTTTTGCACCATCATTTGATTTATAATACATAAAACGGTCTAATGCTTGTTGGTACATCGCATATTTTTCACGATCATCTTGAATTGATGTCGAATTTAT
>CM070873.1:143587940-143695440 GCA_036365515.1 Torymus aiolomorphi
AAATTAAATTTGTTGTCGTTTGATTTTTCTTTCTATATGTATCTGCGTTTTGTTTGTAAACACAGACACCAACCCTTTACTGTGTATACTATAAATACTAACCAATCTCATGTTTTGCGTTAACATCGACTTCATGTTTACTACGTAACACACGTTATAATTTAAGGTATTAATTATTGTATTACGCGAGTGTTTTTAGTTTCTATTAATTACATTGTATTAATTGTTTTTTTTTCTGTTTAATAGAAAATTGTAGCCTGAAGAGGTTGGCAGACCAAGCCAACGAAACGTTGCCTTTTCTAATGAAATCGTTGAATTTTTTATTTCTAATCCTCGCCTCCCTCAGATCGACTTAACTCACTAGCTTCTTAGAAGAAACGACAAGTATTTTACAAATTTTTAAAAAGTATTTATTATCATAATGAGATATATTTAAAAATACTGATAAAGAGGTCATAGGTTTACAAGAAAATACGGTATTTATTTTGATGTGTTTTTATTCAGCTTCAATTTTTCAATTTCACTTTTTAATTCATTAATTTGATTCTGTTGCTGTTCAAACTTCCGCTCAAAATTTTGATTTAATAATAATAAATGTTTTGTAATTTTATTTAATTGTTTACATAGATTATCTTTTTTTCTAAGTAATTTTTCTGTATGATGCACATTACAGTCAAGAATAAGTTTTATGTATTTGTTACTTTTTTCTAAGTCATCTAAATTTTTTAAATCTCTATTTATTGATTCAACAGTATTGAATAATGAATTTTCATTGGTCCAATGATCTTCATCATATGCTTCAAGAGTTTCGACTCGTTCAATGACATTTAAAATTGCCATATGTGTACGAGTTTCATCAAAGACCATGTTGAAATCAGGTATCATCTAACAAGTTATTTTCCATTTTAAAATTCACCTTGTCACAATATTAACAACTTAAGAGAGAGTGGTAGTATTTAATACTTTAAGAAGAACTCACTTTAATGTGCGATAGAAGTATGTCTGGATGATGAAGTGTATTTCTACGATCACTCAAACCAAATTTATAAGTATGTAACAGCGTACTGGTTCAACTAATATTTGATAGTTTCTGGGGCGCAGACAAACTGAACTGTGGTGTAAATATCGTTTAAGACGGCTTATATACACACCAAAGAGCATGAAACTACGGATTTTACGGTGGGGACGGAATAAAAGAAAGCAGAGCAACGCAGCGAAATTTTAAGGAATAGGCACTTTTGAATTTACAAAGTCTAAAAACATAATCGCAGCTTAATATATTATAATGAAAAATCACCAAAAATCGTTTTAAAACACTCAGAATTATAAAAAATTCCATAAAATAATTTCTACGACTAAGTTATAAAATACGGTAAATAGATGGATACAATGTGTAGTAAAACTATGTTACTCTGAACTGATATGAAAATTGATTGGGTTGATCAATACATCGATCGGCCTGTGAAGTTCCAAAATACCACCAATAAAAAGAGAATGTTGCACCTAACAATAAAGTACAATACCGCGAATTAATGTGAATGTAACTTTCCAAGATATCCGTACCAATACCTTACTAATACCGAATCAATAACAAAATTAACTGGTTAATGAAAGTTATAAATATGCGGAACTGTTAGAGGGTAAAGTGGGTAGTAAAAAAGTGTAATACCGCGAGCTAATATAACTATCGATTAGACTGATCAATGTATCGATAACAAAATCGATCAACCAATGAGGTTCCAAAACATCTTCATTTAAAAGAAGATATAGCACCTTATAAAAAAGTCTAATGCCGCAAAACGATCTGACTATAATTTCCAGTGGAAAATCATGCCAATATCGAGCCAATATGTTGATCAGTGTACTAAACTCTCTCTATTTTCTCATCTTGTATTGAGGTTTACGTAAAGGGTTGTTTGCGTGCTTGATAATAACAATAAATTAATTTTTATTGTAGTTTTTCGTAGCATGTATCAGGAACATATAAGCTAAGAAGGTGTCACATATGTAATAGTCATAAGTAGGGTATTATACTATCTGATCCGTTGATTATTATGACGGACTACTAACCATACAAGTGATAACGTCTCATCCGTTGTACTTGTCATAAGAAACAAACAGCGAAAAGAGTTTAAGTAGTTGTAATGATCATCGATTGGATCAATCGACATATCGATAACGAAATCGATCGATCTGTGAGGTTCCAAAATACCTCCAATAAAAAGAGAATGTTGCACCTAACAATAAAGTACAATACCGCGAATTAATGTGAACGTAACTTTCCAAGATATCCGTACCAATACCTTACTAATACCGAATCAATAACAAAATTAATTGGTTAATGAAAGTTATAAATATGCGGTACTGTTAGAGGGTAAAGTGGATAGTAAAAAGTGTAATACCGCGAGCTAATATAACTATCGATTAGACTGACCAATGTATCGATAACAAAATCGATCAACCAATGAGGTTCCAAAACATCTTCATTTAAAAGAAGATATAGCACCTTATAAAAAAGTCTAATGCCGCAAATCGATCTGACTATAATTTCCAGTGGAAAATCATGCCAATATCGAGCCAATATGTTGATCAGTGTACTAAACTCTCTCTATTTTCTCATCTTGTATTGAGGTTTACGTAAAGGGTTGTTTGCGTGCTTGATAATAACAATAAATTAATTTTTATTGTAGTTTTTCGTAGCATGTATCAGGAACATATAAGCTAAGAAGGTGTCACATATGTAATAGTCATAAGTATGGTATTATACTATCTGATCCGTTGATTATTATGACGGACTACTAACCATACAAGTGATAACGTCTCATCCGTTGTACTTGTCATAAGAAACAAACAGCGAAAAGAGTTTAAGTAGTTGTAATGATCATCGATTGGATCAATCGACATATCGATAACGAAATCGATCGATCTGTGAGGTTCCGAAATACCTCCAATGAAAAGAGAATGTTACATCTAACAATAAAGTACAATACCGCGAATTAATGTGAATGTAACTTGCCAAGATATCCGTACCAATACCTTACTAATACCGAATCAATAACAAAATTAATTGGTTAATGAAAGTTATAAATATGCGGTACTGTTAGAGGGTAAAGTGGGTAGTAAAAAAGTATAATACCGCGAGCTGATATAACCATCGATTAGACTGATCAATGTATCGATAACGAAATCGATCAAGCAATGAGGTTCCAAAACATCTTCATTTAAAAGAAGATATGGTACCTTATACAAAAGTCTAATACCGCGGATCGATCTAACCGTAATTTCCGGTAGTAAATCGTGCCAATACCGTACCAATACGTTGATCAGTGTACTAAACTCTCTCTATTTTCTCATCCTGCCTTGAAGTTTACGTAGAGAGGAGTTTGGGTACTTGGAAATCATAATAAATGAATTTTTATTACAGTTTTTTGCAGTATGTATCAGGAACATATAAGTTAAGAAAGTGGTACATGTGAATATAGTCATAAGTAAACCATTATACCGGCTGGTCAGTTCGCCATTATGACGGACTACTTGGCATAGAAGCGACGACACCTCATTCGTTGCACTTATGATAAGAGACAGCCAACGAAAAATCTTCAAGGCGATACACAAAAAGTAGGTGTAGCTTAACGTGTGCTAGTGGGGGTGGCCCCTAATGCAGTTGTTATCATTCTATTTTTGTAGCTTTTTAATAAACCTACTCACTCAGATGTTTCTCTGCTAAATCGGGTCGATTTAATTTTATATTAGTATTAACTTTTTATGTAAAATTAATAAATAGACATTTCCTAAACATAGTTTTGTAATAAATAAACTTAAATAAACAATAATTAAACATAAACTAATAATTTAAAATATTTCTTGGGTAAAACGCTGTACAAGCGCTGAATCAGTGCTTATATGAACTTTTCTCAAATAATTTATAAATTATTTGGATAATATAGTAGACAAATGTCTCTGATATCGGCTGAGATTGAATGTTTTCGTGAGAAAAGAATTTTAGAGTATTCGCCAGACGTAATAAGAGTAAACCGAGGGTTTTGTTCCATCTCTTATTATCGCATGATTTTAGAAGTTATTTGAAAAATAATTTCTACTTCCTCCGTCATATGTAATATGAATCCAGAATCCGATTTTCTGCAAGTTTCTACAGGCTCTAGACGAGATAAGACTGTAGCTTATGCTTCAGTTTTCACAAACTTTTACAGAAATGATGGTTAGAGCACCCTGCTGTCCTCCAGTCTACCGCAAGTTTTCGACACGACAAGATCTCTCTCTCTCTCTACCCTATTATGCAGAATATTGGGGAAGTACGCGTCGATATCAACGCTTACCCCGAGCTGGTTCACAACACCGCTTCGCCGCCACAAGAGCTGGCAAATTTCGTGAATAATTTGATCGATATGGGGGGAGCCAAGAATTGCTGACAATATACGGCAAGAAGGCGTGCAACCTCTGGTACTCCAGGAGGCTCTGTTAGAAGAGCAGGCTCGTCAAATACAATTAGAGGAGGACGCTGCACTTGCAGATTTGTTGCAAGATGCTTTCGATGAGGCTGCCGCTGAGGAGGTGGACAGCGGCTTCGAGAGCGATAGTATTGAGGAGGAAAATCAGGAGAATGACCAGCCAATGGATGTGGTGGAGGCTGAGGAAATAGATTCCGACGCCGAAACCATCGATAATAATCACCCTGATCAAGTGGAAGATATCGAAAGTGAAAGTGAAAGTGACAATGATAACGAGTTAGATATCGATGAAGTGACACTGCTACGTGCGATGTGTGTGCGACGAAGATTTTTTCGCGCGGTACAACATTTATTACGGTTACAACGCGACGAAGTGATGTCTCGTATGCGTCGGCGATTACGTGGTATTCAGCAGCGTATAAGTCGCCGTCGCCGAGACGTGGTGTATGATGCACCACGTCGCTATCGCGACATTTGCTACGGCTGTGATAAACGGTTTTGGTGCCAGCGTAGTCGTCGTTGGATTCGTTGTACATCTTGCGGATTCTGGTTGTGCCCGGCCTGCAATGAAGACACAGTGCACTGCCAGAACGAGAGGCAATTTTTGCCATGATGGCGCACACACACACACATCGAAGAGTTGTAAATAGTTTATAGTGACAAAGTGAACCGTATACTTGACAAAGTGTTTGGAATATAATTTAACTTGAATGACAAAGTGCTTAGTTAGTAGCATATTGTTTAGTTCTAAGTGACAGTGGTAAAAACTATGACAAAGTGACAAAGTGTGTAGTAATTAATAACAACCGCCACAATAGCCGAAGGGCCGGAAAATGATGATGTAAGTATTCTTATAATTATTTAAATATTATTATTAAAAATGTGTGCGTGTGTATACTTATTTTTAAATATTGTGTGTGTGTGTGTGTATATATGTGTTTGTGTGTGTGTGTGTGTATGTGTGCGTGTGCGTGCCTGTGTGTGTGTGTATGTGTGTGTGTGTGTGCGTGCCTGTGTGTGTGTGTATGTGTGTGTCTGTGTGTGTGTGTATGTGTGTGTGTGTGTGTGTGTGTGTGTGTGTGTGTTTGTGTGTGTGTGTGTGATTTTAAATCATATGTGATTTTAAATCATATATGATTTTAAATCATATATGAAACTATAGTTTCAAATTTGAATATTGTGGCACTATGAGGCAGCCATAATACATTGACCATTTTTGGTGGTGGGATTTTATTATGTCTGCTCCATGGTGCCATAATATTCAAAATTTGAAACTATGATTTAAAATTTTTCTTTTACAATTCAACTTAATAATTTAAAATTTGATGAAACTATGATTTAAAATTTTTCTTTTACAATTCAACTTTTATATAATAAATATATATGAAAAATGTTGAACAATTGAAAACAATCTTGTGATAGTATTTTAAACACATATCAATTTTTCTTATAATGCCACCAACAATTTTTGTTTTTAATTGTATATTTATCTTATATAAATTGACTAAGTCAATAATAGTTAATATTATAGAGTTAAATTGTAAAGTTAAATTTTAAATCACAGAGTTCAATATTATATAAATTTTAAAAGTTCAAGTTGTATTTTAAATTTTGAAATCATAGAGTCAAGTTTAAATCATAATTTTGAATTTTGAAATCATAGAGATAAGTTTAAATCATAATTTTGAATTTTGAATATTGTGGCACCATGGGGCAGACATAATAAACCCCCACCATCAGAAAGGGTCAATGACCTCAAAGTCGGTGGTGGGGGGTTTCTTGTCTGCCCCATGGTGCCACAATAACTACTAACACAAAAAAGCTCCCTACTACGTACGTATTATCGCTACAGTGCTTCGCTTCCTGTCTGGCTCTCACCCGCACCATGCCAACCATGTGCGCACGGCAGTCCGGCAGACGGTAGTCATCAATGTTTATATCTGCAGTCACTGTGTTTCCTAAATTGCTGTATGGATCGATATTGATGTTGGTCGAGTTCTCTGCTAATTGAGTTGTGGTATTATCCTTGAGTAAGTATTATTTCAATAATACTAGCTCCTTTCTAATCTTGCAGGGTTTTCATCTTTTTTGCACAAGGACATTTTGTTGAACTTTGAGCAAGGGTCAAGGTAGTCTTAGTTGGAAGTGCACATGAGATTTTTCGACTTTCAAGTATACATATACCTTTCCTTTCTCTGAAAATATCCTCAATTTTACACACGTCACCATATCATGAATGCTGAGGGATTATATACCATGTTTCAGATCTAAATAATCAGCAAGTGTGGAGTTATAGCATTGTCTGTGTGCTTTTTGAGGAAATTATTAAGAAAGAAAAGTAATTTCCTCCAAATTGGCTGATTGAGTATATCTGAAACTTAATGTACAAAGCCTCAGCATGCATTGCATTGTGTATGAACATTCTGGTAAACTTTAAGTGAAGGTGACGTGGTCTTAGTTGAGAATACACATGTGCTTTCCCGACTTTTGAGTGCAAAGATCCCTTTCCATTCCCTACAAGTATCTTCAACTTTCTATACCTGATGGAATACATGCTGAGGGACAGTACGTCAAGATGTAGATATGCATAATCAGCAAGTCTGGAGATATTGCAATTTCTGTGTCTTTTTCAAGAAATTTTTGAGAAAAATGTCATTTTCTCCGTACCGGCTGATTGAGTCGATCTGAAATTGCATACACAATCCCTCTGTATGTATTGTTTTGTGTGTGAACATTCTGGTAATCTTTAAGTGAGGGTGAGGAGGTCTTAGTTGAGAATATACATGCGCTTTCTCGACTTTTGAGTGCAAAGATCCCTTTCCATTCCCTACAAGTATCTTCAACTTTCTATACATGATGGAATACATGCTGAGGGACAGTATGTCAAGATTTTGATATGCATAATCAGCAAGTCTGGAGATATTGCAATTTCTGTGTCTTTTTCAAGAAATTTTTGAGAAAAATGTAATTTTCTCTGTACCGGCTGATTGAGTCAATCTGAAATTGCATACACATTCCCTCTGTATGTATTGTATTGTGTCTGAACATTCTGGTAAACTTTAAGTGAAGGTGACAAGGTCTTAGTTGAGAATACACATGCGCTTTCTCGACTTTTGAGTGCAAAGATCACTTTCCATTCCCTACAAGTATCTTCAACTTTCTATACATGATGGAATACATGCTGAGGGACAGTATATCAAGATTTAGATATGCACAATCAGCAAGTTTGGAGATATTGCAATTTTTGAGTCTTTTTCAAGAAATTTTTGAGGAAAATATCATTTTCTCCGTACCGGCTGATTGAGTCGATCAGAAATTGCATACACAATCCCTCTGTATGTATTGTATTGTGTGTGAACATTCTGGTAAACATTAAGTGAAGGTGACGAGGTCTTAGTTAAGAATACACATGCGCTTCACGACTTTTGAGTGCAAAGATCCCTTTCCATTCCCTACAAGTATCTTCAACTTTCTATACATGATGGAATTCATGCTGAGGGACAGTATATCAAAATATAGACATGCATAATCAGCAAGTCTGGAGATATTGCAATTGCTCTCTTTTTCATGAAATTTTTTAGAAAAATGTCATTTTCTCCGTACCGGCTGATTGAGTCGATCTGAAATTGCATACAGAATCCCTCTGTATGTATTGTATTGTGTGTGAACATTCTGGTAAACTTTAAGTGAGGGTGAGGAGGTCTTAGTTAAGAATACACATGCGTTTTCTTGACTTTTGAGTGCAAAGATCCCTTTCAATTCTCTCAACATATCTTGGTAAATATATAGTGCTATGAATGATCTTATCGACACGCTAACACTGTATTGTGAGTAGTTTACTGTGAGATTGTTTTCCCGTTTACTTTACAGCTAGCGTCTATCCTGCAATAATTTTCTACCCCTTTGACAGGAGTGTGGCTTCTCTGTACTCCTTCCGTTGCCAAGTTATTCTTGTTGTAATTATGTTTTTGGCCTAGTGCAAAGAGCTCCTGTAGACGACATCACGGCGTCCTAAACACCTTTAGTTACTGTTTTTTATTGGGACTATATGTTGGATTGATTGACATATTTTATGTGGACATTGACAACCTCTGAACTCGTTGAAAAAATTATCTGGTGAGTAGCTTACTTTAAGAAAGTTTATTGGCTTATACTTTTCAGCTAGTATCTGTCCTGCAATAATTTCCTACCCCTTTGACAGGAGTTTGGCTTCTCTGTACTCCCTCCGTTGCTATGCTGTTCTTGTTGTAATTATGTTTTTGGCCTAGGGCGATGAGCTCCTGCAGAAGACAACAAGTCTTCATATAATTGTTCTTTCCTCGAGGGCGTTATTATATGACCATCATAAAGCAGGAGACTTTCACAAAAATAGGACCAAATTGGGAACGGCAACTTTGAGAAATTCAACAATGGCATTACAGCTGGTAACCTTGAGTGAAGGGCTTCCTGATGCACACATCTTGGCAGCTTCATCTTTCTATAGATTGTCAATGGAAGTTGATCTACTCTGCATTTATTTTAATTCACTGTGACCACTTTGTGGTCTCTTCTTTGAATAATTATTATTTCAGTAATCTACTGCTTTCAACCATTACTATACCTTCATTTTTTGTTTCAGTGTTTTTATTATCCTTTCAGAACAAGCAGCAACTATAAGAAGCGACCGGTCAAATTTAACAGATCTATTCCTCATTCATTGATGTGGTTGATATTTACTTTGACGATGTCTTTTCAAACTTCATTTAGAAGAACATAAGAATGATAGAAATCTGCTTTTATAATGCATTTCAGGCATCTTATGTATTTTGAAGCTGATTTTATCTTTTTTTTTGTAGGTATAATTTAATAAAAAGAAAGAAATAAGTCATGCAATTTCTTAGATTTAATTCAGGACCTGCTTGTGTATTTTTCATAGAACTGTATTTTTATTTTTTTATTAAATTACATGTACTTTCAAAAAGATAAAGTCAACTCAAAAATACATGGAATGTCTGAGATGCATTACTGAAGCCGGTTTCTATCATTCTTAGTCTTTTGGATTAAGTACGGACACATCACCTCAAAGTAAATATCGATAACATTGAATGCTCAATACACCTGCTAAATCTGACAAGTGGCTTTTATATTTAAGCATACTCTATAAATCTTTCCGACAGGCTCACACTACATGGCCCTTCAGATTTCATAAGAGAAAACCTATTTATTTAATTAGGCTGAAATTTACAAAATGAAAACATAAATTAATCATGCTCCTGTAATATTATAAAAGCCACCAGTGAGATTTAGCAGGTGTATTTATCATTCAGTGTTGTCGATGTTTAGTTGGCGTAATTGTGCATAAGTATAAAAATAATAGAACTCTGCTTCTATAATGTATTTCAGGCATCGTATGTTTTTAGGCACGACCGCTTCTCGGGAGAGCCTTATATTTTCGTCAGGGCGAAAATTGTAACACTTCAAATTCTGAAAATTTACAACATAAAAACTATTTTCCACCCAAAAGAAGTATATTTTAAGCGTTTTCAGAGATGTATGTATGTCTGTACGTATGTATGTGATCAAGTAACCCGATTATCTCAGCGAAATTTCGACGGATCCAAACGGGCTTTGGGGAATATACTCGTCTAATTATAAGTAACTGACAGTTCTCTACCGAGCCAAACCGGTCGACAAATAAAAAAGCGCCAGGGCAAATAAAAATTTGAAAAAATCGATTTTTGAGCATACGGTGAACCAAATTAAATTTAAGTCAAAAACAACAAATGCATCTGCTAAAACTAATTAAAAGACGTCTTTTTTACATTGAATATTGTTTTCTATGAACAATATTTAACAATGTAATAGCGAAAAAATCGCTAAAATCATCAAAAATAGTCGTTTTTTAGGCACGACCGCTTCTCGGGAGAGCCTTATATTTTCGTCAGGGCGAAAATTGTAACACATCAAATTCTGAAAATTTACAACATAAAAACTATTTTCCACCCAAAAGAAGCACATTTTAAGCGCTTTCAGAGATGTATGTATGTCTACGTATGTATGTGATCAAGTAACCCGATTATCTCAGCGAAATTTCGACGGATCCAAACGGGCTTTGGGGAATATACTCGTCTAATTATAAGTAACCGACAGTTCTCTATCGAGCCAAATCGATGGACAAATAAAAAAACGCCAGGGCAAATAAAAATTTGAAAAAATCGATTTTTGAGCATACGGTGAACAAAATTAAATTTAAGGCAAAAACAACAAATGCATCTGCTAAAACTAACTAAAAGACGTCTTTTTTACGTTGAACATTTTTTTCTATGAACAATATTTAACAATGTAATAGCGAAAAAATCGCTTAAATCATCAGAAATAGTCGCTTTTATGCTATTACTTTACAGGATTTTAATTTACACAAAAATGTTGAATAAAAAAGTTATAGATAATATTGAAACAAAACTTTTTCCTATTCGACCTTTTTTTGTACGATCAATTCCTGATGAGTTAAATAAAAAAAATTGGTTTTAACGCCTAAATGTACATAAAATGGCTGATTTTCGTTTATAACGGAGCAGAATTTGACTTTACATAAAAATTTTAAATGTAAAAGTTATAGATAATATTAAAACAAAACTTTTTTAAATTGAATATTTTTTGCTACGACCAATTCCTGATGAGTTAAATCCAAAGAAACGATTTTTAACGCCTAAATATACCTAAAATCGCCGATTTTCGTTTATAACGTAGCAGGATTTGATTTTATACAAACAAAAGTTAAAGATAATATTTGTCCCATTTAACATTTTCATGTACAATCGGACCCAGACGAACTAAACTTATGAAAACGATTTTTTAGGCACGACCGCTTCTCGGGAGAGCCTTATATTTTCTCTAGAGCGAAAATTGTAACACTTCAAAAACGAACAAATTGTTGCATAAAAACTATTTTTCACCCAGAATTACTGCATTTTAGGCGTTTTTTATGGTGTATGTGTATATGTCCGTTCGTATGTAGTCAAGTTTATGGAATATCTCAGCGAATTTCCAATAGATCTTAACGAATTTTGACCCAGATACTCGTCTAATTATAAGTAAGCTCCAGTCTTACACCGAGCCAAATCGATCAACAAATAAAAAGCGCCAGAGCAAATAAAAATTTGAAAAAATCGATTTTTGAACATAATGTGAACAAAATTAATTTTACGTCAAAAAACAACAAATGCATCTGCTAAAACTAATTAAAATACGTCTTTTTTACATGGAAAATTGTTTTCTATGAACAATATTTAACAATGTAATAGCGAAAAAACCGCTAAAATGATAAAAAATAGTCGTTTTTTTGCTATTTCTTTACAGGATTTGATTTTAGACAATAATGTTAAATGTAAAAGTTATAGATAATATTAAAACAAAACTTTTTTCTGTTAATTTTTTTATACAATCAATTCCTGACGAGTTGAACTCATAAAAACGATTTTTAACGTCTAAATATACATAAAATGGACGATTTTCGGCTATAACTTGACAGGATTTGATTTTACACAAAAATGTTGAATGTAAAAGTTATAGATAATATTAAAACAAAACTTTTTTGTATTAAACATTTTTTTGTACAATCAATTCCCGACGAGTTAAATCCAAACAAACAATTTTTAACGCCAAAACATACATTAAATGGACGATTTTCGCTTATTTCAACGATTTGAATGAGCGGCCAGTGCCCAGTACGTGGCCATCTAGATAAATATTCAATTACTTTAAAGAATGTATAGTAGTTGGATAATATTTTATTCTATAAGATGATTCTAAAATAATTAATGCTTATTGTTTAAATAGTATTATTACTCTTAGTGAAAATTTAATACTTATAAAGACGATTTGAAAATGCTACTCGCGGGGATCACGGCTTTCTATGGGAGGTCCTTAATGATTTCGTAAGGATTCATGACTCGCCTTTTAGGTATTTTTAAATAAATTTTGAAGTAAATCTTTACTCTTGAAAGTTTTAAGACACTTCTACAATGCATCGAATTCAATTACAGTCGTTAGAAGCCCAATAATTATTGTTTTTAATAAAAATAATGCAAGTTTATCTACTAGTACAAGTTTGAACGTCATGTCCCAATACTTGGCCCTATGTATTTCACTGATGTTTTGATGGTTAGGGTTCCTACGTATTGGTAGAGTTAGTAGGTTGGAAAACCATAATATGATTATTATACATTGATTTTCTGTAATTTCATATTATTAACGTTTGATTTAGTGTTAAAAAGTATTTCCAGTCCAAAATTTAGCGATTTTATTATTTTTACATAAAAATCAAAATAAATATAGAGTACAAATTATATGGTCCAAGTATTGGGACTAACAATTTCGACCACTAGTACATGACTTTTTAGCACGGTCCAACTACTAGTACAAGCATGTATTCATAATTTAATTAATTTTTCTATTATAAAGCTTATTTTCACAAATTAAATACTTTTTTCGCAAGTAAAAAGTAATAATAATTCTATTGGTTACTGATTCTATGCATTTTTAATAATATTTCGCATTTAAAATATGATTTCAAAATTCTAGATTCACTAAGCGTCCATCTATTGGTACTTTTACCTTATGGATAACATCTAAACAAAAGTTTTCCCCAATTAATATTTTAATGTACAATCAATCCTGATTATCTAAACCTATAAATACGACAGTTTACATATTCAATTTTCGCTTATATAACCTGATTCGATTTGACAAAGAATTATTCAATGCAATAGCTTTAAATAATATCGGAAAAATCAATATAACATTCGAAAGATCATATAATTTGTAACGGCCTGCGCGTGTAAGTGCGCGGGTATGCGTGTATCGGTTTGCGCGAAAGAGACATGAGGCGAGTCTCGGCACACCGCGTCGGCACGCACAGATACCCGAAAAGTAAACATCTCTCAACCCTGCGCGAAGGACAAGGCCGAGAGATGCTTGCGCGTGCCGACGAAGCACCAGGCGATTAGTATCGTTTCGGCCATTGCCGCCAGCAATAGCCCGCACTGAGAGAGAGAGAGAGAAAAGAGTGAGAGATAGTGCACGCGGGTGCAGTTAAGTGCAGTCGAGAGAGTGAGCGCGAGCGAGAGCGCGGCGCAGCAGCGTAGCCGAGAAGCAGAGGGGAAGAGAGAGACGCCGTCAGCAGCTACCACGGCCGAGTGAGAGGGAGAGAGAGAGACACCGGCCGATCCTCTGCTACAGCCGGACTGCCCGCATAGGAGCGAGAGAGAGAGAGAGAGAGAGATACGGCGCGCGAGGCGTACAGCACCGCTCGGCCTGACTCCCTGCATCAGCCGGGTCTTTGCGAGGTAAGTCCTGGCCAGGCGCTAGCGCGCTCTTCCCGCGGACGACGGGCGTCCGGAGAGCGATACCCGCGCGAGCGAGCGAGGCTCACCGACGCGCGCGTGCGTGTCGACCGCGCGCGGCGATCGACCAACGTCGGTGCGAGCCGCTTCGACGAATACGTGTGTGCGATCGCGCGCACACGTACACAGCGTGCGCGGGCGCACCACCCGTATCGGCGCGTATAAAGGATACGCGCCGCGTGTATAAAACTTATTAAGCCCGCGGGGCAATAAAGCCACAGTCTTTTGTTAAATTTGAGTACGCGTGTGATTGCCGCATCGTTCCCTTCCCTTTTCCACGTCGGTGGCGCGGCGGTATAGAATACCACCGGCCTCCGCGGCCGCGAGTACGCAATACTCGCGCGTATCTGAGCAGCCGAGGAAGCACGCACGAGAGAGACAGCGCGACAGCGGAGTCGCGCGTTGTAACGCAGGTAGGTAGGGCTGCCGACGAAGGCAGCGGACGGCCAGCGACGGCGCGCCGCACACTGGGGCCGAAAGGTTCGAAACCACCTAGAGATCATAATTCTCAGCCGAATTTGAAAATTCAAAAATAGGAAATTTTGTGAGAAAATACCAAAGACCGCTACGAAGCCTAATTTTGAAAATATGAACCTATAAACCTAATTTATAACCTATAACCCCAAAATTTACACTTGTGATTCCCAAAAATGCTATAAAACTTCAATTTATAAATCCTTGACACATGCTCTCTTAACCTTGATTCATAAAATTGGTCTACAGATTAAGTCTTGGGCCATTCTGTCAGAAATAGTGTATATTTTTAGGATATACATTGTATGTGGTTTAAATAACATTTTTTTCTTTTTTATGGCTGATTTTGGCCTCAGAAGCCACTAGGTATAAGACCCCCTTGAGACTTATGAGGTTAGGGCTTATAGGTTTAGAGTTTATGAGTGCATGGCTTACTGGATCAAAGGTCAAGAGTTCACGAGTAGAGGGCTTACAAATTAAAGATTTATCGTATTTTTGGGATTTACAGGTCAAAAATTGAATTGATTGGTTGATGTGATAGGATTATATGACTCCTTAGATTTATAGGTTAATTTTTTGGAAAATCAGGCTTCGTAGGGCTCTTCGATATTTGATAACGAATGTTCCTAAGCAAAAATTTTGAGATTCCGTTGAGAATTGCGACCTCTAGGTGCTTTTGAACCAAAAAATCCGTATGGCTCCAGTGTGCGCCGGCGAGATCGAGGAGATTTCGCCGAGGGTTGGCACGAGCCAGTGCTCGCGCCTGTCAACTGCTGCGCCATTCGTCGGCAATTCCGCTTCGGGGATTTGCGGCACGGAGGGGAAAACCTACCCCGTTACAAATTATAAAAATATAATCATAAGATATAAAATTACATTTAATTACAATGTTAAAATAGTACATTACGATACTGCCACTGAAGTCACATGTATCGTACGATATTTTATAGCACGTTTACCTAAGTCCGCTGTCTCGCCTATCCGTACCTTAATCAGTTCACTCGCTACGCTCGCGCGCTAACCTCACGGTGCAATAATCGACTACTTGAGTCACGGATAGGCGTGACTTAAGTGCGGACTTAGGTCACACTGTGCTATAAAATGAGATAAACACATTGAAAACATAAGTTAAAAAAAGAAATATCTATTGTTTACAAAATGCCAAATATTATGTAAACTAAAACACTAATAAAAATATATAATAAGAAATATAAATTGATGTTGAAATAACAACAATTAAAAGATTAAATCCCTAAATGTTTTTTTACTTAAAATTATTCTAAGTTGGTCCAAGAAACAAATTATTTTTTTCTAAAACTTGATCGTAGACAGGCAGCTAATATTGTATATAATCTAATCATCTATTAACAATGTGATTAAGAGAAGTTCTTCAAGTTTAAACCTTAAAAATAAAATTAAAAAACAAAGATTAAATTTTTGATTAAATATAAAATTGAGCCAAAGAATAAGCAAATATAATATTCCATCCTCACGACTCGTAACCATATTCCTGATATCACACATTAAATGGTATTCGATGACGAATGAATCTACGAAATCATTTTGTGACCATGAATGAAAATCCTTGAGGATATCAAGGAGCGCGGGAGCGCTCCGAAGGCAAGTTATGTGTCCAAGAATGTAGAAGAAGCCTAAGGGACGACCGCGCTACTTATACATTGAAATGAGTGCCCGAGATTTTGAAATATTTACTGCGTTTTTAAATCACTTCTAAATGAATTCAAAATTATTAATTAAACAATGTGCTATTTTGTTTGTACTATCTAAAAAAAGTTTTATGCAAAAATATGCTTCTATATTAGAGATATCGAACAATAAAAAAATCTATGTTCCGTTTCCGATTCCGAAATTTTCTCCATGTTTCATCGTCGTCAGACTTGTTTTCTTCCCACATCCGGTTTCCGGTGTTTACGAACTCGACCTAACCTTATAATATATATACACACATATATACATGTCAGTTCAGTATAAGTATATGAAAAAAGAAGTTCAGAAGAATATATATAAATAATATTTATGATTTTGTAAAAGAAATCAAAAAAATACCAGCGAAAAAGTCTTTTACTTCTTTGAGTCATTGTATAATGAACAAATTATATGTAAGTAAGTACATTCAAATTGTTCACTGCAAATCAGACAAATGAAAGTTGTGAAATCAATTATCGATAGTCAAGTAATGCAAACCACTCTCGGAAACTACTGTATGACTGTTCTCAGAAATGTATTCAAATTTGTTAATCTTTCTGTACAAATTAAACACAAGAAAGTACTGAAATCAATTTATTGTAGTCAAGTACCCATAAGTTAACTTGACTGACATAATACAACTTTTCGTACCTACTCATCAAACATATTCAGCCAGCGAGCATAAATTACTACTTAACGCCCAAGGGGCGTAATAGCTCATATATACAGCTCTTGCAAAACTTTATAGAACCTACGCACTTTACGTCCATGTGGGAAAAATTATTTGAATTGTATAATATTATATATAAGTACATTCAAATTATTCATTGTAAATCAAACAAACGAAAGTTGTGAAATCAATTACCGATAGTCAAGTAATGCAAACAACTCTGCGAAACAATTGTATAACTGTTCTCAGAAATGTATTCAAATTTGTTCATTCTTCTATACAAATTAAACACAAGGAAGTTCTGGAATCAGTTTATTGTAGTCAAGTACCCATAGGTTAACTTGACTGACATAATACAACTTTTAGTACCTACTCATCAAACATATTCAGCCAGCGAGGATAAAGTACTACTTAACGCTTAACAGGCGCAATATCTCACATACTCCTACAAAACTTTATAGAACCTACGCACTTTACGCCCATATGGGCGAAAATTATTTTAATCATATAACTACTATGCCTTCTTTTTATTTCTAAAATTCATAAGAATTCAGATATTTACGAAAAGTCAAAGCCTATATAAAAAAATTACATAGTTACCACCATATCACCATTTTTCATTATTCTTTCTCAATTTTGAAATTTCTATAATATTACGCATCTTGGGAGGGCAATAGAAGTCTATAGAGCTGCTCTAGCAGGGGTGGTCTTCCAATCTCCCATACATACTTGGCGGGCCCGACGGTTTGCAGTTTACCGGTGGGCTTTGTAAATGTAGAATACTATATTATTGCATAAATTCATTAACAATGTTTATACTTATAAGTCCACTATAAATAATTACATTGGCTCTAATTTTGAATTGATACCGTTTAAATATAATATCCCTACATGTGCAAAATCTCATGATGTACTTCCATTACCCAAAATATTTTTCCTTGTGTCCATTTTTTTTAAGCGGGAATCTGATATAAAAAATACATTAAATTTATAGTCTACTCAAAAGTGCTTTAGATTTTACTAACCATTGTATAAGCCACTAATTTTTTATCCTTTTCCAACGTGTAAATATCATGTGAGATTTTAATGAGTATTTCAGACATCAGATCTCATATGAGGTATGATATATGTGATGTCATCTGCAATTTTACATATTATGGGATCTCATGAGATCTTATATGAGATCTCATATGATATTTTCATGCGGGTTTGCACTTTCTATTTAAAAACAGAGTAATACATTCAATACGTATTAGTATTTAATATGTAGAAGCAACCTATTTATTCATTTTATCTGATCTGTAAACATATGAATATTTATATGAAAATGATCATGTCTACACCTTAAACTGCAAACCGTCGGGCCCGCCAAGTATGTATGGGAGATTGGAAGACCACCCCTGCTAGAGCAGCTCTATAGACTTCTATTGCCCTCCCAAGATGCGTAATATTATAGAAATTTCAAAATTGAGAAAGAATAATGAAAAATGGTGATATGGTGGTAACTATGTAATTTTTTTATATAGGCTTTGACTTTTCGTAAATATCTGAATTCTTATGAATTTTAGAAATAAAAAGAAGGCATAGTAGTTATATGATTAAAATAATTTTCGCCCATATGGGCGTAAAGTGCGTAGGTTCTATAAAGTTTTGTAGGAGTATGTGAGCTATTGCGCCTGTTAAGCGTTAAGTAGTACTTTATCCTCGCTGGCTGAATATGTTTGATGAGTAGGTACTAAAAGTTGTATTATGTCAGTCAAGTTAACCTATGGGTACTTGACTACAATAAACTGATTCCAGAACTTCCTTGTGTTTAATTTGTATAGAAGAATGAACAAATTTGAATACATTTCTGAGAACAGTTATACAATTGTTTCGCAGAGTTGTTTGCATTACTTGACTATCGGTAATTGATTTCACAACTTTCGTTTGTTTGATTTACAATGAATAATTTGAATGTACTTATATATAATATTATACAATTCAAATAATTTTTCCCACATGGACGTAAAGTGCGTAGGTTCTATAAAGTTTTGCAAGAGCTGTATATATGAGCTATTACGCCCCTTGGGCGTTAAGTAGTAATTTATGCTCGCTGGCTGAATATGTTTGATGAGTAGGTACGAAAAGTTGTATTATGTCAGTCAAGTTAACTTATGGGTACTTGACTACAATAAATTGATTTCAGTACTTTCTTGTGTTTAATTTGTATAGAAGAATGCACAAATTTGAATACATTTTTGAGAACAATCATACAGTTGATTCCGAGAGTTTTTTCATTACTTGACTATCGATAATTGATTTCACAACTTTCATTTGTTTGATTTGCAGTGAACAATTTGAATGTACTTACTAACATATAATTTGTTCAGCATACAATGACTCAAAGAAGTAAAAGACTTTTTCACTGGTATTTATTTGATTCCTTTTAAAAAATCATAAATATTATTATTTTATAGATTATACAGAAAGAACGTCTATACTTGCCTTTTTTTATACTTTCGTAGAAAGTTTTATATTATTTCAGTACTTTCTCGTGTTTAATTTGTATAGAAAGATGAACAAATTTTAATACATTTCTGAGAACCGTCATACAGTAGTTTCCGAGAGTTGTTTGCATTACTTGACTATTGATAATTGATTTCACAACTTTCATTTATTTGATTTGCAGTGAACAACTTGAATGTACTTACATATAATTAATTGTTCAGCATATACTTTTACTTCCATAAAAGTCGACAAATACATTTCACTGAAAAACCTCATGGCTTTTATGTTACAAAAACAAGTCATTTCATACATAGCCGATATTTCTTTCTATCTGTAATCTGTATACTAAAAAATTTTCCATTGTTTATTTTACACTTTTTTTTACATCTTCTTTCTTCATTGTTTGTATATTATACAATCAATTTATGAACTGAGAATCACTAAAAACTTTCTTGATATTCTCGTATAGATCAAACTTTTGACGTCGTCCACCCTGAAAAAATCATACACGAGAATAACTGAGCACTTTATTTTTTGAAATTTTCACAATATAACACATCCTTTTCGCTTTTCTCATTTGACATAATCTTTTAGTTTCTGTATACTAAACAAATTTCCATTGTTTATTTTACACTTTTTTTACATCTTCTTTCTTCATTGTTTGTATATTATACAACCAGTTTATGAACTGAGAATCACTAAAAGCTTTCTTGATATTCTTGTATAGATCAAACTTTTGACGTCTTCCACCCTGGGAAAATCATACACGAGAATAACTGAGCACTTTTATTTTTTTAAATTTTCACAATATAACACATCCTTTTCGCTTTTCCTATTTGACATAATCTTTTAGTTTCTGTATACTAAAAAAATTTCCATTTTTTATTTTACACTTATTTTACATCTTCTTTCTTCATTTTTTGTATATTATACGACCAGTTTATGAACTGCGAGAATCACTAAAAACTTTATTGATATTCTTGTATAGATGAAACTTTTGACGTCTTCCACCCTGGGAAAATCATACACGAGAATAACTGAGCACTTTTATGTTTTTAAATTTTCACAATATAACACATCCATTTCGCTTTTCCTATTTGGCATAATCTTTTAGTTTCTGTATACTAAAAAAATTTCCATTGTTTATTTTACACTTATTTTACATCTTCTTTCTTCATTGTTTGTATATATTATACGACCAGTTTATGAACTGAGAATCATCACTAAAAACTTTCTTGATATTTTCTTGTATAGATCAAACTTTTGACGTCTTCCACCCTGGGATTAAAAACACAACCAGTTGATGAATTAAGCATTATTATTATCTGAATCTTGTATAGAAAAATATGTACTAAAAACGTCTCTGAAACATTTTGACATCTCCTACCATGAGAAAGTCATAAAATAGATTAACTGAGCACTTTCATTCCTTGAAATTTTCGCAATAACACATCATTTTTCCCCTTTTCCGTATTTCCATGTTCATTAGACATAATTTTTTCATTGGCACTTGAATAAATATGCACAACACTGATATCGGCTAAGTTTTTTAAAGATGACACGATGCTTTTTAAACCAACGCTCAAACCAATATTTCAAATCGGCATCATAAATTATATTGTAGTACGTATATATCAATAAATATTCTTCACCTCATCAAATTTCAATGACTGTAAACAAATCTTGTATAATCTGTAAATATAAAAAAAATTGACAAAAATTATCAATGTTTTAAAAATGATTGTAGCCATTTAACATTTTGCTGTTCAATACTTATCTAATAAAACCCCCGTTGATTGATATATGAATAGATGAATTCTTCTGTCACCACTTACCTACTTGAGATCTTTGAATAATTAATTAATTTTAATTTTAAACTAACTCACGACGATATGATAACATTTGTAACATCTGTGTGTAAAGATGTGTAAGGTTAGGTCGTCATCGCCCAGACACGGGAATATATATATAAGACAAGGGAAGATGAATTCTTCGATAACCAGTTGACTACTTGAGATCTTTGAATATATATTAATCTTGACTACTTATCTGTAAATAAAAATTTTCACAAAGTATCAAATCTTTAAAAAAATTACTATTTAACATTTAGTCATTTTAATACTTATCTAAAAAATGTTGTTGCCTCATTGATGCTCGTAAATAAATTCTTTTATTCTTTACGTCAGTCGACTTCATCAGATCTTTGATTATTGAAACGAATATATATACCTATACTATAAACAATCATCCGTGATATTGTGTGTATGTATATATATATATATGTTAGATGTTGAGAGATGCGTAAGGTTAGTTCGTTATGATGGGCGTGTGTGTGTGTGTGTGTGTGTGTGTGTGTGTGTGTGTGTGTGTGTGTGTGTGTGTGTGTGTGTGTGTGTGTGTGTGTGTGTGTGTGTGTGTGTGTGTGTGTGTGTGTGTGTGTGTGTGTGTGTGTGTGTGTGTGTGTGTGTGTGTGTGTGTGTGTGTGTGTAGGTCACGTGACAGGAAGTCGCAACACCGGATGAGAGTCTGAAACTATGGAGAAAATTTAGAATCGGAAAGTGGACATAAAAAAATTCAGCTCCTTATATCTTATAAACGAGATAATCTTTTTAAATAAAATCTTTTGATTTGTGTATAGTAATGAAATGGCTTTCGATTAAGAGGGATATGTTATATAGTTGAAACTAACGCAATAGGTATATAAGTGTATTGATTTTCTCATTAAAAATATTACTTATGTCGACTGCAATTTAATATCAACTGATAAGAATTTTTCCATCGGTCTTACAGTCTTACAAATTAAATTAAAATAATTAATATTTATGGCAGTCAGATTGCCCTTGTTTATAATCACCCCCGCAGAATCTGAAATAAAAACTTAATTAAAATCTGGAAAAAACTTTGTTAGCAAAGGACGATCTGACTGCCCACCACCACCACATTGTCCGACGTTTCGAGCCTGCTCCGGCTCCTCCTCAGGGACTGAAATAAAACCCGCGATACACCTCCTTATATACCATGCACCCATACCCCCTTCTTTTCTCTTACCCCACCACCCTCCACATTCACCTCTCCAACTTGCCATTCTCACTTAAATTAATAAAGAATGATAAATGTTATCTAATTTACTTGACTCTATCATTAAATTTACATTATTCCGATTTCTTAGAATGTGAATACTTTCAAGGCTTTCCCTCTTATATTTATTCTTAATCCCCTGTTCCAAAATATCCACACTCCCAAAATCGAAAGAATGCAAACTATTTAAACAATGTTCTTTCAAACCCGATGTACAACTTGAGCTGCGTAAACTATATTGATGTTCATATATTCTCTTTTTCAAATATCTACCCGTTTGACCAATATAACAACCATTACAATCCCTACAATTAATTTTATAAACAACTCCCGATTTCAAACATTTATCATCCTTGTCTTTACAATTACTAAATAACCTTTCTAAATTATTATCATTTCTAAAGAAAACTTGAATATTATGTTTACTAAAAACCCTTCTAATCCTTTCCGACAAACCTCTAACATATGGTAAACTAAAATATGCATTCTTTCCATTTCTATTCCTAGTTTGATTATCTACCCGCTGCTTCAATCCACCATTATAAATTTCCCACACTCTCTCATCAATCATTTTATCAATAAATTTTACGGGATAACTATTTTTAATAAATGTTTCTCTAACTAAATTTAAATTCTTTTTCCTAAAATCTTTATGTGACAATTTAATCGCTCTGTCAATGACACCTTTGATCGCACCTGTCTTGTTTCCGAATTGGTGGTGAGAATCAAAATTTAAAAATCTACCTGACCATGTAGGTTTTCTATACCAATCTAATTTCACTCTATTATTATTACCTCTAATGACTCTAATATCTAAAAAACTCAATTGATAATCTTTCTCAACTTCTTTTGTGAATTTAATTCTATCATGGATAGAATTAAACACATCCACCATTTCATCCACAAAACATTCTGGTACAACTGCAAAAATGTCATCAACATATCTTTTAAAAATAATTGGCTGAAAAACCAACTTAGACAAAGCAATACTTTCCAATTTTTCCATTACTAAATTGGCTATAACAGGTGACAAAGGTGATCCCATTGGACAACCATATCTTTGTTCATATAGACTATTATCAAAAGAAAAAATTGTGTTTTTAAAAACCAAATTAAGTGCCTTTATAAATTCATCTTTTGTTAAACTAGTATGTACTTTAATTTCAGACCATTTATCTTGTATAATATCATTCAACAACTCTAAAGGTATAATTGTAAACAAAGATACTACATCCAATGAAACCATCCTATGATCATTCGGAATAATAATATCTTTCATTATACCATAAAAACTCCAACTATCTTTAATATATGAATTTGTTTTACCCACTATCTTGAACAATATATTAGACAAAAATCTAGCAAGTCTATACGTCGGAAAATTTATCGATGATATTATTATTCTATATGTCAACTGTTCTTTGTGAATCTTAGGAAGCCCATAACATTTAGCTACAGTGCCATTTTCACATTTTAAATATTTAAACATACTATCTTTAATATAAGCTTTTGTTTTCCAATGCATCAATAATTCTTTCAATTTATCTTGTAGTCTATTGATATGTGGATTCCTAATTTTCACATAAGTGGTATCATCCTCCAACATAAGTTGAATTTTATTAATATAATCCCTTTTATCCGAAACTACAGTTACATTTCCTTTATCTGCTTTTTGGAAGATCATATTCGGATTCTCTCTCAAGAATTTCTTCGTTATTTTTAATTCATGGAATAAATTACTATTCAAATAATTATCAAATCTATGTTCTCTTTTAAAATTATCAACAACTTTAACTAAAGAACGCCTACATTCTTTTTTAAACTCCAGATTAAAACTACTCATACTACTTTCTACCTCAGCGATGATATTCTTGATCGGAAGAGATTTACTTGAATATGATATTCCAAATTTAGCACCCATTGACATGATATTTACCACTTCTTCTGGTATTACTTTGTCAGTTAAATTTCTAAACCAATCCTTATTAACATTGTTAGTTTGATTGACCTGAGAGTGTTTTCTATGCTTTAAATATTCAAATTTTCTTTTTAATTTACTCCTATGGTTATATTTTACTTTTTCAAAGTGCCTCTTTTGACCACGAAAAAATTCTTGCAAATCATTCTGTTCTATTTTATTATATAAATATCTTTCAAGCTCTAATAAATATTTATTCAAACGATTAATTTCAAAATTCAAATCTCTAATTTCTAAGTTAAGTAATTTATTTTTGAAAAAGAAAATATTTTTCCGTAGATCATAAGAAACTCTTTTATTGTAATCCCGATAAAAACCCTTATCATCAAATTTTTTCCAATATGTTTAGGAAAAATATTTGATTTTTTACACCTTAGAAGAAAAGTGAGTTGCTCCTTTAAAATTACAATCCTTAAAACCATTTTTACCCATTTTGAGCAATAATCTTTTACCACCTTCCCATAAATCCCATATATATCTCTAAAAAACATTTTACCCCACCTTTAATAGACCTTAGTTTTATCATTAAAAATATTACTTATGTCGACTGCAATTTAATATCAACTGATAAGAATTTTTCCATCGGTCTTACAGTCTTACAAATTAAATTAAAATAATTAATATTTATGGCAGTCAGATTGCCCTTGTTTATAATCACCCCCGCAGAATCTGAAATAAAAACTTAATTAAAATCTGGATAAAACTTTGTTAGCAAAGGACGATCTGACTGCCCACCACCACCACATTGTCCGACGTTTCGAGCCTGCTCCGGCTCCTCCTCAGGGACTGAAATAAAACCCGCGATACACCTCCTTATATACCATGCACCCATACCCCCTTCTTTTCTCTTACCCCACCACCACTTAGTTTTAATCTGGAGTTTAAAAAAGAATGTAGGCGTTCTTTAGTTAAAGTTGTTGATAATTTTAAAAGAGAACATAGATTTGATAATTATTTGAATAGTAATTTATTCCATGAATTAAAAATAACGAAGAAATTCTTGAGAGAGAATCCGAATATGATCTTCCAAAAAGCAGATAAAGGAAATGTAACTGTAGTTTCGGATAAAAGGGATTATATTAATAAAATTCAACTTATGTTGGAGGATGATACCACTTATGTGAAAATTAGGAATCCACATATCAATAGACTACAAGATAAATTGAAAGAATTATTGATGCATTGGAAAACAAAAGCTTATATTAAAGATAGTATGTTTAAATATTTAAAATGTGAAAATGGCACTGTAGCTAAATGTTATGGGCTTCCTAAGATTCACAAAGAACAGTTGACATATAGAATAATAATATCATCGATAAATTTTCCGACGTATAGACTTTCTAGATTTTTGTCTAATATATTGTTCAAGATAGTGGGTAAAACAAATTCATATATTAAAGATAGTTGGAGTTTTTATGGTATAATGAAAGATATTATTATTCCGAATGATCATAGGATGGTTTCATTGGATGTAGTATCTTTGTTTACAAATATACCTTTAGAGTTGTTGAATGATATTATACAAGATAAATGGTCTGAAATTAAAGTACATACTAGTTTAACAAAAGATGAATTTATAAAGGCACTTAATTTGGTTTTTAAAAACACAATTTTTTCTTTTGATAATAGTCTATATGAACAAAGATATGGTTGTCCAATGGGATCACCTTTGTCACCTGTTATAGCCAATTTAGTAATGGAAAAATTGGAAAGTATTGCTTTGTCTAAGTTGGTTTTTCAGCCAATTATTTTTAAAAGATATGTTGATGACATTTTTGCAGTTGTACCAGAATGTTTTGTGGATGAAATGGTGAATGTGTTTAATTCTATCCATGATAGAATTAAATTCACAAAAGAAGTTGAGAAAGATTATCAATTGAGTTTTTTAGATATTAGAGTCATTAGAGGTAATAATAATAGAGTGAAATTAGATTGGTATAGAAAACCTACATGGTCAGGTAGATTTTTAAATTTTGATTCTCACCACCAATTCGGAAACAAGACAGGTGCGATCAAAGGTGTCATTGACAGAGCGATTAAATTGTCACATAAAGATTTTAGGAAAAAGAATTTAAATTTAGTTAGAGAAACATTTATTAAAAATAGTTATCCCGTAAAATTTATTGATAAAATGATTGATGAGAGAGTGTGGGAAATTTATAATGGTGGATTGAAGCAGCGGGTAGATAATCAAACAAGGAATAGAAATGGAAAGAATGCATATTTTAGTTTACCATATGTTAGAGGTTTGTCGGAAAGGATTAGAAGGGTTTTTAGTAAACATAATATTCAAGTTTTCTTTAGAAATGATAATAATTTAGAAAGGTTATTTAGTAATTGTAAAGACAAGGATGATAAATGTTTGAAATCGGGAGTTGTTTATAAAATTAATTGTAGGGATTGTAATGGTTGTTATATTGGTCAAACGGGTAGATATTTGAAAAAGAGAATATATGAACATCAATATAGTTTACGCAGCTCAAGTTGTACATCGGGTTTGAAAGAACATTGTTTAAATAGTTTGCATTCTTTCGATTTTGGGAGTGTGGATATTTTGGAACAGGGGATTAAGAATAAATATAAGAGGGAAAGCCTTGAAAGTATTCACATTCTAAGAAATCGGAATAATGTAAATTTAATGATAGAGTCAAGTAAATTAGATAACATTTATCATTCTTTATTAATTTAAGTGAGAATGGCAAGTTGGAGAGGTGAATGTGGAGGGTGGTGGGGTAAGAGAAAAGAAGGGGCTATGCGTGCATGGTATATAAGGAGGTGTATCGCGGGTTTTATTTCAGTCCCTGAGGAGGAGCCGGAGCAGGCTCGAAACGTCGGACAATGTGGTGGTGGTGGGCAGTCAGATCGTCCTTTGCTAACAAAGTTTTTTCCAGATTTTAATTAAGTTTTTATTTCAGATTCTGCGGGGGTGATTATAAACAAGGGCAATCTGACTGCCATAAATATTAATTATTTTAATTTAATTTGTAAGACTGTAAGACCGATGGAAAAATTCTTATCAGTTGATATTAAATTGCAGTCGACATAAGTAATATTTTTAATGATAAAACTAAGGTCTATTAAAGGTGGGGTAAAATGTTTTTAGAGATATATATGGGATTTATGGGAAGGTGGTAAAAGATTATTGCTCAAAATGGGTAAAAATGGTTTTAAGGATTGTAATTTTAAAGGAGCAACTCACTTTTCTTCTAAGGTGTAAAAAATCAAATATTTTTCCTAAACATATTGGAAAAAAATTTGATGATAAGGGTTTTTATCGGGATTACAATAAAAGAGTTTCTTATGATCTACGGAAAAATATTTTCTTTTTCAAAAATAAATTACTTAACTTAGAAATTAGAGATTTGAATTTTGAAATTAATCGTTTGAATAAATATTTATTAGAGCTTGAAAGATATTTATATAATAAAATAGAACAGAATGATTTGCAAGAATTTTTTCGTGGTCAAAAGAGGCACTTTGAAAAAGTAAAATATAACCATAGGAGTAAATTAAAAAGAAAATTTGAATATTTAAAGCATAGAAAACACTCTCAGGTCAATCAAACTAACAATGTTAATAAGGATTGGTTTAGAAATTTAACTGACAAAGTAATACCAGAAGAAGTGGTAAATATCATGTCAAAGGGTGCTAAATTTGGAATATCATATTCAAGTAAATCTCTTCCGATCAAGAATATCATCGCTGAGGTAGAAAGTAGTATGAGTAGTTTTAATCTGGAGTTTAAAAAAGAATGTAGGCGTTCTTTAGTTAAAGTTGTTGATAATTTTAAAAGAGAACATAGATTTGATAATTATTTGAATAGTAATTTATTCCATGAATTAAAAATAACGAAGAAATTCTTGAGAGAGAATCCGAATATGATCTTCCAAAAAGCAGATAAAGGAAATGTAACTGTAGTTTCGGATAAAAGGGATTATATTAATAAAATTCAACTTATGTTGGAGGATGATACCACTTATGTGAAAATTAGGAATCCACATATCAATAGACTACAAGATAAATTGAAAGAATTATTGATGCATTGGAAAACAAAAGCTTATATTAAAGATAGTATGTTTAAATATTTAAAATGTGAAAATGGCACTGTAGCTAAATGTTATGGGCTTCCTAAGATTCACAAAGAACAGTTGACATATAGAATAATAATATCATCGATAAATTTTCCGACGTATAGACTTGCTAGATTTTTGTCTAATATATTGTTCAAGATAGTGGGTAAAACAAATTCATATATTAAAGATAGTTGGAGTTTTTATGGTATAATGAAAGATATTATTATTCCGAATGATCATAGGATGGTTTCATTGGATGTAGTATCTTTGTTTACAAATATACCTTTAGAGTTGTTGAATGATATTATACAAGATAAATGGTCTGAAATTAAAGTACATACTAGTTTAACAAAAGATGAATTTATAAAGGCACTTAATTTGGTTTTTAAAAACACAATTTTTTCTTTTGATAATAGTCTATATGAACAAAGATATGGTTGTCCAATGGGATCACCTTTGTCACCTGTTATAGCCAATTTAGTAATGGAAAAATTGGAAAGTATTGCTTTGTCTAAGTTGGTTTTTCAGCCAATTATTTTTAAAAGATATGTTGATGACATTTTTGCAGTTGTACCAGAATGTTTTGTGGATGAAATGGTGGATGTGTTTAATTCTATCCATGATAGAATTAAATTCACAAAAGAGGTTGAGAAAGATTAGCAATTGAGTTTTTAGATATTAGAGTCATTAGAGGTAATAATAATAGAGTGAAATTAGATTGGTATAGAAAACCTACATGTACAGGTAGATTTTTAAATTTTGATTCTCACCACCAATTCGGAAACAAGACAGGTGCGATCAAAGGTGTCATTGACAGAGCGATTAAATTGGCACATAAAGATTTTAGGAAAAAGAATTTAAATTTAGTTAGAGAAACATTTATTAAAAATAGTTATCCCGTAAAATTTATTGATAAAATGATTGATGAGAGAGTGTGGGAAATTTATAATGGTGGATTGAAGCAGCGGGTAGATAATCAAACAAGGAATAGAAATGGAAAGAATGCATATTTTAGTTTACCATATGTTAGAGGTTTGTCGGAAAGGATTAGAAGGGTTTTTAGTAAACATAATATTCAAGTTTTCTTTAGAAATGATAATAATTTAGAAAGGTTATTTAGTAATTGTAAAGACAAGGATGATAAATGTTTGAAATCGGGAGTTGTTTATAAAATTAATTGTAGGGATTGTAATGGTTGTTATATTGGTCAAACGGGTAGATATTTGAAAAAGAGAATATATGAACATCAATATAGTTTACGCAGCTCAAGTTGTACATCGGGTTTGAAAGAACATTGTTTAAATAGTTTGCATTCTTTCGATTTTGGGAGTGTGGATATTTTGGAACAGGGGATTAAGAATAAATATAAGAGGGAAAGCCTTGAAAGTATTCACATTCTAAGAAATCGGAATAATGTAAATTTAATGATAGAGTCAAGTAAATTAGATAACATTTATCATTCTTTATTAATTTAAGTGAGAATGGCAAGTTGGAGAGGTGAATGTGGAGGGTGGTGGGGTAAGAGAAAAGAGGGGGTATGGGTGCATGGTATATAAGGAGGTGTATCGCGGGTTTTATTTCAGTCCCTGAGGAGGAGCCGGAGCAGGCTCGAAACGTCGGACAATGTGGTGGTGGTGGGCAGTCAGATCGTCCTTTGCTAACAAAGTTTTTTCCAGATTTTAATTAAGTTTTTATTTCAGATTCTGCGGGGGTGATTATAAACAAGGGCAATCTGACTGCCATAAATATTAATTATTTTAATTTAATTTGTAAGACTGTAAGACCGATGGAAAAATTCTTATCAGTTGGTATTGATTTTCTCGTACATCCATTTCAATGTATATCATCGCGCGGTCACTCCTAAGGCTCTTCTATACTTGCCTTCGGAGCGCTCCCGCGCTCCTTGATATATAGTATATATATATAATTATTATTTTAGTTTATATAATATGTAAATATTCAGATATTTTTTTCATATTCTTCTAAGATCTTAGGAAGTCAACTGATGAGAAGAATTTATCTATACGTGTACCAGCGGGGCAAATAATTTATTAGATAAGTATTTAATGGTTAAATGTTAAATGGCTAAAATCATTTTTGAATGAAAATTTGATACTTTGTGTGAATTTTTTATTTTCACAGATAATACAAGATTTTTGGGAGTCATTAAAATTTGATTTCGAATTGAATTGGATACTTTATTTATATATATAGCAGCTGATCTAATAAATAATGAGGTGGAGAAAAATCGAAACTTATAAGGTAAGGTAAAACAGTATAATGACAATATAAATTTTTGTTATTAAAACTATGAAGTTATTGTGTTTATTCTAGGTTAGGTGTTATAATAAGAGTTATCCGATGTCTCGAAAGTTAATCTATATGTTTATTCAATGATATCTGATTTCTTTTATTCAAGTAAACACATTTTACCATTCGTACACATGACCTACAAAAATTAAATAATAGATCTAAAATATTTACTGGTAAGATTATTATATTTAGAAAATTAACAGTCTTGAGAATGCATATTAAAGTATATTATATTCTACTTATTTATAGGTTGTGAATGTGGTTTTTCAGAAACATTTTTTGTAGCCCCTGTAAATACAAAAACATCAGAAAATAACGTAGAAATATCCTGATTTGATTCTCCAATGTGTATACAAGATCATCATATAGATTATCAATCAAAGTGTCACAAAAGCTGTTAGGAAGCACCAACTAAAATGTTTTCGACAGTATTGCGCTTATTGATTTTTCTATCTTAACTTCTATCTTAACAAACCAATGCCTGAAGAAATGTATGGAAAAATCTACAAGCGTCATCTACAAGAAAATAGCATAGAAATATCCTGATTTGATTTTCCAATGTCTATAGAAGATCCAATAGATTCTCCAAATGTGACAGAAGTTGTTAGGAAGCAACAACTAAGATGTTTTAGACAGTATTGCACTCAAAGTACAAAATCGTATATTAACAACTATCTCTATTTCATTGTATTTGATTTGTTATTTACAAGTAAAACACATTTTACCATTCATACACATGACCTACAGAAAATAGAAAATAGATTTTCTGAAATAGTTATGGTAAGATATTATTATATTCAGAAAATTAACACACATTAGAATGAATATTAAAAAAATATATATATTCTACTTTATAGGTTGTGAATGTGGTTTTTCTAAAACATTTTTTTTAGCCTCTGTAAATACAAGTTTTCAAGATCACCTTCATGAATCTTTCTCTTATTTTACGCTAATTTTGAATTCAAAGCTCCTGTCGTTTGTCCATATGTTGGTACTATACAAAAGCATACTTTCGCATATTATAGACAACTGTCTGAAGAAATGGAAATCTACAAGTGTCAAGCGTCATCTATTGGAAAATAACATATAGAAATATTCTGATTTGATTCTCCAATGTGTATACAAGATTCAAGAGATAATTATCAAAATGTGACAAAAGCTATTAGAAAGTAACAACTAACCAGGAGAGTGCACTACCTTCGGATCCTGGAATTGCATCTGCTTGAGCGTAGCACTTCCTCTGACCATAAAAATGAGAAATCTCATGGTAGAGCTGGATAATGTGGAAATTTTGATTATATTATTAATAAATACATGCATTCTAAAGGTTAGAATGCAAATCAAGCATTCTAGCCTGTGTAATTGTAAATATTTTTTTTTTCCTCTTTTGGTATAAATTTTAGTTGTAAAATAATTATGAATCATAATAGAAGTCATTTTAATATTAAATTTTTGATGATTCAATAATTAAGCATGGTGAAAACAAAATCAGTATATTTTAAAGCATTAATTGAACGTAACTCATAAATTTTGTAATCTTTCCATAGTATTCGATACTATTTTCTTTTTAATGGCAACTAGTGAGTGAATTACTGTAAAATATGCTGAAAATTATGTGTGTAAATTTTACATGTGCTTAATTTTATTAAAACATTATTAAGGGATACATTATGAACCGTATAAAATTGCATGTAATTAATATAATAAAAATTTCCAGATTATCCGCCTCTACCAAAAAAAATCCCTTGAGCGTTGAGGTCCTAGGGCTTGGAATTTCTCATTTTTATGGTGAGAGGAAGTGCTACGCTCAAGCAGATGCAGTTCCAGGATCCGAAGGTAATGCACTCACCTGGTAAGATTATTTTAGACTAAAAGTAGAATTAGAATACAAATTCTCAAAAGTTAATTCTTCAAATTAAAAAAAGGTGATTGCGATATGTAAGTATAATAATTAAATGAATCAATGAATTTAAGTACTATTATAATTAATGATTTGCTAATAATGGTGAGAATTAAAAATATATTATAATGAAATATAATAAATATACAGTAAATCTTTCTTACGCCTTTTATTTTCTTTTTAATTAGAAAACTACAAAATATATATTATATTATTTTTAATAAGAAATTTTTTTAATTACATTATTTTTTACTGTATTATTTGTTATTTTAGTTTCTGTTTCCATGTTGATTGTTGTTTCCTTGTTGGTTGTTATTTCCATGTTGGTTGTTGTTTCCATGTTGGTTGTTGTTTCCATGTTGGTTGTTATTTCTATTTTCAATATTGTTCCTGTTTTGGTTGTTGTTTCTATTTTGATTGTTGTTTCTGTTTTGATTGTTGCTCCTGTTTTGGTTGTTGTTTCTGTTTTGATTGTTGTTTCTGTTTTGATTGTTGTTTCTGTTTTGGTTGTTGTTTCTGTTTTGGTTATTGTTTCTGGATTGGTTGTTATTTCTGAAATTTCTATTTTCACTTCGCTCCATGTCCCCTTGACGTTTGCTAGCTGTCACCATACTCGCAAGCAAACTAGCATAATCATTGAATGCGTCTTGATAAGGATGATTGCCTCTGTAACGGTTATAATAAACTCTGGCTCTACCAGCTCTATTTCCTCGACCTGCAAAGAATTTATTTTTTAAATTTTTAATTTTGGTAATTGTTTTATTGAAACAATATTATAATGGTAGTAATTATTGAAACCATATTATAACAGTAGTAATTACCTTGATAATTACGAGTCCTATTATTATTATTTTGTTGACCATTGGGCACTAAATTTTCATTTTGTTGGTCTTCCCTATTATTTACCGCTACAACATTCTCTCTAGCAGCTGGTTCTTGTTGATTGCCATGCGGTACGTGATCTAAAAATTAAAGATGCGAAATAAAGCTATTTTTTTTTTTAATTTGACATAAACAAAATTTAATATCATGTACATTACCTCTATTATTTACAAAAGCTGCATCATTTTGATTATTTACTGGATTATTATTATTAATTCCTTGAGGTATTTGAACATCCATTTCTTCTGGCATGTCAATAATAATATGATCCGTATTTTGGATCATATTTAGTGGTGCACCTGAAAAATCGAATTAATTTTATGTCAACTTCTTGTTAATTAAATGTTTATTATTACTATTTATTTATTATTTTTACTTTATTCTTAATGTTTAAGACCTATTACATACCATTTACCTCTCTATTATTTTCAAGGTTTAGTTCGGCTTCTACTTCATCTAAAAAATTATGAAACTGAAACAAAAAATTCAACACAAAAATTTTATAAAGTATTATAATAATTAACTATGATTGCTTTTAAAGATTCTAATGATGATGATATATACTTCAATGTTTTCGTTTGTCATCATTTTACTGATACTAATATATATATATATATATATAGTAAGTAAAGGAAGTCCAAAGATTCAGTTATTATATCTCTATCTATTTTCGGTAACTTGAAATTTGTTTCCAAGAATCAAACAAATCATCATCAACGACACTCAACACTTCTACACACAGTCACTAATAATACCGATAAAATCCCTATGCAATTCTGCAGTTCTTATTCTGGAAGACTGAAGGCGTGAAGGCTGGTCTATAACGCACTTTGACGCCATCTGTATGGCCAACCGCACAGATGGCGCGCTTAAGTGCGATCGCGAATTCGATCTCTTACAGTGAATCCACATTGCATGCTCTATGCTCTATATGCGCTATGCTCTATGAGCTGAGTACGTGTAGACTTCTCCGCTGATTGGTTCACTGATAAAGCTCAACCAATCAGCGGAAAAGTCTACACGTACTCAGCTCATAGAGCATAGCGCATAGAGCATAGAGCATGTAGTGTGGATTCACTGTTATCTTTCTTGAAAGGAATGAACCAATCAACTTAGGGTTGCTATATATTCAAGTGGATGGCGCACACGGCGCTCACGCGCCTCATGTGGAAAGTGCGTTACGATTAAGGACCACATGACAATTGACAGTTCAATCGTCACCTAAATAAAACACATACCTTTATTAGGTTTCATTGCACGTCTTTTTTTGTTTATATGTATCGACGTTATATTCTTTGCTTCATACATAAACATACATAAATATCAAAAAGGCAAATTAAATTGTATACAGAAGCATACAGTTTTTATTAAATTCTACTAAGATTCTACTAACATTGGGATTTAAAAAAAAATTTCAAATTTCAAATTTGAATATCAAAATAGTTATTAATCTCTTCTCCAAATTTTTGTTATATATACTAATACAGGTATGGTTTATATATAAATTTTTCTTTGTATATTTCATAATTTCGTGTATATTATTATATCATGTGTAAGAAGTTTTTATTTATATCCCCTGAAAGGTTACCTGATTTTTTAAGACTTATTTTTTATTATCTTATTTTTTATATTCTTAGTGGTTTTTTGTAACAGGTTCAGTACTGATAATGTATAACAAAATATATACAAGTTTAAAAAGAATAAAAAAGAATCATGAAAATATTTTCAGTATTAAACTTTTGCGGTAAAAACGTTCATATTTCCCACAATTTTGAAAAATGAAATTTCTTTAAAAAAATAGGAATCTGTATAGGTTTCTACTGAAAAAATATAACGTGAAATTCTTGTCCGCGAGTTGCTTAATCCCTTTAATGATTAAATAAATATCAGTTTCTGGGAATTAATAGTCGTCTACTAGGTTGCGCCACCCCGCAGATAAATTAAAAAATCTATGTTTTCAAGGTTTTTAGCCATTTCTTACATTTTTTGAAATTTTACACATGAGATATCACGTAATATCTCACGTCAATCTTATGTTCGAAAATTTCTCACGTGAGATCTTTCAGTAGGGTATACTAAATGTAATATATTACACCTGATTTTTCACCTGATTTCTCAGGTGAAAAAATTGTAAAAATTGAAAAATTGTATAAAATGCTTAAAAACGTGCATTTTTGAACTCATCTGGGGGGTAAAACATCCTAATAGGCGATTTCCAATACTAAAGTAGCTGATTTTTCTTTAAATAAGGTTGCGGACCAGAATCTCAGGTGAGATTTTGGCATGAGAAATCAGGTGAGAAATCAGGTGAGAAATCAGGTGATTCTTTTCAGTAGGGCCACGTACTGCACGCACTGATATAGAAAGAATCGTTTGGGGCAAATGGTCGATGCACTTGCGAGCCAATATTTTCGTTACGTTTGAGTGAAATGACTATTACTGTTATAAATCTCATTAAATCATTGGGCACTCGCAATACGTAGACCACTCATTCCGTACGTAAGTACGTTACTTAACAGTTAAGAAATGGTGATTTGTATAGTACTTATGGCAATGGATTAATTCCTTAAGTGTTAATGCATGTGACTTAAACTTTTTTCATATGTATATTCATTTTACAGTTAAGTTAAGTATTTTAAGTTAAGCCGCTTCATTTATAAATACCAGAAATCGAATTTCAAAGCCTTGTTATAATCCTTTTTCGAAACGGTGTACTCTCCTTGTAAGTAGGTATAATTATGAGAACCACCAGCAAATATCAACTTCGATGGGTTATATCCTGGTGTACCGAACGTAACTATAATTATTTTACGCGAAAATTTGTCTTTCATATGCTATTCAGTGAGGAGATCAATTTGATTCATGAAATTGCTCATATTAGCCGCGGACATGTCGCCGTCATTCTTTAGCTTTCAGTGAGCGCGCAGATATTCCTTTGCCTGTTAATTAAATGTTCTTTATAAGACTGTCTGGGTGCAAGTACCCTTTCACTCGCCGATTATTTATTTAGGTATATGAAGTTAATATTTTAAACTTTCCGTCCGTGGTAGAGTAGGTTTTAAATAAAATAATTATTATTTAAATATTAAATTATCTTAATTATCCAAGATTATTAAAATTAGACTGCTATCGTGTGAGTTAGCTTAAATTGCACGCTGAGTTTGAATAGAAATCATATTAATTGTATTGTCCTGAATAGGAATTTCAATTTTCGGAGTATCAAGTTATATATTTTGCTAGTATTTTCGAGTCAAAATTTTGTTGCAGGTTTTTTGGAGATGGTTTTATATTGCTCGTAATTTCCAGTTCGAATTATGTTGTATTCTTCTATGAGTTAGAATTATCTGAACAGGAGGCGTGGAATTTAAGAATCAAGCGATTTCAAGATATTATTGTAAAAGATTTAAAGTCATATATGAGCAATTCTCTAGAACTTTTAACTTTTACCGTACTGTAACATATCTTATGGTTCTAAGATATTTACCTATCTAAGTCAAGCATATATTTATAAAGTCCACTTCCAGTAACATGTTCCAGTACATATATAGTACTCACTTTTAAACAAGGATAAGCTCTGTGGGAAATCTGAGAATAAGGCCTAAATTTAGAGGTTTTGGCTGCGTTCCATAGGAAATTTTCATCCTTTTCACATCAATAAAAAAAAATAACTATTTTATAAATGCTTTATTACTAACTTTCTTAAGCTATCATCCCTTGTTTGTTATTAAAAAATATGTTGTCGGATTGAATGTGCCTACCGTTAAAAAAAAAAGTGCATAGAATTATCTCTGTGACACTGTATTTTGGTAAAAATCAGAAATAAACTTTATTTGTCGATTTAAAAAAATAACTTTTGTGTTTTTTTAACTTTCTGGAGCGTAAATTACTCGTCTTGGAGAGATGAACAAAAGGCGACTTTTGTTATAAGTGTGCCTCTTATGGAAACTGAAGTATGATCTACTAAAACACACGGTGTCGATGCGCCCCTCACCTAAAAAATTATCATTTTTTGGTGGCACACGTAAACAACGGTAAATTAGTTTAAACTTAGAAATTCCGATTTATTTAAAAAAAAATCAAAAAAGAAAATGATTGTAAGACAGTTTTACATGCATTCGCTTACGCTTACTCGTACGTGCATAAGCATACAATATTAAAAAAACTATGTTTAAAAATTAGGAGCACACCCTTTTTATTGTTATTTGGGTTACGTAACACAGAAAAAAATGAGTTTTTTTAATGTGCCTCAACATTAAATTTTGAAATTTGTATTTAGCTAAACGTTAAAAGTTCCAGAGAAATACTCATATATAGAAAGCATTTTTACGAATATAAAAGTTTACCTACTATTTAAATTATTAAATTTCATTATCAGATTTTAAATATAAATATAAAAGAAAATAAATACGGATTTCTTTTTCTATTTGGAATTTATAAATTAATTCCTTTTGGAAAACATCGCTATTACAATTAAAAAATTTTTTTTTATGTCTTTTGTTCAAGGTGGGGCCCACAGAGATATTAATTTTTTTTATATCTCTCACTGTCGTTCCCACCTTCAACAAAAGACGATCTCCAGAAGTAAAGTATTTTGTAGACGTTTTCCAAAAGGAATAAATTTATAAATTAATTGCAAATAGAGACATTCTCATGAAATTATTATAAATATTATTAAAATGAATTGCCAATGCGAGTTATTTAATTGCAGTTGCAGTAAGTACTTAAAAAAAGGTTAATAAACCTTTTAAATTGACAAGATACAATTAGAATTAACCTTTTTTTCTCAAAAGTCTTGTCAATTTTTAATATAATACCATATATGGCCGAATCCATCTCAAATCAGACAGCCCGCGTATGCCTATTTCACCTATCATGTTGAAATAAAAATATTTATGTTCTACTCGAAAAAATATTTTACACGTGTTTTTTTATTTTTTTGTTTCATCAAAATTTCATGCGTTCAGCGATGCCGAAAAATTCCGAGAAAATTCTTTCATTGAGAAAAAAAATTTTCAATGTGATTTTCAGACTGCTATTGTTTCAGCAGTTTTTCGAGCTTTTAAACGTGTAACACACAATTTCACTCAGTTTTGAGCCCTCTTTAACGGCCTTAATGTCATTTTCAAAAAAAATAAAAAATCCACGAGCTATGCACTTTTTACTGAAAAATACATTTTTTAGGGAAGTGCCTTTTTCTCGAAAACCCCATGTTTTTTTTGCACAATTTTTTGTTGTCGTGATAGAGGACGGTAATGCCTAGCTAGACGTATTTGTGAGATTCGGTACTTTTTCCCTGGGATAGCGATCACTAATGAGATAACACACAAACAAATTTTTCACGCCTAATGCTTATATATAGTCAATGATATTAGAGTCAATGTAAAGGTATTTGTCTTTGTGTGTATGTAATATACAGGTACACATAACTATGTATTTATTTGTTATTTGCGTCTTTTTGATTTTTATTTTTATACCTTTTTTTCATTTGTATACCTATTTTACTACCTTTGTTTTTCTGCTTCATTGTTCTTAATTCAGTAAGCGGACGATCAGCGGTCTTTGCTGTCAAACAATGTATTTTATCGTCACATGTTTTTTAACCCATATATGAGTTTTTTGAATTCAGGATACTTTGGAGTTGTAAGCCAATCAATATTTTTTCTTTTCTGAATTGTTCTATTTCAGCATCTTGTAAATGTATTATTTTAATAGCATCAGTATATTTTTGAACATGTATTGCAAAATCATTTGCGTTTTGAATAGCTTCTTCAAGGGGCTCTCGAAGATTATGCGAAGTAGCATAATGCTTTATAAGTCCACCCACACCATCTACAGCTCCTTTGCCGTGCCCAGTAGCAGAGAACAACCATTTTATATCACACGGTGCTCGTTTTAGTTCATCTAATTGAAAGCGATTTTTAAAGTGACTCGCAGCGCCGTCTGATACGATGGTAATTTTTTAATTGAATCACAACAATTTTCTTTCAAGAATTTTATAATTTTTTGTACTGCTAGCAAAGCATACGCTGAATCATGTTTTCGGTCATCACTTATAACTGCGAAACTTTGTGTCGAATCCCCTTGATAAGAGACTGCTGTGAAAATAGAAATTTGATCATTAACCCAATGATTTCCTTGAACAGCTTTATTATGAATCACAGCCCAGTTTTCAGCGAAGTCTATTTGAAGAACTAAATGATGTGAGTCTTTTTTAGCACTTTCTCTTTCTGTTTTTATAGCTTTGCGTTGTATATTTTTTACATACATGTGAGTACTAACCCTCAGATAAATATAATTGTTTAATTAATTAAAGAATTTGTTTTCAGTAATTTTTATATCATTACGAGGAACTAAAAAGTAGATATCAGAGACAACAAATAAATACAAGCAATAAAAGTATATAGATACAAAAAAAAAAAATAAAGCAATAAGTAAGAAAAACTGCTACCTACTTACATAGAAGCTGTCAGAACTTATAAATCCTTGCCAAATGATCTAAAGAACTTACAATGTAGTAAAATTACAATTATGAAAACACAGTTTACATACAGTTTGATAATGGAGCATTGCATTGTATTCTTCATTAATTAATTCTTTAATTAATTACTTTTCCGTTAATCCAAAATTAAGTTGAAGAATTGAATGGTAATATATTACCCTCCTCTTGAAAAATAAATAATTCATTATTAGTAGCATTCCTTGTAAATAAACAAATAAATTAAAAATTACAAATTAGATTATGTGTACCTTAACCATGTGATTAATTCCCTTATCATATTCTGAATCTGGATACTGAGGTCAGTCTTTTATAAACTTGTCCTGAAACAAATAGAGTTCACAAAGTATTTTATTTCTAAATAAATATAATTAAACATAACAATAATATACTTATCTGATTATTGTTTCATGAACAATTTTCATTGTTAAATGCGACGCCTCACGGCTAGGCTAGCTGATCGAACACGCGAGCAGACGAGCAGGCACGCAATCGCGGCGCGTGTTCCGAAATGCATCTTTTTCCGTCGAATTCCCGAGTCTTGAGTCTCACCGCTCTGAATATAGCAAACACTGGGGTGAAAATATTTTGTGTAGGACCGCTGGCGATGCCGTACCATGCCGTTCGATGCCGCGCGGTGCCGCACGGTGCCGCACGATTAGTGCTGTGTCCGTTCCGTTGTCTAAATGGTTCAAAATAAATTGTAAGTTGTAATCTCTGCATGATTTAAATTAAATAGTTAAATAAATAATGCAGAGATACGACGTACAATTTATTTTGAACCATTTAGACAACGGATTGGACGCAGCACTGGACCACTGGCATCGTGCGGCGCCGCGCGGCATCAAACGGCATCGAATGGCATCGAACGGCATCGTACGGTATCGCACGGCATCGCACAGCGACAGCACAGCGCTTATGTATTTACATGATCCATTATAGTTTTGGGTTGACGGTCGTGAAAGCTAACCCTAACCAGTTTTTCTTATCATAAGTTATATATTAACAGTGAATCCACAAACATTTATTTAAGAGCTGTACAACTAAAAGAAAATCTTAATGTTGGAATGTTTATATTTTACAATATAGAATAAAAAAACTTAGAATTTTCATTGAGAATTATTGTTTGATTATTGAAGATTACAAATCTGGATTTTTTTTTCTGTTGTTCTTTTAGAAATTTGTAAAGTAAGTTTAGTTTCTTCTCCTGTCTTTTTCATATTTTTTCTCATGATATCGCTTCATAATATAGTTCAGAAATATTTACTGGAACTGTGTATTTATATATTTTAATTTTATATTTTCGGCGCGGCTATTTGTACGACAGATTGTGTTCGTTGTATATCTATATATATACAGATACGACAGAAACGCGTATCGTTTGAGTGCGGAAATTTTGATAGAGCAGGTAAGAAAATAGTTACCACATTTCTTTAGTCATCTATCAAAGTTTGTCTAATTTTCAAAATTTTTTAGTGTACTCCTTTCGTCTGTTGATATATTTGGAGGTTAGGAAATCTGTCGTACAAATACCATCAGCCTTTTATTTTTAAACTTTTATTTAATGTGGTTCGTTTGCATACGGTTATTAGCTTAATATTGTTTTTATGTGCATGATGATAATTATGCAATAATACTTATGCATCATCATGAGAATAAAAATACTTGTATGTACAAATAAAAACTAATAAATATGAACACATTGTCACATTGTGCTTACTATACACACATTTTACTAAAAGCTAATAATTACTTTTGTTAGTAAAACTTTTAAAAATCAATAATTTTTAGCCAAATAAACTTAAATCTACTTAAGTTAAATGCCTGCGTTAGTAATTTTAACATTATAAGGTAGATAAATAAATATACTGTATAAAGTAATTCAGGCCTCGAATTTTAATTTATACCTTTTAAGTATATTATAATGTTTTTTATCCCATTTTTAAACTAGGAGCAAATATGAATTTTTATAAATGATTTTTAATCTGCTCAAGGGAGCTTCCCATTTTAATAAACGTTTTATGAATAAAAATCTATTTTATATGCTTATGCGCTTTTTAATAAAAAAAAACTATTACTCAAGCTGCATTAACTCACTGTCCTGTTATTAGCCTTTAGATGACCAGAAAGTCAGTATATTGGCTCATCCTTGAACGACACTCCACACATGGTCAGACCATGATATAAGATATTGTTTTTGGCATTTTTTTAATCATATACTACAAATAACAGAGCTCTAAATAAAGTTTAGAACATTCTTTTAATGTTATAGATAAATTTCTGAATTTTATACAGGTATTTTTTATTTACAGAATATTTTTCATAAATGGGTCTGAAGTTTGCATCGTTGGAATGCAATGAAATAATTTTTTACGATTGATTATAATTATTAAACAATGGAAATTTTATCTAAACCTTTGTTTTAAAGTTATTTTACACTATAAAACACTAAATTTACACGAAAAATTAATATTATTTAATATAAACGTGAAGTAAAATGAATTATTTTTTTTATTTTGTTGGACTCCAACGTTGCAAACTTCAGATCCATGTTCATAAATCTCTCCTAAGACATGTTTATATAGTTTATAGTTATTCATTCGAAATAGCAAACCTCTCCTACGGCATGTTTATGTATTTACTCATTTAATATAAACGTGAAGTAAAATGAATTATTTTTTTTATTTTGTTGGACTCCAACGTTGCAAACTTCAGACCCATGTTTATAAACCTCTCCTAAGACATGTTTATATAGTTTATAGTTATTAATTCGAAATAGCAAACCTCTCCTACGGCATGTTTATGTATTTACTCATTATTATCATCAATAATGAGTTCATGATTTCTTTTTATAATTTTATTTTTAATAACAGAAACACTTTTCTTGAAGAGAATGTTCATATAATGCGTTCAAGTGTAGTTTTTTTTAAATAAAATATGCTCATTCTTGTTCTTCCTCCTTAAAAAAATTCAATTTTCTGTATGTGAGATCCATTCTCTCATACAAAATGGTTAAAATAGAAGCTCTGGTACCTTGGATGTTTTGATTTGTAATGTTATCCCTGCAGCGTTGACTCGACGAAAAGTTATTGCTAATCTGTCCCTTATTTTTCATGATCTATCCACTAGTAAATAAGTTATTAAGATATTGTGCTGAGTTACGTTATGTTTTTTTTGTCATCAAAATCACTTTTCATACTTTCTACGTAGTAAAATTTATTTTATATTCTTAGTGGTTTTGTAACAGGTTCAGTACTGATAATGTATAGAAAAATATGTACAAGTTTACAAAGAATAAAAAAGACTCTTAAAAATATTTTCAGTTTTAGTAATTCCTAATCATGTGTATTATTATGACTGGTATTAAAAGCGTTATGGATGAAAGTTTTAGAAGTTATTTTTTTTCTACAGCAATCTAAAGTATGGCATTTCATGAGAAATATTTGGACCATGCCGTACTGAACCTGTTAAGGCAAAATCACATCAAAATATGATTTAAAATATAATTAGTTAGTAAAAAAAATTCTCTCTCTCTCTCTCTCTCTCTCTCTATATATATATATTTCATACATGTATTTTTTTATCAGTTGTAAGAAATACTCCCCTGAAAAGTTCATCGTATTTTTTTTTTAAGATCTTAATAATTACTAGGAAACAAAAAGAAATATTATTTTATTATTAGTTATAAATATAATAACTCAATACTGATAAAATAAAAGCCAAGGTTCGTAAACATATTTTATGCAGAATCGAGGCATTTTTAAAATTTAAAGTTTGATGTTACTTTTACAGACAACCAATTCTAATAGGTTTTGACGAGACAAAGTTCAAATTGCTTGTAATTTATGTGTCTCGCATGAAAAGTGAAAAATATATATAACATATTCTTGAACGACTATATTTTTAATGGAATAAACTACTTTTTTCTTTTAGTTTATGAATTTTTATGGTTTTTAACATCAAAAAAGGTACTTACAAAAATTTTATATTGGCAATTCTTGGGGCTGTATACAAATTTACAATTACAAGTAATTTAAAAATTCTGTCCCATCATCTTAATTTTTTTATATTCTTATTGGTTTTGTAACAGGTTCAGTACGGATAATGTATAAAAAAATATACAAGTTTACAAAGAATAAAAATGAATCTTGAAAATATTTTCAGTTTTAGAAATTCTTAATAATGTGTATTATTATGACTGATATGAAAAGCGTTATGGATGAAAGTTTTAGACGTTATTTTTTTCTACAGCAATCTAAAGTATGAGATTTCATGAGAAATATTTTGATCATGCCGTACTGAACCTGTTAAGCCAAAATCATATAAAAATATGATTTAAAATATAATTAGTAAAAAATTCTCTTTATACATATATATATTTCATACATGTATTTTTTTATCAGTTGTAAGAAATTTATTTACTCCCCTGAAAATTTCATCGTAGTTTTTAAGATCTTAACTTTTTAGTTTTAGGCCACAATGATCTGAAAAAATTATTTCAAATATAAGGTAAAGTAGGTAGTAGTGGGACAGTTTTGACCATACTTTTTTTATAATCTTTTCTATTGCCAAAACTAAGCACAATACATAAAAACTAATTACCTCAGCAGGTAGCTCGTGTCTCAAGGTTTATTTTAAGAAAAGAAGATGCTTTCTTCCGTTGTTGGTGTATTAAAAGAATCTCATTAAAAGAAAATAACTATCGACTAGTGTAGTGGGACACGGTAACTTATTCATGACCGGTAGTGGGACGCCCATTTGACGCAGTAGTGGGACAATACTTTTTAAACGTGTCCCACTACTACGATATGGGAATTAAGAGGTACCTATAGTGGGATAAAGTTTTCGCTATGCGTACAGCTCAAACATAACCTCAAAAAGTTTGAATCTTGTTATACATTAGTTTAAGAAGTAAATCAACACAATAATGAAGTGACTACGTAGCTAACATCATAAAGAATACTAATGAAGTAATGCTTTTATCACCTTAACCGTTCATCATAGTTTTTTACTGCTGTCCCACTTCTGGTCCCAAAATAGGTTTTGTCCCAGTACTGCCTCCTTTACCTTACAAATTACTAGGAAATAAAATAGAAATATTATTTTATTATTAGTTATAAATATAATAACTCAATACTGGTAGAATAAGCCAAGGTTCGTAAACACATTTTATGCAGAATCGAGGCATTTTTTTAACTTAAAGTTTGATGTTACTTTTACAGACAATCAATTCTAATAGACTTTGACGGGATAAAGTTCAAATTGCTTGTAATTAATTTATGTGTCTCGCATGAAAAGTGATAAATATATTATTAACATATTCTTGAACAATTATATTTTTAATGGAATATATGAATTTTTATGGTTTTTAACATCAAAAAACGTATTTACAAAAACTTTATATTGGTAACTCTTGGGACCATAGGTATACAAATTGACAATTACAAGTAATTTAAATTCTGTCGCATCAAAATCTTCTATTTGGCCGAATCCATCTCAAATCAGACAGCCCGCGTATGCCTATTTCACCTATCATGTTGAAATAAAAATATTTATGTTCTACTCGAAAAAATATTTTACACGTGTTTTTTTATTTTTTTGTTTCATCAAAATTTCATGCGTTCAGCGATGCCGAAAAATTCCGAGAAAATTCTTTCATTGAGAAAAAAAATTTTCAATGTGATTTTCAAACTGCTATTGTTTCAGCAGTTTTTCGAGCTTTTAAACGTGTAACACACAATTTCACTCAGTTTTGAGCCCTCTTTACCGGCCTTAATGTCATTTTCAAAAAAAATAAAAAATCCACGAGCTATGCACTTTTTACTGAAAAATTCATTTTTTAGGGAAGTGCCTTTTTCTCGAAAACCCCATGTTTTTTTTGCACAATTTTTGTTGTCGTGATAGAGGACGGTAATGCCTAGCTAGACGTATTTGTGAGATTCGGTACTTTTTCCCTGGGATAGCGATCACTAATGAGATAACACACAAACAAATTTTTCACGCCTAATGCTTATATATAGTCAATGATATTAGAGTCAATGTAAAGGTATTTGTCTTTGTGTGTATGTAATATACAGGTACACATAACTATGTATTTATTTGTTATTTGCGTCTTTTTGATTTTTTATTTTTATACCTTTTTTTCATTTGTATACCTATTTTACTACCTTTGTTTTTCTGCTTCATTGTTCTTAATTCAGTAAGCGGACGATCAGCGGTCTTTGCTGTCAAACAATGTATTTTATCGTCACATGTTTTTTTAACCCATATATGAGTTTTTTGAATTCCAGGATACTTTGGAGTTGTAAGCCAATCAATATTTTTTTCTTTTCTGAATTGTTCTATTTCAGCATCTTGTAAATGTATTATTTTAATAGCATCAGTATATTTTTGAACATATATTGCAAAATCATTTGCGTTTTGAATAGCTTCTTCAAGGGGCTCTCGAAGATTATGCGAAGTAGCATAATGCTTTATAAGTCCACCCACACCATCCACAGCTCCTTTGCCGTGCCCAGTAGCAGAGAACAACCATTTTATATCACACGGTGCTCGTTTTAGTTCATCTAATTGAAAGCGATTTTTAAAGTGACTCGCAGCGCCGTCTGATACGATGGTAATTTTTTAATTGAATCACAACAATTTTCTTTCAAGAATTTTATAATTTTTTGTACTGCTAGCAAAGCATACGCTGAATCATGTTTTCGGTCATCACTTATAACTGCGAAACTTTGTGTCGAATCCCCTTGATAAGAGACTGCTGTGAAAATAGAAATTTGATCATTAACCCAATGATTTCCTTGAACAGCTTTATTATGAATCACAGCCCAGTTTTCAACGAAGTCTATTTGAAGAACTAAATGATGTGAGTCTTTTTAGCACTTTCTCTTTCTGTTTTTATAGCTTTGCGTTGTATATTTTTACATACATGTGAGTACTAACCCTCATGGTCCAAACCGAAAGTTCATCTTTAAAAGCAGAAATTGATAGTGTCTTTTTAATCAGGTTTCCATTATCCCACAAAGCATATGTAATTTCTTCTGTGCCTTCTACATCTTGCAGTTTTAAAACATGAAACGTAATTCCCTTAATCCCTGAACATAGTTTACATTCTTGTAAATAACATAAATCAGATGGCTCAGAACACATTGTTGCATTTATTATTTGTGACCGACTTTCATCCAACTCTGTGACGTTACTCCCTCTAAAATTAATTAAGCTCGTAAGAAATAAATCATAATTTGCGCAATAGATACAGAGACAAACTTCTTTGATGGGGCTAAGTAAGACATACTTTGGTCGCAAACTATAAAATTTCGATTTTCCAATTCTCAATTCTGGATAATCATTTTTAAATACTTTATACGTCTCTTTTAAACTTCGAGTAAGAAAACGCTTAACTTTTTTCTCTTTTTTATTGTTAACTTTAATTGTAACAACGTCACATTTATTAGGACTTTGTCTTGAACAATTAAAATCATCATTTAAATAATATTCCATAACAATTTTTTCCATGTTTTCATCAATCGGATGGCCTGAATATGCATCTGGTTCTGAATAAATTCTTTTTTCTTTAACAAGATTTCTCGATTTGTTGATCATATACATTGTTATTTCTGGAAATAAAGATAAAATTTCATGTTTTGTAAAGGATGAAGGTAGCAAAGTCAGAATTTTTATTTTTTCTGATACCGTAGAACACTTTTGCAAGGCTAGACCAAGATTTTGTATCCATTCTGTACAATGGCATACAGTTGATTCATTTGCTGTTATAGAAACGTCATAAACATTGTTCAACTTCACATCAAGGGTATTAGACAATGTTGAAAGTATTTTTTTTTTCTTCTTTGTTACGTAATTTTCAATTGATTTTTCATGTATAAGATTTTTTCTTTTAAGAGGCGATACAGAACCTAAGAAAGATGTACTTATTTCATTATTAAATTCTTCAATGCGTTCTGGAGTACTTGGTAAAAAATCTTCATCTCTATCAACTACGTTATCGGTAACTTCATTATCCGTTATAAATTCATTGTCAGTACTACTCACCAATTCTAAAGCACGATTGTAACAATGTTGACACAGATATGTAGAAGGTGTCAAAGGTAAATGAGGATAGAGGTGCTTCAATGGATGAGCAAGATTCTCAAGTTGTTTTAAACGTACGGAACTAGATTTGTAAATAATTTGTTTGTGTTTGTCTAAAAAGTCTGCACATTTGATTCTCTCTGTTGAGTAATATTGAGACATCGTAGTTGAGTTGATAAGGTGTAAATATGTAATAATTTTCCAAAAGATGATGGTTTTAAATAAGACGAGATGTGTGATATATAGCAGAAACCGAACTTTTCTTTGTAAATGTTAAGTCAAACCATATCCATCTAGCGGACAAATGTACTAGTACATATACTCCTATAAGTAGGCGCACGTACATGTATATTACATACGCACAAAGATAAATACCTTTACATTGACTCTAATATCATTGACTATATATAAGCGTTAAGCGTGAAAAATTTGTTTGTGTGTTATCTCATTAGTGATCGCTATCCCAGGAAAAAAGTACCGAATCTCACAAATACGTCTAGCTAGGCATTACCGTCCTCTATCACGACAACAAAAATTGTGCAAAAAAAACATGGGGTTTTCGAGAAAAAGGCACTTCTCTAAAAAATGAATTTTTCAGTAAAAAGTGCATAGCTCGTGGATTTTTTATTTTTTTTTGAAAATGACATTAAGGCCGTTAAAGAGGGCTCAAAACTGAGTGAAATTATGTGTTACACGTTTAAAAGTTTGAAAAACTGCTGAAACAATAGCAGTCTGAAAATCACATTGAAAATTTTTTTTCTCAATGAAAGAATTTTCTCGGAATTTTTCGGTATCGCTGAACGCATGAAATTTTGATGAAACAAAAAAATAAAAAAACACGTGTAAAATATTTTTTCGAGTAGAACATAAATATTTTTATTTCAACATGATAGGTGAAATAGGCATACGCGGGCTGTCTGATTTGAGATGGATTCGGCCATTTAGTTGTTTAAAAAGTTTACTGTCTGTGGTAGCTTTACGAGACAGTATAGTAATTTTTCCAAAACTTTTCTCTCAGTGTATAAATCGTTTTCATCAAACCTAATCGACCCTTTTCAGCAGTTTACGTTATTAATTTTATTGTGCAGACGCAGCGATCAATTGGACATCATTTCCTTGGATAGTGCAGGTAAGTATACTTTTTTCGTATTAATTAATATCAATACAGGCAACTTTCACGGCAAAATAATAGGCTGCTTTTTGCGGCTTCAAAAAGGCAGCTCTAAGCGCCTTCAAATAGGCTGCTCTCAGTGCGTGAAACAGGCAGCTCTAAGCGCCTTCAAACAGGCTGCTCTAAGCGCCCTCAAATAGGCTGCTCTTAGCGCCTTTAAACAGGCAGCTCTAAGCGCCTTTAAACAGGCTGCTCTCAGCGCATGAAACAGGCAGCTCTAAGCGCCCTCAAACAGGCTGCTCTTAGCGCTTTCAAACAGACAATTTTTAGTAGCACCATAAATAGTTCATGATGAGTAAACAACTTAATAGGTATGCGCTTACTAGAGAAGATAAAATCAAAATTCTCAATGGATCAAATTTAAAAGATACTCATGTTGATTTATTTCATAATATACTGCGTACTTATTCACCATATAAGCCACAAAGTACTTTGATTGTTTCCCGCATTTTAAACAATCCAGAGTTACAGTATCTTCAACGTATTGACCGCAATGAGCGACACGTTCAACTCTTACACAGCTGTGATGGTTTATGTCCAGATTGTTTAAACGGACATTGGATATGTTGTTATTATGATACAACTGCCATTTTCATTTTCGATTCTGTCAATAGCGGTCGACTGCATGTTAAACATGAAATTTTTCTAAAGCAATTATTTCCGTTTTTTAACGATGTTCCAAAATATTTTAGAAAAGTACAATACCAAAACAATGCTCATGACTGTGGAGTGTTCGCAATCGCATTTGCTACATCGATATTTTTTCAGCAAAACCCGTCTCAAATAGTATACGATGTTGACAAAATGCGACCACATCTTTATGATATGCTTGAACGTAATACATTAATTCATTTTCCTACAACAAAAAATGAAAGTCCCAACAAACACTTGTTATCGACAAATGCATTACCAATTATATTCAATCAAAATAAAGTTTCTATATTGAAAACATCAGTTTGTAATAAAAATATTAAAATGAATAATGACACAATGGTGATCCAAAAGAATTCTTTCGTTGTCCCTATTGTTAGTAACAGTAAAAAATGCGCTGTGAAAAAAGACAATTCTAAGGAAGCGCGTTTACTTTGGAATGTTATTGGACTTCCCAATCCAGACATTCAGTGTTATGCAAATGCATCTCTCCAAACTTTATTGCATTGTACTTCAATTAGACAAAAATTATTAGAAAAACCAGAACAAAATCCCTTATATTTTGCGCTACAGGAATATGTTTCCGGACGCCAGGTTAATATGATGGCTTTCAGAGGATTCGCCCATAAACAATATATTTTAAGAGATCAACAAGATGTTGCAGAATTTATTACACATCTTTGTGACAAGTCTGATAACCTACATACTGTTTTGAAACATGAATTGATAGTTGAAAGGTGCTGTCCTACTTGTATAAATACACGAACTGATGAACCTACCAATAGTTACATTTTAGGTTTGGATTTACCAAACTTCAATGATGTTAAATTGCAGGATATTATCAATTTTAATATTGATAAATGGAACTGCACTGATATTCATTGTAATAATGGATGCCAAAGTTTCAAAGATGAAAAAACATTGCTACGTACGAATAATAAAACTCTAATTTTACAATTGAACTTGTTTCTTGTAGATAGTAATCGTACAGTAAGAAAGAAAGATAACCTCATTATAAAGAATTTAGATAAAGAAATAGTGGTCATAAACAAAAAGCATTACAAAGTGATAAGTGGTCTATTTCATCATGGCCCTACGATCCTTTCAGGCCATTATACTGCAATGTTACGTGTAAATGACTATTGGTTGAAAGTAGATGACTTAACGGTCAAGCGAACTTCCTGGCCGGAGACCAGCAAAGATGTTTACTTATTATTTTTGGAAGAAGTTTCTAAACAAGCTTTACCACAGTCATTAGTACAAAATAATTTGATTGAAGTAAGTAAGTCTATTCATAGCGGTAAAAACTATGATCAAATAACTGTTCAACAGACTAATAACAATCAAGTTTATACGAATCGATGTATTGCTAACAAATTAATTGAAGACAATAATTACATAATAAGTAATACTTGTCTTAATCAACAAAATAAAAACTTTCATAATAATAATTCTTTAAATGTCCCTGTCATTAATATACCTGAATCTTGCGATACTGTACACAAAAACAACAGATATTCTAAATATTATGAATCACATAAAGCAGACATATTAGAAAAACGAAAATTGCATTACAATAAGAAGAAAAATATATTCAAAAACATAAAATTAAATGAGTCTGTTAAAAATGTTGATAATATAAAAGGACCAGCTGGCATGATCATTGTGCCTCACACTTCTGTTGAATTGGGACTAGTTGATTGCTCAAGTAAATTTATAAGTGAAAAAATAAGGATTTCCTTTGAAAAGAATTCTGTTTTCGAAAATACAAATGAGATAAGTATTGTGAATGATTGTACTGAAGGAAATTACTCTAATTCAATCCATAATAATGTGTCAAATAACATGGAAATTGGTACTGAAAGCACTCTTACTGCTGAAGCTACTACTATTAATAGTGTCGTGATAGTACCTGAGAATGAAATAAGTACTGCCAATGATTGTACTGAAAGAAACCCTTCTAATTTAATCAATTATAATGTTTTAAATAATAATATGGAAATTGGTGCTGAAAGCACTCTTACTGCTGAAACTACTATTATTAGTAGTGCTGTGTCAGTGTCTGAGAAAAGTCGTAAAAGAAAAATTAACGCTCAATATTATCAATCACATAAAACAAAGATATCGAAGAATAAAAAATCGTATTATAAATCACATAAAACAAAGATATCAAAAAAAAGAAAATCGTATTATGAATCACAGAAAACAATGATATCAAAGAAAAATAAACTGTATTACGAAGCTAATAAAAATACATTAATAGAGCAACTATCAGAATCAAAGAAAAAAGCTTATGACTTAAACAAGAACAAATTTTTACAAGAATCTCGTAATTATTATAAACGAAATAAAGAACAAATCTGCGAAAAGAAAAGAAAATTATACTTTGACTTAAAAAAAAAATATTGTGATTTAAATAAGGAACAAAAGCTTATAAAAACTAAAGACACTGTAGCAAAGAAGATTAAAAAAAATATAGGATAATTTTAAAACAGGATACTATTAAATTACTAAAGAATAAGGAAAAATACACGAGAAATGTTATGGAAAAAATAGATTCTAACTCTAATGAGGCAGATCGTAGAATGGAAGCGGATTCATTGGTTTCTACTGCTATTTACGTAAGGGATACTTATATCTCGCGTTTAAAAAGAGTTTTACAATCCTGTAAAGATAAGGTTGAAATTTCATTGAGTCGCTTGGGCAGCATGCCTATTCATGAAAATGAGCGCGCTGCTATAACAGCTTTGTGCGGTTTTCCAAAACATTGTGCAACATCTGAACCGTATTATTCAGAAGCTGCATATGATTTTAAAGAGGGCCTTTGTACTGAAAGTACAGACGAATCAAATGTTATTATTCTGAACGAAAAAGGTCAATCAACAAATATTTTCCCTCTAACAGATTCAAGTAAAAGCAAACAAAATTGGCATTGTAATAATTATTGTAAAGTAGTTGATGCAGATATTCTAAAAGATCTTAAACAACTATTTGAAGATCTGCTCTACTTTACATATGTCGATGCGAATTATTATCTTAAGCAGATTGATATTTGCTCTGCTGAAACTCGCGATCCAAATAAATCTGATCATCCAATAATTTGTTATGCACAACCACTTTTATGCTCATCTAAATTTTTAAAATTAAATATTTTATCATATCACTATCCTCATTTACGCACTATAAAACGGCAAATATATAAAGTAAAACATTTTTATACTGATATACAAAGAATTGAAGATGCTTTAAATAACTGTGACGTTGATGAATTAAGAAATATTTTGTCAGAAGCTGATCGACTAGCAATGCCTTTCAGGGATAATAACATTGAAATCTGTTTGGATGAAAAAGAAATTAAAAAAAAGTACAACAAGGGTATAAAAGAATATACTAAAATAGCAATGGACCCACCTAAAACACCATGTGTTTCTTGTGAGAGACTTTGTTGTTCTCGGAAGGTTGTACGAGCTAATAGCTATAAATCTAATTTGGAATTGATGAAGGATTTGCTTGATGTAAATGATAATCTACCTGATTATTGGAAACAACTCAAGGACTATTATAAAGATTCTGAAGAATTCAATAGTGGTTTTATGTGTCAATTTTGTATGAATAAATTAAAAAATAATTCGTTGCCATCAACCTGTATTTTGAATGGCCTTTTTGTTAAAGATACTCCCGAGGAAATACAAACTTTAAATATGTATGAAAAAATACTAATTCAGAGAGCTAAAGCTTTCCAAACTGTTGTTAAAATGGGTACAGTAATGAACAAAAATTTACCAAATCATGTTAAAATTGATAAAGTTCAAGGGAGAACTTTTCATTTACCTTTGCCATTAGAAGAAACTTTAAAAAGAATCTGTCCAGATACTGATCCTCTAAACACTAATCACGAACTCTTTGTCTTGATTCGGAGTAACCCCACAAAAGGGAAAATTATATGGGAGGACTATGTTGACATTAAAAAAATATGGAATGCTTTACATTGGCTTAAATGTTGGAACCCACTTTACGCTGAAATTATTATTCCCTCTCCCATACAAATGTTAAATACTCTTCAGGATTTAGAATTAGAGTATCTTCTAGATAATCCTAAAGATACTGATGAAATAGTCAAAGATGATAATGGAGAAGAAAATGAAAATGTATCAACGAATTTGCCACCAGCTGCTTTATTGACTCAAAAGGATCAATTAGACCCGTTTTATGAGCAATATTCTATTTATCCTTTACATGATAAGAAAATGAATAATACTGATACAGAATTATATCAAATGCTTAAATTAATTGCTGCAGCCTTAGATGTCCGCGGTAAGGATTTAGATTTAAAATGTTTTCCAGATCTATATCCTTTTGGTATGTATGGACAACATGAACAAAGACTTGTAAGATTGGGAGACTATGATTTTATTAGATCAAGATTAATTTCTAAACATTGTCAATATCGAGAAAATAAACAATACCTCTTCTATTTATTGAACGATAATAATATTCGGCAAATTAGTGCTGGAATTTTTCACAAATTAAACGTTGTCAATCCTCGTCAGAAAAATACAGCTAAAGAGCTTTTACAAGAATTAGAAAAAAATCAGCTAGAATCGAATATGGAAACTATTTTTGCTCGTTTGAGAGGAACGGAGGCATATTGGAAACGACCACGGAGTGATTTAGATTGCATGATGAAAGAATATGGACCAGCAACTTTTTTTGTTACTTTAAGTCCTAGTGAATGGATGTGGTCATCTCTAGGTGAGTATATTCGTGATGTAAGTAGCTGCAAAAATGACTCACGATCTATAAGTGAATTAGTAGCTTTAGATCCAGTATCAGCTTCAAGGTATATACACAATGAATTTCAAGCAATGTTGAAATATATTCTTTCTTCTGATAATCCAATAGGAAAGGTTATACATTATTATTATTGTTGTGAATATCAAGGTCGAGGTTTGCCACATTTTCATTGCTTATTTTGGATTAAAGATGCACCCATCTATGGTAAATCAAGTAATCAAGAAATACAAGATTTTATTTTACAGCATATTACGTGTCGCATACCTGATAAACGTATTTCTCCTGAACTTAATCGACGTGTTCTAGCATACCATCAACACAAACATAACAATTACTGCATGCGTAAAAAGAAAACAAAAACGGGATTTATAAGTGCTTGTCGATTTGGATTTCCACGCCCAGTAACATCACAGTTCATTTTAAGAAGCGTTTCCATAACAATCGCCAACAAAAGGAAATTAAAAAATAAGTCTCGATTTTATGATTTACCTCGAAGACTAGAAGAAAAAAATATTAATGATTATATGCCAAATCTTTTAGTACTTTGGGAAGGAAACATGGATGCTCAATTTATTGGTGAGTCATCATATCTTTTAACAAAGTATGTATCCAGTTATGGAACCAAAGGAGAAAAATGTGTGGTAGATTTTTCAGATATTAAATCAAATAAATCGGTATGTAGTAAACTATGGTCGTTCTCTATGAAAGCATTAAATCATAGAGAATGCGGTGCTATTGAAGCCGCTGATGCACTTTTAGGACATCATCTTTATGCTACTGATTCAGACACTGTTTTTAGGTGGTTGGATGTAAGAATGATTAAGAGCAAAACATTGAAACCATTCAATGAAATCAAGCAACTTCCACCTGATTCAACAGATATCTTTTATGACTCCTTCATCGATTATTATTCTATAAGACCAAAAGAACTAGAATCACTATGCTTATATGATTTTGCTAAATATTTTGATATAATAAAGAAGAAGTCGATTCGAAAGGTAGAGTATTACGAAATAGCTCCAAATGTTTTTTGTAAGAAAAGGCCAAAACCTTTCTTAATAAAGCACTGGCATTATGACCCTAAGACTCAACCAGAATGTTACTTTTATGCTTTGCTGCTGCTCTTCCAGCCATGGAGGGACGATGCCGAGTTAAAAGCAATCGAAGAAACATATGCAGATGCCTTTGCTAAAAAACAACACGAACTAGTTGAAGCTATGAAGTATCACGACAAACTTGACATCATAGAGAAGGAATGCTTAGAATGGAGGAACAAGTTAAAAAAGACGAAGAAGAAAGTGACAAAGAAAATAATCGTCATTCAAATTCAGAGAATCTACCAGAAGATTGTGTTCCAATTGAAACAGAAAATGCAATGAAGGACTTTAAAGATATTGCTGAAAAAAAAGTTATAACTGAAAAAGATGTTGAAAATTCTATCGACAAGTTTAATGAAGATCAATCTAGAGTATTTCATAAAATTTCATCCGCTTTACAATCTGATGATAAAACTGTAAGGATTTTTATTAGTGGACTTGGCGGCACAGGTAAAAGTTTTATCATTGAAACTTTAGTTTCATGGAATAAAGTAGTGCGTCAAAAAGATACAGCTGTTACAGCACCTACAGGAATTGCAGCGTATAATGTTGAAGGTCTTACGGTTCACAGATTATTGCAACTACCAGTAGAGCATGGCTGCACAGCTAAATATAAAGAATTATCTTCGGCAGCTTTAAAACCAACAAGACAAAGTCTACAAAATGTTGATTTGATAATTATCGATGAAATATCTATGATATCAAATGTTATGCTTATGTATATACATTTGCGTCTTACAGAAATATTTGATACTTCAGATTGTGATGATGGCTGGTTTGGAAAGAAACATATTGTCGTTTTTGGTGACTTGCTTCAACTTCCACCAGTCCATGAAGGATTTGCATTTACGGAAATGACAAAAGATCAAATCAATAAGTATATAGGAGGAATGGATACTTACAATCTATGGACTTTATTTGACTATGACGAGTTAACCATCAATATGAGGCAAAAAAATGATAAGTGTTACAGTGAAATTCTTTCTAGAGTGCGATTAGGTTTTGTAACTAATACAGATATAGAAAGTTTACAAAAAAGAAAATTGACATTTCATACGGAAAATAACGCAGAAGTAATCGAAGAATTATGTTCGTTCTTAAGTAACTTACCTGCTGATACCGTGTGTTTATTACCAACTAGACGCATGTGTAACACTTTGAACGATACCATGTTACGTAAATTAGATACAGAAGAAATAATTCTAATTGCTAAAGATTCTTTTAAATGTCCAAAAACTTTAGAAAAGAAAGTCTCAAAAATGTTAAACGAAGATGACGATAATGCTTGTGGAATAGAACGTGTTATAAGAATTAAAATTGGTTCTAAAGTTATGATAAGAAGAAACATTGATGTCTCCATTGGATTAGTAAACGGCACAATAGGAACAGTTATTTCAGTATCCAGAGACAAATCAGACGAAATATCTAGTGTATGTATTAAATTACAGTCCGGTAATGAATATTCTATAAAGCCACTTGAATATAAATTTATAATTATGAAAACAATATATATATTAAGAAAACAATTTCCAATATGTCTTAGCAATGGTATTACTATTCATAAAAGCCAAGGCCTGAGTCTAAAAAATGCTGTAGTTGAAGCTGGTAACTCTATCTTTAGTTGTGGGCAAACTTACGTCGCTTTATCGAGAGTTACGAAGATTGAAGGATTGCACCTAATTAATTTTGATCCTTCTTGTATCATGGCTGATGAATCAGCGATTCTTGAATATAATCGATTAAGAAAAAGTTACCGGCCAGATCTTTTACCTTTTAAAATACAAAAAAATGCAAATAAATGTTACAAAATTTACGATAATCATTGGTCTAACTTCAAAGATGTAACGCATGGGAATAGTGAACTTAATTATATTTCTGATAGCTGCTGGGATATTTGTGGATTACCAAATGATGGTAACTCTTGTTATGCTAATGCGTGTATGCAAAGTTTATTCCATTCATCAATGATAAGAAGAAGTTTAATATATAGTAGAGACTCTGATCTTTTAAAAGTTGCATTTAAACAATATAGATCAAAAACTCCTGTTAACATCAACGAATTAAGAGCATCTGTAAATTTAATCTATAAATTACCAGAACAACAAGACGTAGCAGAATTTTTACTGCACCTGTGCCTCGTATATACTTCTTTACGAGATGTTGTTCGACACGAGTTAATTACAACGACGAGATGTCCTGGCTGCAGTGAGAGAACTGAGATTACGACTGATAATTACATTTTGACTCTATCTCTTCCTGAACTTGATTATACTCCTAAATTACAAGATATTATAGATTATAATATAGGAAGATGACCTGAAATTGAAGGTAGTTGTAAAAATAATTGTAAAACAAAAAGAATGCAAAACACAGAAGTAAGTATAAAGAACACAATTCTAATATTACAGTTATTATTATTTACTAAAAAAGATAGTCAAAAATTTAAAATTACTAATTATAAAATTAATGAAGTACCAAAGACAATTATCAACTGATAAGAATTTTTCCATCGGTCCTACAGTCTTACAAATTAAATTAAAATAATTAATATTTATGGCAGTCAGATTGCCCTTGTTTATAATCACCCCCGCAGAATCTGAAACAAAAACTTAATTAAAATCTGGAAAAAACCTTGTTAGCAAAGGACGATCTGACTGCCCACCACCACCACATTGTCCGACGTTTCGAGCCTGCTCCGGCTCCTCCTCAGGGACTGAAATAAAACCCGCGATACACCTCCTTATATACCATGCACCCATACCCCCTTCTTTTCTCTTACCCCACCACCCTCCACATTCCCCTCTCCAACTTGCCATTCTCACTTAAATTAATAAAGAATGATAAATGTTATCTAATTTACTTGACTCTATCATTAAATTTACATTATTCCGATTTCTTAGAATGTGAATACTTTCAAGGCTTTCCCTCTTATATTTATTCTTAATCCCCTGTTCCAAAATATCCACACTCCCAAAATCGAAAGAATGCAAACTATTTAAACAATGTTCTTTCAAACCCGATGTACAACTTGAGCTGCGTAAACTATATTGATGTTCATATATTCTCTTTTTCAAATATCTACCCGTTTGACCAATATAACAACCATTACAATCCCTACAATTAATTTTATAAACAACTCCCGATTTCAAACATTTATCATCCTTGTCTTTACAATTACTAAATAACCTTTCTAAATTATTATCATTTCTAAAGAAAACTTGAATATTATGTTTACTAAAAACCCTTCTAATCCTTTCCGACAAACCTCTAACATATGGTAAACTAAAATATGCATTCTTTCCATTTCTATTCCTTGTTTGATTATCTACCCGCTGCTTCAATCCACCATTATAAATTTCCCACACTCTCTCATCAATCATTTTATCAATAAATTTTACGGGATAACTATTTTTAATAAATGTTTCTCTAACTAAATTTAAATTCTTTTTCCTAAAATCTTTATGTGACAATTTAATCGCTCTGTCAATGACACCTTTGATCGCACCTGTCTTGTTTCCGAATTGGTGGTGAGAATCAAAATTTAAAAATCTACCTGACCATGTAGGTTTTCTATACCAATCTAATTTCACTCTATTATTATTACCTCTAATGACTCTAATATCTAAAAAACTCAATTGATAATTTTTCTCAACTTCTTTTGTGAATTTAATTCTATCATGGATAGAATTAAACACATCCACCATTTCATCCACAAAACATTCTGGTACAACTGCAAAAATGTCATCAACATATCTTTTAAAAATAATTGGCTGAAAAACCAACTTAGACAAAGCAATACTTTCCAATTTTTCCATTACTAAATTGGCTATAACAGGTGACAAAGGTGATCCCATTGGACAACCATATCTTTGTTCATATAGACTATTATCAAAAGAAAAAATTGTGTTTTTAAAAACCAAATTAAGTGCCTTTATAAATTCATCTTTTGTTAAACTAGTATGTACTTTAATTTCAGACCATTTATCTTGTATAATATCATTCAACAACTCTAAAGGTATATTTGTAAACAAAGATACTACATCCAATGAAACCATCCTATGATCATTCGGAATAATAATATCTTTCATTATACCATAAAAACTCCAACTATCTTTAATATATGAATTTGTTTTACCCACTATCTTGAACAATATATTAGACAAAAATCTAGCAAGTCTATACGTCGGAAAATTTATCGAAGATATTATTATTCTATATGTCAACTGTTCTTTGTGAATCTTAGGAAGCCCATAACATTTAGCTACAGTGCCATTTTCACATTTTAAATATTTAAACATACTATCTTTAATATAAGCTTTTGTTTTCCAATGCATCAATAATTCTTTCAATTTATCTTGTAGTCTATTGATATGTGGATTCCTAATTTTCACATAAGTGGTATCATCCTCCAACATAAGTTGAATTTTATTAATATAATCCCTTTTATCTGAAACTACAGTTACATTTCCTTTATCTGCTTTTTGGAAGATCATATTCGGATTCTCTCTCAAGTATTTCTTCGTTATTTTTAATTCATGGAATAAATTACTGTTCAAATAATTATCAAATCTATGTTCTCTTTTAAAATTATCAACAACTTTAACTAAAGAACTCCTACATTCTTTTTTAAACTCCAGATTAAAACTACTCATACTACTTTCTACCTCAGCGATGATATTCTTGATCGGAAGAGATTTACTTGAATATGATATTCCAAATTTAGCACCCTTTGACATGATATTTACCACTTCTTCTGGTATTACTTTGTCAGTTAAATTTCTAAACCAATCCTTATTCACATTGTTAGTTTGATTGACCTGAGAGTGTTTTCTATGCTTTAAATATTCAAATTTTCTTTTTAATTTACTCCTATGATTATATTTTACTTTTTCAAAGTGCCTCTTTTGACCACGAAAAAATTCTTGCAAATCATTCTGTTCTATTTTATTATATAAATATCTTTCAAGCTCTAATAAATATTTATTCAAACGATTAATTTCAAAATTCAAATCTCTAATTTCTAAGTTAAGTAATTTATTTTTGAAAAAGAAAATATTTTTCCGTAGATCATAAGAAACTCTTTTATTGTAATCCCGATAAAAACCCTTATCATCAAATTTTTTTCCAATATGTTTAGGAAAAATATTTGATTTTTTACACCTTAGAAGAAAAGTGAGTTGCTCCTTTAAAATTACAATCCTTAAAACCATTTTTACCCATTTTGAGCAATAATCTTTTACCACCTTCCCATAAATCCCATATATATCTCTAAAAAACATTTTACCCCACCTTTAATAGACCTTAGTTTTATCATTAAAAATATTACTTATGTCGACTGCAATTTAATATCAACTGATAAGAATTTTTCCATCGGTCCTACAGTCTTACAAATTAAATTAAAATAATTAATATTTATGGCAGTCAGATTGCCCTTGTTTATAATCACCCCAGCAGAATCTGAAACAAAAACTTAATTAAAATCTGGAAAAAACCTTGTTAGCAAAGGACGATCTGACTGCCCACCACCACCACATTGTCCGACGTTTCGAGCCTGCTCCGGCTCCTCCTCAGGGACTGAAATAAAACCCGCGATACACCTCCTTATATACCATGCACCCATACCCCCTTCTTTTCTCTTACCCCACCACCCTCCACATTCCCCTCTCCAACTTGCCATTCTCACTTAAATTAATAAAGAATGATAAATGTTATCTAATTTACTTGACTTTATCATTAAATTTACATTATTCCGATTTCTTAGAATGTGAATACTTTCAAGGCTTTCCCTCTTATATTTATTCTTAATCCCCTGTTCCAAAATATCCACACTCCCAGAATCGAAAGAATGCAAACTATTTAAACAATGTTCTTTCAAACCCGATGTACAACTTGAGCTGCGTAAACTATATTGATGTTCATATATTCTCTTTTTCAAATATCTACCCGTTTGACCAATATAACAACCATTACAATCCCTACAATTAATTTTATAAACAACTCCCGATTTCAAACATTTATCATCCTTGTCTTTACAATTACTAAATAACCTTTCTAAATTATTATCATTTCTAAAGAAAACTTGAATATTATGTTTACTAAAAACCCTTCTAATCCTTTCCGACAAACCTCTAACATATGGTAAACTAAAATATGCATTCTTTCCATTTCTATTCCTTGTTTGATTATCTACCAGCTGCTTCAATCCACCATTATAAATTTCCCACACTCTCTCATCAATCATTTTATCAATAAATTTTACGGGATAACTATAGTTATATTTATAGTTATCCCGTAAAATTTATTGATAAAAAAAAAAAAAAAAAATTTATTGATAAAATGATTGATGAGAGAGTGTGGGAAATTTATAATGGTGGATTGAAGCAGCGGGTAGATAATCAAACAAGGAATAGAAATGGAAAGAATGCATATTTTAGTTTACCATATGTTAGAGGTTTGTCGGAAAGGATTAGAAGGGTTTTTAGTAAACATAATATTCAAGTTTTCTTTAGAAATGATAATAATTTAGAAAGGTTATTTAGTAATTGTAAAGACAAGGATGATAAATGTTTGAAATCGGGAGTTGTTTATAAAATTAATTGTAGGGATTGTAATGGTTGTTATATTGGTCAAACGGGTAGATATTTGAAAAAGAGAATATATGAACATCAATATAGTTTACGCAGCTCAAGTTGTACATCGGGTTTGAAAGAACATTGTTTAAATAGTTTGCATTCTTTCGATTTTGGGAGTGTGGATATTTTGGAACAGGGGATTAAGAATAAATATAAGAGGGAAAGCCTTGAAAGTATTCACATTCTAAGAAATCGGAATAATGTAAATTTAAAGATAGAGTCAAGTAAATTAGATAACATTTATCATTCTTTATTAATTTAAGTGAGAATGGCAAGTTGGAGAGGGGAATGTGGAGGGTGGTGGGGTAAGAGAAAAGAAGGGGGTATGGGTGCATGGTATATAAGGAGGTGTATCGCGGGTTTTATTTCAGTCCCTGAGGAGGAGCCGGAGCAGGCTCGAAACGTCGGACAATGTGGTGGTGGTGGGCAGTCAGATCGTCCTTTGCTAACAAGGTTTTTTCCAGATTTTAATTAAGTTTTTGTTTCAGATTCTGCGGGGGTGATTATAAACAAGGGCAATCTGACTGCCATAAATATTAATTATTTTAATTTAATTTGTAAGACTGTAGGACCGATGGAAAAATTCTTATCAGTTGATATTAAATTGCAGTCGACATAAGTAATATTTTTAATGATAAAACTAAGGTCTATTAAAGGTGGGGTAAAATGTTTTTTAGAGATATATATGGGATTTATGGGAAGGTGGTAAAAGATTATTGCTCAAAATGGGTAAAAATGGTTTTAAGGATTGTAATTTTAAAGGAGCAACTCACTTTTCTTCTAAGGTGTAAAAATCAAATATTTTTCCTAAACATATTGGAAAAAATTTGATGATAAGGGTTTTTATCGGGATTACAATAAAAGAGTTTCTTATGATCTACGGAAAAATATTTTCTTTTTCAAAAATAAATTACTTAACTTAGAAATTAGAGATTTGAATTTTGAAATTAATCGTTTGAATAAATATTTATTAGAGCTTGAAAGATATTTATATAATAAAATAGAACAGAATGATTTGCAAGAATTTTTTCGTGGTCAAAAGAGGCACTTTGAAAAAGTAAAATATAATCATAGGAGTAAATTAAAAAGAAAATTTGAATATTTAAAGCATAGAAAACACTCTCAGGTCAATCAAACTAACAATGTGAATAAGGATTGGTTTAGAAATTTAACTGACAAAGTAATACCAGAAGAAGTGGTAAATATCATGTCAAAGGGTGCTAAATTTGGAATATCATATTCAAGTAAATCTCTTCCGATCAAGAATATCATCGCTGAGGTAGAAAGTAGTATGAGTAGTTTTAATCTGGAGTTTAAAAAAGAATGTAGGAGTTCTTTAGTTAAAGTTGTTGATAATTTTAAAAGAGAACATAGATTTGATAATTATTTGAACAGTAATTTATTCCATGAATTAAAAATAACGAAGAAATACTTGAGAGAGAATCCGAATATGATCTTCCAAAAAGCAGATAAAGGAAATGTAACTGTAGTTTCAGATAAAAGGGATTATATTAATAAAATTCAACTTATGTTGGAGGATGATACCACTTATGTGAAAATTAGGAATCCACATATCAGTAGACTACAAGATAAATTGAAAGAATTATTGATGCATTGGAAAACAAAAGCTTATATTAAAGATAGTATGTTTAAATATTTAAAATGTGAAAATGGCACTGTAGCTAAATGTTATGGGCTTCCTAAGATTCACAAAGAACAGTTGACATATAGAATAATAATATCTTCGATAAATTTTCCGACGTATAGACTTGCTAGATTTTTGTCTAATATATTGTTCAAGATAGTGGGTAAAACAAATTCATATATTAAAGATAGTTGGAGTTTTTATGGTATAATGAAAGATATTATTATTCCGAATGATCATAGGATGGTTTCATTGGATGTAGTATCTTTGTTTACAAATATACCTTTAGAGTTGTTGAATGATATTATACAAGATAAATGGTCTGAAATTAAAGTACATACTAGTTTAACAAAAGATGAATTTATAAAGGCACTTAATTTGGTTTTTAAAAACACAATTTTTTCTTTTTGATAATAGTCTATATGAACAAAGATATGGTTGTCCAATGGGATCACCTTTGTCACCTGTTATAGCCAATTTAGTAATGGAAAAATTGGAAAGTATTGCTTTGTCTAAGTTGGTTTTTCAGCCAATTATTTTTAAAAGATATGTTGATGACATTTTTGCAGTTGTACCAGAATGTTTTGTGGATGAAATGGTGGATGTGTTTAATTCTATCCATGATAGAATTAAATTCACAAAAGAAGTTGAGAAAAATTATCAATTGAGTTTTTTAGATATTAGAGTCATTAGAGGTAATAATAATAGAGTGAAATTAGATTGGTATAGAAAACCTACATGGTCAGGTAGATTTTTAAATTTTGATTCTCACCACCAATTCGGAAACAAGACAGGTGCGATCAAAGGTGTCATTGACAGAGCGATTAAATTGTCACATAAAGATTTTAGGAAAAAAAATTTAAATTTAGTTAGAGAAACATTTATTAAAAATAGTTATCCCGTAAAATTTATTGATAAAATGATTGATGAGAGAGTGTGGGAAATTTATAATGGTGGATTGAAGCAGCGGGTAGATAATCAAACAAGGAATAGAAATGGAAAGAATGCATATTTTAGTTTACCATATGTTAGAGGTTTGTCGGAAAGGATTAGAAGGGTTTTTAGTAAACATAATATTCAAGTTTTCTTTAGAAATGATAATAATTTAGAAAGGTTATTTAGTAATTGTAAAGACAAGGATGATAAATGTTTGAAATCGGGAGTTGTTTATAAAATTAATTGTAGGGATTGTAATGGTTGTTATATTGGTCAAACGGGTAGATATTTGAAAAGAGAATATATGAACATCAATATAGTTTACGCAGCTCAAGTTGTACATCGGGTTTGAAAGAACATTGTTTAAATAGTTTGCATTCTTTCGATTTTGGGAGTGTGGATATTTTGGAACAGGGGATTAAGAATAAATATAAGAGGGAAAGCCTTGAAAGTATTCACATTCTAAGAAATCGGAATAATGTAAATTTAATGATAGAGTCAAGTAAATTAGATAACATTTATCATTCTTTATTAATTTAAGTGAGAATGGCAAGTTGGAGAGGGGAATGTGGAGGGTGGTGGGGTAAGAGAAAAAGAAGGGGTATGGGTGCATGGTATATAAGGAGGTGTATCGCGGGTTTTATTTCAGTCCCTGAGGAGGAGCCGGAGCAGGCTCGAAACGTCGGACAATGTGGTGGTGGTGGGCAGTCAGATCGTCCTTTGCTAACAAGGTTTTTTCCAGATTTTAATTAAGTTTTTGTTTCAGATTCTGCGGGGGTGATTATAAACAAGGGCAATCTGACTGCCATAAATATTAATTATTTTAATTTAATTTGTAAGACTGTAGGACCGATGGAAAAATTCTTATCAGTTGATATTAAATTGCAGTCGACATAAGTAATATTTTTAATGGAAAGACAATTATTGTAATTAATAAACAACGTTATAAAGTTATTAGTGGTATATTTCATCATGGTAATTCTGTTGAATTAGGAAATTACACAAACATGTTAAGAAAAGATAAGCATTGGATTAATTTAAGTGATTCTAGCTTCTGTAAAAAGCCATGGCCAAAGGGCGCTAAAGACGCATATATATTTTTCTTAGAACGAGTATAATTACATTTGTACATAAAATTACCAAAAGATGTTAATTATTTTATGTTATATATAATGAATATAAGTATTTTTCTGTTATAGAATGAATATAAGTATAAGTATGAACGAACTGTGACTGTGATATATCGTATTTTTGAAATCAGCTGTGATTTTAACTGTGATATTATTGATTCATATACTACATTTATTACATTTGTATATAAATTATTAATAGATGTTAATTATTTTCTGTTATAGAATCAATATAATAAGCATAAGTATGAACGAACTGTGACGGTGATATCCCGTATTTTTTAAGTCAGCTGTGATTTTAACTGTGATATTATTGATTCAAATACTACATTTAGCTTTGTTGTAATAACAAAAAACAAATTTATGATTTTTTTAACGAAATGGAATATATACTGTCAAAAAAGTCTTTTCATTTTTCTAGTCAATATACTTAGCAAATTTTTATATTTTTAAGCCCATTTCAGATGAAATGCCTCAGTTTTAATTGAATGACTAAAAACAGATTTTTAAATATTTATTTTATCTCTTTCAACTCATCTTCTCTTTTAACACACTCTACAAATAAAAAGAAATTTTCTATATGATTTTATGAATATAGGATTGTGAATGTGATATACCATATTAGGTGAACTTGAAGAAAAACTCAGAGAACCAGGACTATACAGCACAAATGTGGATTATAAAGCATGGATTAAAAAGCAAACTTGAATCTCTTGAATTAGAAATGTCTATGATGGAAGAAGGGAAACATTTTGAGACTAAAGCAGATAAAGCACCTGAACTTAAAAGAGAACTGCATAAAGCAGCTGAACTGAGAACATCATTAAGAGAATCTGTCTAAGGGACATTATTGTTAGAGGCATTGATGTCAACTTTACAACATAAGTAAGGAAGAATTTTATGTATCTCTTAATTAAATAATTTATAATAAATATTTTCGATTTAAATTGATTTGTAGATTAGAACGTACTGAAAATTTGGAGCAAGAAATTTCTCAATTGAAAATGACCAAAGCTGAATTTTTGTCAAAAATAGCTGTAGGGTAGATGTCCGTATTAGTGTGGGTTTAAGAAACTCTTCAGTTTTGTCGCATAATAATAGACTATTTAAGCTTTATCAGAGATTCCGGGCAGTTTTACATAGATAATAAAAGTAATAATCTACACGAAACAATTTTTTTTTTATAGAAAAATATTAATATTTACGAAAGTTACAAGCAATATAAAAAAAAAATTTTTTGTACGCATTTGTGTGCCCTAGCAGACAACAAAGTACATTTTTGTGTGCCCCGTATTAATGTGGGTGTACACGTTTGTGTGCCCCACATTAGTGTGTCTTGATAATATTATCATTGCCAACAAAATTATTTTGTTAACTGTAGTACATTTATAATCAATTTCTAACCCTTGTTTACATTGAATGTTAATTAATTCCAATACGGTAAAAACTGCTGAAGGTCATCAATGCGATATGAAACAACGTTTATGCGCAGACAACCTAACCTAACTTTTCTGTTCAAGCGCCGATATGCGCATGCTCGTATTGTATTTGTGCACACACAAATCTGGACAAGTCGTTTTTCACTGCCCTATTAGTAGACACCAGTAATTAAATATTAAAATCAATTGAAAACCTTTATATTAAGGTTTATTATATAACATAATATTATTTTATGATATAATCAATTGTATCCCACATTAAAATCCTTCCGAAACATTATTTAATGTTACTAATTTTAATTTTTCTATTCTTATATAGTCTTTTAAAAAATTGTGAAATCTACAAGTATTCTACGAAATTCATAACTTATAGGCAAGTGTACATTATCATTCATTTGCAAATTCTTTAATTTATTAATCGTATGACTTTACAATTAATAGTATTGTTAATTAATCATCATACCTAAGAAAATACACGTTTAATTGTATTATTTCAAAAAATTTTACAATTTAATCACTTTATCGAGCTCCTTGGAGAAACATTCAAATTTTAAACTTTTGTGAATAACAATACTACCATTTAATAATGATATTAAAAATATACTATAATAAACTCTCGTAACATTATCACACTATATAATTATTATTTTCTCTTCAAAAATTGAGAAATCTATCTAAAAAAACTTTTTACAAAAGTTTAAACTCAGGCAAGTATTAGTCTCTCTCTCTCCCTCCCCTCTCTCTCCCTACCTTTCTCTCTTCCTCCCTCTCTTTCTCCCCTGTCTCTCACGCCCTCTTCCCCCCCCCCCCTTTCTCTCCCTCTCTCCCTCTCTCAACATCTGTTAAACTGAGAACCAAAAACTTTAATGAGAGCTTAAATATTTTTTTAAAACAATCAACACGTTTTTTAAAAGCTAATTTTTTAAGTACGTTCTAACAACAATTTGTCTAGTCCTTTTAATTCTTCAAGTCTCATCTATTCAATAAGCACTCTGTACAAATGATAATAATTTTTTTCATGACTGTACAAATAAATACTACCATTTATAATAATGATATTAAAAATATACTATAATAAACTCTCGTAACGTTATCACACTATATAATTATTATTTTCTCTTCAAAAATTGTGAAATCTATCTAAAAAAACTTTTTACAAAAGTTTAAACTAAGGCAAGTATTAGTCTCTCTCTCCCTCACCCTCTCCCTCCCGCTCTCGCTCTCCCTCGCTCTCTCAACATCTGTCAAACTAAGTTCCAAAAACTTTAATGAGAGCTTAAATATTTTGTTAAAACAATCAACACGTTTTTTAAAAGCTAATTTTTTATGTACGTTCTAACAACAATTTGTCTAGTCCTTTTAATTCTTCTAGTCTCATCTATTCAATAAGCACTCTCTACAAATAATAATATTGTTAATATAAAACTTTCTACGAAAGTATAAAATAAGGCTAGTATAGAAATTTTTTCTTTATAATCTACTCTCCCTCTCTCTCTTCCCCCGCCCTCTCCCGCCTCTATCCCCCCCTCTCTTCTTCTCTCCCATTCTATCAATATCCGTCAAACTCTGTACCAAAAAATTTAATGAGAAATTTAACAACACAATTTTTGTACAGACCTTTTTTTTCTTCGAATCTCATCTATTCAATAAGCACTCTCTGCAAATGGTAATAATTTTTTTCATGACTGTACCAATAATAATATTGTTAATATAAAACTTTCTACGAAAGTATAAAATAAGGCAAGTATAGATGTTTTTTCTGTATAATCTAATAAAATAATAATATTTATGATTTTTTAAAAGAAATCAAATAAATACCAGTGAAAAAGTCTTTTACTTCTTTGAGTCATTGTATGCTGAACAAATTATATGTTAGTAAGTACATTCAAATTGTTCACTGCAAATCAAACAAATGAAAGTTGTGAAATCAATTATCGATAGTCAAGTAATGAAACAACTCTCGGAAACAACTGTATGACTGTTCTCAGAAATGTATTAAAATTTTTTCATCCTTCTATACAAATTAAACACAAGAAAGTACTGAAATCAATTTATTATAGTCAAGTACCTATAAGTTAACTTGACTGAATAATACAACTTTTCGTACCTACTTAAAAATATTCAGTCAGCGGGCATAAAGTACTACTTAACGCCCAAGAGGCGTAATAGCTCCCATACTCCTACAAAACTTTATAGACGCACTTTACGCCCGTGTGGGCAAAAATTATTTCAATTGTATAATATGTAAGTACATTCAAATTGTTCATTGTAAATCAAACAAACGAAAGTTGTGAAATCAATTACCGATAGTCAAGTAATGCAGACAACTCTCCGAAACAACTGTATGACTGTTCTCAGAAATGTATTCAAATTTGTTCATTCTTCTATACAAATTAAGCACAAGAAAGTACTGAAATCAATTTATTGTAGTCAAGTAACCATAAGTTAACTTAACGGACATAATAGAACTTTTAGTATCTTGCGTGTAAAATTACATTTTACGCCCACGTTGTAACTTCAAAAATATTCAGCCAGCGGGCATAAAGTACTACTTAGCGCCTAACAAGCGCAATAGCTTACATACTCCTACAAAACTTTATAGAACCTACGCACTTTACGCCCGTGTGGGCGAAAATTATTTTAATTATATAACTATCATGCCTTTTATTTCTAAAATTCATAAGAATTTTATCAGATATTTATGAAATTATGCATTCTTTTCATTTCTAAAATTCATAAGAATTTTTTCAGATATTTACGAAAAGTCAAAGTTTTGAACTTTCTATAATATTACGCATCTTGGGAGGACAAGAGAAGTATAGAGCTGCTCTAGCAGGGGTGGTTCTCCAATCTCCCACACATACTTGGCGGGCTCGACGGTTTGCAGTTCAAGGTGTGGACATGGTCATTTTCATATATAAAGATCAGATAAAATCTATAAATGGGTTGCATTTACATATTAAATACTCGATCCCTGAATGTATCACTCTGTTTTTAAATAGAAATTGCAAACCCGCGTAAAAATATATGAGATCTCATATATGTGAATATCGGACATCAGATCTCATATGAGATTTCATATGAGATCCCACCCTGGTAGCATGTCCATTGCAATGTTGATGCAATTCTGTTGCAATTTACAGAAATTTAACGGAAATTGCAGCAGACTATGTGTTACCGATTTCGTACATATTTCTGCATTTTCAGTAAATTGCGGAAAAGTTACAACAGAATTGCAACATATTGCAGCAGAATTGCAACAGAATTGCGCAAGCCGCGCGAGGCAGATTGTCTTTCCAGGGCATAATATATAAAATTGCAGATAATATATATATATATATGAGATCTCATATGATATCCTGATGGCTAAAATACTCATATGAGATCTTATATGATATTTACTAGTGGGAAAAGGATAAAAAATAGGTGGCTTATAAAATGGTTAGTAAAATCTAAAGCACTTTTGAGTAGATTGTTTAGTACAATTTATATGCATTTTTATTTCATTCCTGTTAAAAATCGACGGACACAAGGAAAAATATTTTGGATAATGTAAGTAAATCATGATATTCTGCACATGTGTAGGGATTATATATTTGAAAAGTATCAATTAAAAATTAGAGTCATTGTAATTATTTATTAATTATAGTGCATTTATAGGTATAAACATTTTTAATGATCTTATGCAAAAATTTAGAATTCTACATTTACAAAGCCTGTACCGATAAACTGCAAACCGTCGGGCCCGCCAAGTATGTGTGGGAGATTGGAGAACCACCCCTGCTAGAGCAGCTCTATACTTCTCTTGTCCTCCCAAGATGCGTAATATTATAGAAAGTTCAAAACTTTGACTTTTCGTAAATATCTGAAAAAATTCTTATGAATTTTAGAAATGAAAAGAATGCATAATTTCGTAAATATCTGATAAAATTCTTATGAATTTTAGAAATAAAAGGCATGATAGTTATATAATTAAAATAATTTTCGCCCACACGGGCGTAAAGTGCGTAGGTTCTATAAAGTTTTGTAGGAGTATGTAAGCTATTGCGCTTGTTAGGCGCTAAGTAGTACTTTATGCCCGCTGGCTGAATATTTTTGAAGTTACAACGTGGGCGTAAAATGTAATTTTACACGCAAGATACTAAAAGTTCTATTATGTCCGTTAAGTTAACTTATGGTTACTTGACTACAATAAATTGATTTCAGTACTTTCTTGTGTTTAATTTGTATAGAAGAATGAACAAATTTGAATACATTTCTGAGAACAGTCATACAGTTGTTTCGGAGAGTTGTCTGCATTACTTGACTATCGGTAATTGATTTCACAACTTTCGTTTGTTTGATTTACAATGAACAATTTGAATGTACTTACATATTATACAATTGAAATAATTTTTGCCCACACGGGCGTAAAGTGCGTCTATAAAGTTTTGTAGGAGTATGGGAGCTATTACGCCTCTTGGGCGTTAAGTAGTACTTTATGCCCGCTGACTGAATATTTTTAAGTAGGTACGAAAAGTTGTATTATTCAGTCAAGTTAACTTATAGGTACTTGACTATAATAAATTGATTTCAGTACTTTCTTGTGTTTAATTTGTATAGAAGGATGAAAAAATTTTAATACATTTCTGAGAACAGTCATACAGTTGTTTCCGAGAGTTGTTTCATTACTTGACTATCGATAATTGATTTCACAACTTTCATTTGTTTGATTTGCAGTGAACAATTTGAATGTACTTACTAACATATAATTTGTTCAGCATACAATGACTCAAAGAAGTAAAAGACTTTTTCACTGGTATTTATTTGATTTCTTTTAAAAAATCATAAATATTATTATTTTATTAGATTATACAGAAAAAACATCTATACTTGCCTTATTTTATACTTTCGTAGAAAGTTTTATATTAACAATATTATTATTGGTACAGTCATGAAAAAAATTATTACCATTTGCAGAGAGTGCTTATTGAATAGATGAGATTCGAAGAAAAAAAAGGTCTGTACAAAAATTGTGTTGTTAAATTTCTCATTAAATTTTTTGGTACAGAGTTTGACGGATATTGATAGAAAGGGAGAGAAGAAGAGAGGGGGGGGGGGATAGAGGGCGGAAGAGGGCGGGGGAAGAGAGAGAGTAGTTATTATGTTGAAATGTCCCATCTAAATAAAACAAAATAAAAGAAACGATTAAGTTTGTTGTTGGTAGGTAATGAGGTATGGCGGGTTTGATGTAGGGCGCAGGGCGGGGTCCAGGGGTAGAGCCCCTGGTGGGGGTGTAGGGGCGAAGACCCCACTCAGGGAGGTGTGGGGAGGCGAAGCCCCCCACCTGAAATAAAATTACTGATATATTAAAAAAACACATATATATATATATATATATATATATATATATATATATATATATATATATATATATATATATATATATATATATATATATCAACAGCGATATATGTAAAATTCATTCTGAAATACAACCTTACTAAAGAAGTTAATTCTTTTATTTAATTTATTTGCACTTTATGTAATCCAACTAAAAAAAAAAATAAATTTTACTTTAATAAAATTGTAGCTATAAAATAGATAGAAAAAAAAATCGAGGTATCAATCTTGGTACAGAAATTGACAATTTGTTGGTTTGGACTTCCTTAATATATATAATTTTACAACAATTATTATAATAAGAAAGGTTTGACTCTGCTTGCTACTAAAGTAGACAATTCGAATTCAAAAACGAATTCCTAGATTTCATTTATTTCTCAATTAAACATTTTGCTTCCTCCTAGAGGAAGCTTTGTGACATTAAATTTTAGAGTTGTTGTAAAAACATCTTATAATTGTGTTCCGAGATGTTAGGAATCAAAATACATGGTTTTTGAAAAATGTGTGTGTGTGTGTGTGTGTGTGTGTGTGTGTGTGTGTGTGTGTGTGTGTGTACGCCTAGATCTCAATTTCTACTCGGTCAATTTTGACCGGGCAGGTTCCATTTTCCGGTCAAAATCCGTTTTTTTTATTGGGGCAATGTGTTTTTGTTTTTTTTCAAATTTTCGATTTTTCTCAAAACTACTTTTTGATTTTTTTTTTAATGATAGGATCGAGTTATTCGAATCGGATGGGTAGCGTTCAAAAGAGAATTAAAATACCTATATTTTCTAAAAAAATTATTAACAATAACGTGTTTTTTTTTAGATGCTTATAACTCCCAAACTAACCGGTCAATTTTTTTTGAGAAAAATCATGATAATGGATAATATAAATAAATATAATCTGTAATGTTTTAATTCATTTTGTTGGTTAGTTTTTTAGAAAAAAATTGAAAAATGAAAATTGATTTTTGTATATCCAACGATTACAGGAGTAACAATGACTTAATCGCTTCAAAATTCTTTGTAGTCGTAGATTTATAAATTTCGTTATTAAATATTAATTAAAAGAATCGACATATTAAGTTTGAGGAAACTACGGGCCAATGAATTGAAAGAGGTTTTTTTAATTAATGAATAAATGTCGATAAAAAATTTATCGTACTAATACATTACGATACAAGTACGATAAGTGGCCCACTATTTCATGGCGTAAAGTTAAGGCCCGAGCGTAGCGAGGATCCTTTCACGGCGTGTAATGTGTTACTTAATGCATTAGTATCGTACAATTTTTTATAACACTGTCTGCCTTAAGTCCGCTGTCACGCCTATCCGTGCGCTAAGCAGTTCATTATCGCACCGTGAGGTTAGCGCACGAGGGTAGCAAGTGCGATAAACACGGTAAAATAATGGACTACATATCGCACGGATATTTTTTTTTATTAAATTATACCTACTTCTACAAAGATGAAATTTGCTTAAAAAAACATACGATGCCTGAAATACATTACAGAAGCAGAGTTCTATTATTTTTATACTTAAGCACATTTACGCCAACTAAACATCGACAACACTGAATGATAAGTAAACCTGCTAAATCTGACTGGTGGTTTTTATAATATTACAGGAGCAGGATTAATTTATCTCTTCATGTTGTAAATTTCAGACTAATTAATTAAATAGATTTTCTCTTATGAAATCTGAAGGGCCATGTAGTGTGAGCCTGTGCGAAAGATTTATAGAGTATGCTTAAATAAATATTCTGGAAACCTGTCAGAATTATGAAAAGTTCACTATAACCTCTAAAAGTCAATTAATACTGGCAGTTAATGGATAAGCTCATTGTTCATTAACTACTACAATTCGACTGAATTTTACAGATTAAAATAACTTTTTACAATTATTACACGTACTCAGATTTATTGTTATGGCGGGAAAAGCTATAGATGTATGGAAGTTTCAGACACACTCACACTACACTACACTACAGTATACGGACCGAAATTAAAAACTTAATAAGAAATTTCATCCGGCTCCTACAATATAAAAGCCACTTGTCATATTTAGCAGGTGTATTGAGCATTCAATGTTATCGATATTTACTTTGAGGTGATGTGTCCGTACTTAATCCAAAAGACTAAGAATGATAGAAACCGGCTTCAGTAATGCATCTCAGACATTCCATGTATTTTTGAGTTGACTCTATCTTTTTGAAAGTATATGTAATTTAATAAAAAAAATAAAAATACAGTTCTATAAAAAATACACAAGCAGTGCCTGAATTAAATCTGAGAAATTGCATGACTTATGTCTTTTTTTTTTAAATTATACCTACAAAAAAAAAGAAAAAATCAGCTTAAAAATACATAAGATGCCTGAAATGCATTATAAAAGCAGATTTCTATCATTCTTACGTTCTTCTAAATGACGTTTGAAAAGACATCCTCAAAGTAAATATCAACCACATCAATGAATGAGGAATAGATCTGTTAAATTTGATCGGTCGCCTATTATAGTTGCTGCTTTTTCTGAAAGGATAATAAAAACCCTGAAACTAAAAATGAAGCTATAGTAATGGTTGAAAGCAGTAGATTACTGAAATAATAATTATTCAAAGAAGAGACCACAAAATGGTGACAGTGAATTAAAATAAATACAGACTAGATCAACTTCCATTGATAATCTATAGAAAGATGAAGCTGCCAAGATGTGTGCATCAGGAAGCCCTTCACTCAAGGTTACCCACTGCAATGCCATTGTTGAGTTTCTCAAAGTTGCCGTTCCCAATTTGGTCCTATTTTTTTGAAAGTCTCCTGCTTTATGGTGGTCATATAATGACGCCCTCGAGGAAAGAACAATTATATGAAGACGTGTTGTCTTCTGCAGGAGCTCTTCGCCCTAGGCCAAAAACATAATTACAACAAGAATAACTTTGCAACGGAGGGAGTACAGAGAAACCACACTCCTGTCAAAGGGGTAGGAAATTATTGCAGGACAGATACTAGCTGAAAAGTATAAGCCAATAAACTTTCCTACAGTAAGCTACTCACCAGATAATTTTTTCAACCAGTTCAGAGGTTGTCAATGTCCACATAAAATATGTCAATCAATCCAACATATAGTCCCAATAAAAAACGGTAACTGCCGGTGTTTAGGATGCCGTGATGTCGTCTGCAGGAGCTCTTCGCCCTAGGCCAAAAACATAATTACAACAAGAATAACTTGGCAACGGAGGGAGTACAGAGAAGCCACACTCCTGTCAAAGGGGTAGGAAATTATTGCAGGATAGATACTAGCTTAATAGTATAAACCAATAAACTTTCTTACAGTAATCTACTCACCAGATAATTTTTTCAACCAGTTCAGAGGTTGTCAATGTCCACACAAAATATGTCAATCAATCCAACATATAGTCCCAATAAAAAACAGTAACTGTAGGTGTTTAGGACGCCGTGATGTCGTCTGCAGGAGCTCTTCGCCCTAGGCCAAAAACATAATTACAACAAGAATAACTTGGCAGCGGAAGGAGTACAGAGAAGCCACAATCCTGTTAAAGGGATAGAAAATTATTGCAGGATAGATGCTAGCTGTAGAGTAAACGAGAAAACATTCTCACAGCAAACTACTAACAATATAGTGTTAGCGTGTCGATAAGATCATTCATATCACTATATATTTACCAAGGTATGTTGAGAGAATTGAAAGGGATCTTTGCACTCAAAAGTCGAGAAAGCGCATGTATATTCTCAACTAAGACCTCCTCACCCTCACTTAAAGTTTACCAGAATGTTCACACACAATACAATACATACAGAGGGATTGTGTATGCAATTTCTGATCGACTCAAGCAGCCGGTACGGAGAAAATGACATTTTTCTCAAAAACTTCTTGAAAAAGACACAGAAATTGCAATATCTCCAGACTTGCTGATTGCGCATATCTAAATCTTGATATACTGTCCCTCAGCATGTATTCCATCATGTATAGAAAGTTGAAAATACTTGTAGGAAATGAAAAGGGATCTTGCACTCAAAAGTCGAGAAAGCGCATGTGTATTCTCAACTAAAACCTCCTCACCCTTTCTCAGGGTTTACAAGAATGTTCATACACAATGCAATGCATGCTGAGGCATTGTACATTACGTTTCAGATATACTCAATCAGCCAAATTGGAGGAAATTACTTTTCTTTCTTAATAATTTCCTCAAAAAGCACACAGAAAATGCTGTAACTCCATACTTGCTGATTATTTAGATCTGAAACATGGTATATAATCCTTCAGCATGCATGATATGATGACGTGTGTGGAGAGATAGGAAGCGAAGCACTGTAGCGATAATACGTACGTAGTAGGCAGCTTTCTTGTGTTCACTCCGCACTGAAACTTTTTCACTAGAAGTTCGGCCCAGCCTTTTTCTCGCATCATCCGCGGCGCCGTGTCGCTTACGCAAAGAAGCTACGAGCTGTCAGCTGACGAGCCAGACGAGACGAGCAGATGAGCTGCAGCGCATGCGCATGCGCGCACACTCACATGGGTAAAGCCAACAAACCAGCAGTGTCACCGCCGTCACGTGATGGGCGAGGCTATACACGTTACCAATGTGATTATATGATGTTGTAATTTTTATATCGTTTATTGCGATTATTGCGAATTGCGTAAAATCAAGGTCGCATTGTCATCACTTTGCATAAACATCTATATATTATACGTAATACGTTATACACGAACAATATGACATGACTTGATAACCATTGCGCGGTAACATGTCTGTAAGCGACGGTTACTAATGTTTTTTAGACGGTAAATTTTTCGCTTATTAGCTTTACTGTTTACCATATGGTAACAAAAACTATTCTTTTTTTTTTAATAGTATGCAAAATCATGAGTGCATTGCCCTTGGTAATGACATTATTAATCAATTTTCGCTTTTATAAAAATACAAGGTTCTCCTGAGTATTGCGGTCGTGCCTATTATGTAAAAACGAAGTTTTTACATAGGGAGGGGGCGGGCGACGAGCGAAGCGAGGAGCAGCTGTGTGTGGCGGGGGGGAGGGGGGGTGGCGTGCCGAAGGCATGCTGGGGGCGCCGCCCCCCTAGTTTGATGTAAAATTAATTTTGTTCATATTATGTTCAAAAATCGATTTTTTCAAATTTTTATTTGCTCTGGCGTTTTTTTATTTGTTGACCGATTCGCCTCGGTATGAGACTGGAGCTTACTTATAATTAGACGAGTATCTGGACCAAAATTCGTTAAGATCTATTGGAAATTCGCTGAGATATTCCATAAACTTGACTACTTACGAACGGACATACACACATACACCATAAAAAACGCCAAAATGAACTAATTCTGGGTGAAAAATAGTTGTTATGCAACAAATTGTTTGTTTTTGAAGTGCTACAATTTTCGCTCTAGTGAAAATATAAGGCTTTCCCGAGATGCGGTCGTGCCTAATAATGCTTGACTGATTACATATATCATTTTTTCCCACTTTTCGGTGTACCGAGATTTGGGCAGTCACATGAAATCGATCAAGTTATCTTGTACTTTACTCGTATAGGCATTTAGACGTGCTAGCCCATGCCATTACATGTAAACGACGCGGTAATTGTAAGGTAAACTCTGTATTACTGCGATTTACTTTGACGAGAAACTTGGATACTGCTCAACATAGTCAATGGGAATCAAGAACTGGTCAGAGTCAATGTCTTTTAGCAATAATATCAGTCTATTTTTATAAATATAATAAATAATAACAAAAGTAAATGTTTTAATTTATGTTTGATAATGAATAATCAGTCAATTACCAGACCTGAACAGTACCATTTGCAATTTCCTGCTCTCGGCGACCAAGAACCAGGAAATACCGTGGTCGGTTCGTTTAGGTAGTTTCAGGAGCCTCGCGGACTATTCCTAAGACCAAATAAGTATTGGACATGTCCCAAGTTAATTATCATTGCGTTATTATGTTATATTTACCAATTTCATCATTAACAATCGTCGACTGATTACATATATCATTTTTTCCCACTTCTCGGTGTACCGAGATTTGAGAAGTCACATGAAATCGATCAATTTATGTTGTATTTTACTCGCATAGGCATTTAGACGTGCTAGCCCATGCCATTACATGTAAAAGACGCGGTAATGGTAAGGTAAAATCTGTATTACTGCGGTTTACTTTAACGCCGAGAAACTCGGATACTGCTCATCATAGCCAATGGGGATCGAAAAATGGTCAGTGTAAATGTCTTTTAGTAATAATGTCAATCTATTTTCATAAATATTGAAAATGAGAACAAAAATTGTTTTAATTTATGTTATGTAATTAATAGTGAGTCAATTCCCAAACTTGAAACCTACCTTTGCAATTGCCGGTTCTCGGCGACCGAGAAGCAGGAATGTCCGTAGTCGGTTGGTTTCCGTAGTTTCAGGAGCCTGGCGTACGATTCCAAATACCAAATGAGTATTTGAGAAGTCACAAGTTAATAATGAATTCATCATTACGTTCAATTCCCCACTTTCATTATAAAAATCGTTGCCTGATTACGCGAATATACAGTGATTATAACGAAATCGCTACTGTAATTACTTTCGTATAATAACAATATGTAACGATTACTCACAAGTATGTAACAATGTTATAAAAATTAATAATGTGTATGGGAAGGTAGTGATACTTAGATATAACGTTTATTGGTTGAGAAATCGTAGTATCTGCCAAAGATAAAGTTTATATCTCTTTCCAGTTTCGAGTTACGCCGCGGTAAAATTTATTACACACACACACACACACACACATACACACACACACACACAGACACACACACACACGCACGCACGCACGCACGCACACACACACACACACACACCTACTGAAAAATCTCAGGTGAGATCTCAGGTGATTTCTCAGATGAGATCTCATGTAAAATCTCACGCCAAAATCTCACCGGAGATTCTGCTCCAGATGCTGCAGAAAACTTACGTTAATTAAAAATTAGCTTCTTGAGTATTGGGAATCGCCTGATGGTATGTTTTGCCGCACAGGTTAACATAAAAATACATGTTTAGAAGTATTTTACACAATTTTTGAATTTTTAAAATTTGATACATGAGATCTCAGGTGATTTCTCAAGTGAGATATCATGTGTGATATCAGGTGAGATATTATGTATCAATTTTTAAAAATTGAAAAATTGTGTAAAATGCTTTTAAACATGTACTTTTGAGCTCGTCTGGGGAGTAAAACATCCTAAAAGGCAATTTCCAATACTGAAAAAGCTGATTTTTAATTAACGTAAGTTTTCTGCAGCATCTGGAGCAGAATCTCAGGTGAGAAAATATCGAAAATATCGAAAATCATCGAAATCTCGGGGTCGAAAAATTTCACCGTTATCAAGCTTTCTCTTTGAGAAACAGGGAATCTTACGATTAACAGTAACAATGGCAGACTGTTAGAAGAATTAGAAATTATCGTTTCTTGTGTATTAATATGCTCCAGCGTTCATATCACATCTATATTTTTAAGTAAGTCATAGCCATCTATATTTGTTCCAGTTCTCAGTGTACCAGGATTTGGGTACGTTCATCTACTATCGGCTGTATGATGTCAATATCTTAATAATGCCTGTAAGATACTGTGACAAGAATTGAAAATCATTGTTTCTTGTTTATTTATATATGCATACAGATTCATACCACATCATGTTGTTGACTAATTCGTCGCCATCTTTATATGTCCTACTACTCGGTATACCGGGATGTGGTACGTTCAAATAATCTCGGCTATATCAAGTCAATTTCTGAATCGCTGCTTATGAAATTGGATGATCGACAATATTAAAAATATATTCATAAATAAACTAATAGAGATAGAGTAGTAGAGAAGGAGAGAGGGAAAGAGTATATGGTAGAGTGCGCGCGCAGTCGCTAGGGTTAGGTGATATAGCAGCGGTAGAGGAAGAGAGAGAGAGAGAGAGAGAAAGAGAGAGAGAGAGAGAGAGAGAGAGAGAGAGAGAGAGAGAGATCTTTATTCGCCTTTAGGGCAAAACTTGATACACATAAGTAAAAGTGAAATACATATATACAATATTAAATCATATAATAAGTGTCTGAAGGTCTGAACGTTAATCCTGAACGAAATATCGAAAATTTCCAAATTCGGTTTTTTTTATATTATCTCCTAGAGATATGCATAAAACATGTATAAACTGCAAAATAAGTTATTTCCAAAGTGATCATCCCCCCAAAACATCCCTAAAACCACCCCGACTAGATAATACATAACAAAAAAAATTAATACCATCTGAGCTTATTAATTTAAGACAAATTTTATGGCTGATATATCTTTCAGATATTGCCATAGCCTTGCAAAAAAATAGGCGATAAGAAATTCGATCCGGAACGTCTCGCTTGCGGGGTGCAAAGGGGCTAAAATAGCCGAAAACACATGAAAAATAACATGAATAAATCATCTCTCGTGAGATTATTAATTTAAGACAAATTTTATGCCTGATATTTCTCCCAGATGTTGCAATAGCCTTGTAAAAAAATTGACGATAAGAAAATCGATCCGGAACGTCTCGCTTTGGGGGGTGCAATGGGACTAAAATAGCGGAAAATACTCGCAAAACACCGAGAAAAAAATCATCTCCCGCGAGTTTATTTATTTAAGACAATTTTAATCGCTGATATTTCTTCCAGACGTTGCCATAGCCTTGCAAAAAATTGGGGATATGAAATTCGATCCGGAACCTTTCGCTTGGGGGGTGCCAAGGGGCTAAAATAGCCGAAAATACACGAAAAATAAAGTGAAAAAATCATCTCTCAGGAGTTTATTAATTTAAGACTAATTTTATGGCTGATATTTCTTCCAGATGTTGCCACAGCTTTGCAAAAAAATTGGCGATAAGAAATTCGATCCGGAACGTCTCATTTGGGGGGTGCAAAGGGGCTAAAATAGCCGATAATACACGAAAAACGACGTAAAAAAATCATCTCTCGTGAGATTGTCAATTTAAGACGAACTCTATGGTTGATATTTCTTCCAGATGTTCCCATAGCCTTGCAAAAAAATTGGGGATATGAAATTCGATCTCGAACCTTTCGCTTGGGGGTGCAAAAAGGGCTAAAATAGCCGAAAATACACGAAAAATAACGTGAAAAAATCATCTCTCGGGAGTTTATTAATTTAAGACTAATTTTATGGCTGATATTTCTTCCAGATGTTGCCACAGCTTTGCAAAAAAATTGGCGATAAGAAATTCGATCCGGAACGTCTCATTTGGGGGGTGCAAAGGGGCTAAAATAGCCGAAAATACACGAAAAACAACGTAAAAAAATCATCTCTCGTGAGATTGTCAATTTAAGACAAACTCTATGGCTGATATTTCTTCCAGATGTTCCCATAGCCTTGCAAAAAAATTAGGGATATGAAATTCAATCTCGAACCTTTCGCTTGGGGGTGCAATGGGACTAAAATAGCGGAAAATACTCACAAAACACCGAGAAAAAAATCATCTCCCGCGAGTTTATTTATTTAAGACAATTTTAATCGCTGATATTTCTTCCAGACGTTCCCATAGCCTTGCAAAAAATTGGGGATATGAAATTCGATCCGGAACCTTTCGCTTGGGGGGTGCCAAGGGGCTAAAATAGCCGAAAATTCACGAAAAATAAAGTGAAAAAATCATCTCTCGGGAGTTTATTAATTTAAGACTAATTTTATGGCTGATATTTCTTCCAGTTGTTGCCACAGCTTTGCAAAAAAATTGGCGATAAGAAATTCGATCCGGAACGTCTCATTTGAGAGGTGCAAAGGGGCTAAAATAGCCGAAAATACACGAAAAACGACGTAAAAAAATCATCTCTCGTGAGTTTATTAATTTAAGACCAATTTCATGGCTGATATTTCTTCCAGATATTGGCACAGCTTTGTAAAAAAAAATTGGCCATATGAAATTCGATGCGGGACGTCTCATTTGGGGGGTGCAAAGGGGCTAAAATAGCCGAAAATACACGAAAAACGACGTAAAAAAATCATCTCTCGTGAGATTGTCAATTTAAGACTAATTTTATGGCTGATATTTCTTTCAGATGTTGCCATAGCTTTGCAAAAAAATTGGCGATAAGAAACTCGATCCGGAACGTCTCATTTGGGGGGTGCAAAGGGGCTAAAATAACCGAAAATACACGAAAAATAACGTGAAAAAATCATCTCTCGTGAGTTTATTAATTTGAGACCAATTTTATGGCTGACTTTTCTTCCAGATGGCGCCAATTGTTATTGCACCTAATAATTAGAAAAATTTTATTAATCGATTGAAATCATTTTAATTTTTTCATTTGAAATAAAATTAAAAAAATCAATTCTTTAATTAAGATATCAAATGAAAATTTAGTTAAATTATAATATTGATTTGTCAAAAATTGCCTTGTAAAAAAATTGGCGATAAGAAATTCGATCCGGAACGTCTCATTTGGGGGGTGCAAAGGGGCTAAAATAGCCGAAAATACACGAAAAATAAAGTGAAAAAATCATCTGCCGTGCGATTATCAATTTAAGACAAACTTTATGGTTGATATTTCTTCCAGATGTTGCAATAGCCTTGTAAAAAAATTGGGGATATGAAATTCGATCCGGAACCTTTCGCTTGTGGGGTAAAAAGGGGCTAAACTAGCGGAAAATATACCAGAAATACCGTGAAAAAATCATCTCTCGTGAGTTTATTAATTTAAGACAAACTTTATGGCTGATATTACTTCGAGATCTTGCCATAGCCTTATAAAAAAATTGGCGATTTGAAATTCGATGCGGATCTCTCACTTGGCGGGTGCAAAGGGGCTAAGAGAGCGGAGAATACACTAAAAATACCGTGAAACAATCATCTCTCGTTACTTTCTTAATTTAAGACAAATTTTATGGCTGATCTTTCTTCCAGATCTTGCCATAGCCTTATAAAAAAATTGGCGATTTGAAATTCGATCCGGAACCTCTCGCTTGGGGAGCGCAAACGGGCTAAAACAGCAGAAAATACACGAAAAATAACGTGAAAAAATCATCTCTCCCGAGTTTATTAATTTAAGACAAATTTTATGTCTGACATTTCTTCCAGATGTCGCCAATTGTTATTGAATCTAATAATTATAAAAAGGTTATTAATTGATTATAATTATTTTAATTTTTTCATTTGAAATAAAATTGTATTATTATAATTTAAATTAAAAAATCAATTCTTTAATTAAGATATCAAATGAAAATATAGTTAAATTATAATAGTGATTTGTCAAAAAATTGCCTTGTAAAAAAATTGGCGATAAGAAATTCGATCCGGAACGTCTTGCTTGGGGGGGTGCAAAGGGGCTAAAATAGCCGAAAATACACAAAAAATAACGTGAAAAAATCATCTCTAGCGAGATTATTAATTTAAGACAAATTTTATGGCTGATATTTTTCCAGATGTTGCCATAGCTTGCAGGAAAATTGGGGATATGAAATTGGATCCAGAACCTTTCGCTTGGGGGGTGCAAAGGGTCTAAAATAGCGGAAAATACACGCAAAATACCGTGAAAAAATCATCTCTCATGAGTTTGTAAATTTAAGATAAATTTTGATTGCTGATATTTCTTCCAGATGTTGCCATAGCCTTGTAAAGAAATTGGGGATATGAAATTCGATCCGGAACCTTTCGCTTGTGGAGTGCGAAGTGGCTAAAATAGCGGAAAATTCACCAGAAATACCGTGAAAAAATCATCTCTCATGAGTTTATTAATTTAAGACAAATTTTATGGCTGAAATTACTTCAAGATGTTGCCATAGCTTTGTAAAAAAATTGTCGATATGAAAATCTAGCCGGAACCTTTCACTTGAGGGGTGCGATGGGGCCAAAATGGGTGGAGTTTTAAAAAAATTGCCAATATTAAAGTCGATCTCGAACCTTTCGCTTGGGGGATGCAAAGGTGCTACAATAGCGAAAAAGATACAATAAAGACTGGAAAAAATCAGCTCTCATGAGTTTATTTATTCGAAAATTTTTGTTTTTTTTTTTCATTTTTTTTTTCTGGAGGAGCAGATGAGTACAAAGATATTTGAAATGTACATTTTTCATAGTTTCTTCAATTCGCAATTACTCAAGAACGGTTTCATCTGAAACTTTATAATTCATAGGAGATATTGTATATTGTACCTCATTAATATTTCTATTTTTGTTATTATTTTTTTTTTCTTTTTTTTAGGGCAATATTGCTTCGGTTTTATTAATGCTATAAAAGCCAAATAATTTTTCAAAATATGGCTTATTGATATAAGGTGAAGTATGCAATAGTGGGACAGTTTCGAGCATACTTTTTTATAATCTTTTCTAGTACCAAAACGAAACATAATACATGAAAACTCATCACCTCAACAGATAGCTCTTGTTCCGAGCTTTATTTAAAACAACAAGTTTTTTTCGTTGCTGATGTTTTAAAATAATCGCATTCAAACAAAATAACTATTGTCTGATGTTGTGGGTCACGCTAATTTACTTGAGAGCAGTAGTGGGACATCCGTTCGTATGCAATAGTGGGACTATACGTTTTAACGCGTTTCTGACTGTCCCATTACTGTGATATGGTCATCAAGAGGCACCTAATGTGGGACAAGGATTTCGCAATACGCATTCGGAAAATTAGCCTCGATACATTGTGCCAATGTTGCTATTGCTTTTACTCCGAAACGCTTCCTTCTGGTCGAAAATTCAAGTTGAAAGTTCAGAGTCATTTTTATCAAAGTATATCATGTTTTTATCTGAAAATGAATTTTATCATTCGAAAGTACAATTCTTAAACTACGAAACTCTAATTTTTTGAGTTCGAGAAATGAAGGGTTCAACAGTTACAATATTAAGGTCATGTGGAGTTCAAAATTAATCCAATTTCATTATTTAATAAATTAACTTTTCAAATATTAATTTGGCAAAACATAATTTTCACGCCCTCCTTATATATAAAAACTTTACTCAAAATTTTTTTCGAGCGATTTTATTAGTACTCTCATGAGATATACTCGTTGAAAAATTGGACTAAAGTTACAAAAATGCACATTCCTACTTATCGATATTACAGTTTCTTTTTAATTAAAAAATTTCTAAACATTTATTTGGAAAAACACAATTTTCAAGCCCTTCGTATATGTCAATACTATACTCAGAATTTTTCTGAAGCGATTCTTTTAGTACTGTCATGAGATATACTCTTTGAAAAATTATGTCGGTAACACCCACATCCCTTTAAAAAGTCAGCGACGAGCGGCCGCACGCGCTCTTCGCGCTGCGCCCGAGCGAGCTTTATATACTAATAAATGTAGTGAACCATTACGGGTTTTCATACTGGAAAATGTCATTAAACATTAAAGCTTCAAACATCATTTTTATTAGTAGGTCACAATTTTAACTCTCAATCCTGTTAATTTCTAGTTAAATTTCTAATTTTTTTGTATTTTTATTCGAATAGGTATGATACAATTGGGAAGTTCCTGATGCTGTAAATCGTTTTAGATCTAACTTTCCTGTATCTGCTAATATGTAATTTGATATAGTGAAACGATGGAATTTCAGGCACTGTTTTTGCTGAATCTAACCTTGGTTTTAGTTTATGTATTGTTTTTAAATATTCATCTTTTGATGAAAAAAGCAAACAATATTTGCAAAATATTTTGTTACCCTCTCGTAAAGATCTCGTGGCGTTGGAATATAATTATCAGATACTTCCCCCAAACTTGTCCGCCTAACATTATTTTTTACGAAAGCACCAATTCTATCACATCCATTTTTTCCGTGAGCAATCCGATGACAATGCAACTTCGACTGAAAAATCTTCATAGTGGTGAAGAAGATTCTACACGTTGTGTATATTTTTTAAACATTAACTTTTTTAGTGAAATCAAAACATTTTTTAATGTAATTATTATTTCTTAGGTTAGATAAAGTGCTACGGCATCGTAAATTAAATTGTCTAAAGAAATTATCATTCATTTGTGTTTAATTTTAGAATCCGATCTTTTATGGTAAATGATGATTGTCGTCAAACTACATTGATTATTATTATAGTATAATTATTGTGCCACATCTTATCCAATGAAAGCATAGATTTCTGAAAAACCTAGAGAAATTAAAAATGCTAAAAAAGTGAAATGTATGACCTATATTAATAAAAATGATGTTTGAGAACCCGCTGGGGCGCAGCGCGAAGCGAGCGCTCGCCTCTGTCTTTTTAATCTTATTACTTTTGAATCCTTCATTTCTCCAACTCAAAAAACCGCTGCCAATTCATTGACACGTAGCTTCCTCAAAATAATTTTTCGTTTCCTTTTATTAAATTATAATTCGAAAAATAAATTTTTCACGAAAAAAATTAGAAAAATTTTATGGAAAATATTAACTTGTAATTTTTTCATGGCTATTCATTGAGGTTTCATTTATAATTTATTTGTTTGTGATTTTAATTCTTATATGAATGGAAAACAATCTTCTTCAAGTTCTATTCTTCATCAATTTTTTCTTCTTCAAGTCCACTGTCAACGGCTTCTCGTCGTACATTGGTTCGAAATAAAAAAAATATTCTAAAGTTGTTCTTTGATTGTGTTTACCTCAAATATCTCTGAAATTTATGAACCAATCATTTTGCCAAAAGAACCCATCCGAGAATTATCAATAATATACCTCTACAATGAATTTTGAAGCGAATAAGACAATTTTACTCTTGTAATAGTTGAACATATAAAACTCATTTTTTTTTCATTTTTCAATTTTTACGTTTTTGTTAATAACAAAAGAACCGTGATAACTAGAGAATTAATTTTTTTTAGAAAATATAGGTAATTTAATTCTCTTTCGAATGCCACCCATCCCATTTAGATACATAGAGCCGTTCTCGAGAAATTACGATTTAAAAAAAAATTCAAAAAAAAATTTAACCTCAAATATCTCCGAAATTTATGGATCAATCCTTTTACCCAAAGAACTCACTCGATTGGTATACAAAATCTACCCCTACAAAGAATTTCAAAGTGATTAATTTTACTTATTTTTATTTTTATTTTACTAATTTTACTATAGTTATTGAACGACAAAAAAAATCACTTTTTTTTATAAATTATTTTTTTTCTCAAAAAATGATGAATAAAAAAACCTAAAAATTTAGTAAGTTATGGTACTTAATATCCTTTATAACCAAAAAAATATTCATTTTGATATCTTTTTTTAATTTCGAAATATAACCTATTTACAAAAAATTACGTTTTCATCAATAACTTATGACGAAATATAGCTACGGATTTTTTTTTTTCAATTGTAGATAATTTTATTCTACATACAGAGAATTCATGATATATAAACAATATTTGTTCTAAATATTTAAAAAATCAAAAATAAAAATTTTGAAAATTGAAAAATGGCTATAAAAAAAAATTAAATTTTACAAAAATAGAGTATTGACCCCAATTGTGGAAGCAAAATCTAAAAAAATGATCACTCTCTCGTTAAAATCGGTCGAGTAGATCATGAGATATCAGCGTATATGGACATACATACACACACACACACACACACACACACACGCACACACACACATCCATATGGACATTTTCTAAAAATAGTGTATTTCGATTCCAAATTTGCTAAATAACATTTCTAACACATTATCTCATAAACTTTTTTTTTACTATCACAAAGCTTCCTCTAGGAGGAAGCAAAATTAGGGTCTATAAGCATAAGACTTGTACTTTCCAATGGTAACATGCATTTTGAAAAAAGAACATGATGTACTGTGAGAAAAATGACTTTGAACTTTCAACTTGAATTTTCAACCGGAAGAAAGCGTTTCGGAGTAACAAACATTGCACTATTGGAAAGAGCAGGAAAAAGTGTATCGATATATGTCTTTCGTTTTTTTCTCAGAGACTCCGCATCGATTATAAGCGAGTTAAACAGAGCGTATTTTACGCCCAAAAATGCGACGCGCGCGCCTGCTGGCCTGCTCCTGCGGCGGACGCTCTCACATGTTTTCGAGGTTCGAGCGCATCGGACTCACGCAAGCCAGCGGCGGCCGTGCGGCCGTGCCGACTCTCTCCGATTCCCACCGGTCCGCAGCGATTCCAGGAACTGATCTCGCGCTGTATACAGATTTGTTCAAGCGCTGCCGACTCCCGTGAGCTGCGTCAGCCGAACCTTCTACCGCTTCCCCCACTACGTCACGATTCAAGTCGCACTGATCGTGTGTATATGAATAGATATCTATATGTTCGAGAGTAGCGGAGTCACGCGAGCGGCGCGAGCCAACGCCGGCCGGGCACAGGCCATCCAATTTGGCGCACTTATAGCTCGTAATTTAATAGATGAATAAACACAACGCTAAAATCAACTTTTCAATAAAATAAATTATAATTAAGGGGATGTGCAACCCTAATTTCAATATTTTTTTAAATCAACATTCAAACATTTATTTGGAAAAAGACGGCTGTCAAGCGCTCCGTACACGCAAAAACTATATGCAGATTTTTTTCTGGATAATTCTATTGATATTTGCGTGAGTTATGCTCGTTTGAAAAGTAGGTCAATTGTAGATTCCTACTTACCGACAGTACGGTTTTTATTTAATTCAATAAATTCTCATCATTTTTTTGGAAAAAGGCGTCTGCCAAGCGCTCCGTACACGCAAACACTATATGCAGATTTTTTTCTGGATAATTCTATTAATATTTGCGTGAGTTATGCTCGTTTGAAAAATAACGTCGGTACTCACATCCCCTTAATGGTAAAAATTTGTTTTTTCGTTTAAGAGTAATTTGTCTAATTCTGCTTATTTCTTTTTTGTACATTAAAACTAATGTTAGTTGTAGATTAAATAATTAACGTACTTAAAGCCAAGGGAAATTCTTCATAATGTGAGAAAAGTGGATACTAGTTATAGAGAGAAAACCCATTTGGAAAAATAATCAAATTTGCTTTCGTATGGATAGGTACAGTAAATATGAGATTCAAATTTAATATCAATTTTGTTAAGTGGGAGAGATTACAGATATATCGCACTACTTAGTTTGTTCGCTGCAAAGATTGGTTCATAAATCCTAAAGATATTTCAGATCTGAATTGTTCCATTGCTTTCTTTCAAATCACTATTTTCCGTGGTAATATTATATAGGTATACGATATTCGTGTGTAAAATCGTATTAAGATTTGGCAAAAATTGAGTTTTCATATTATTTAAAATAAAAGCGATTGTAAAATCATTAGTATGTGATGATTTCAGGATTTCAAAGAAATTTAAACCAGACAGAACTTATTGTTTCTGCTGTTGCATACATGATTAAGAATAACATCGTTATATTGTCAAATCTGATTTTCAATTGTAATTTTTCGTTTCCATAATATTGTATTTTTTGAAAAATCTCCAGTCATTGACAGGAAATTTCCATCTTTATTGGATGAACGAGCATCTTTTTTTAGAAAAACTAAAAGGAAAATGTTTCGCCGATGCAAATAATTTTCTCTGCTTGAGTAACGTACCCTAAATTCCGTAACGCATGCATCTCATAGGCCACAAATCTAATGGGAGAAATCAGTACATACATAAATTATATTTTTTCGATTCAGTATGCTTAAAATGCGATTTTACATATACATAAATTTTACAAATCACTTTTACTCCCCCTGTATAGATATATCGATCGATACACGCGCGAATGATTATTCTACACTCGTGTGCTTGTCACCACCGCTTCGCTCGGGCAACAAACCTCACACTCGTGCTAGAATCAACACTTTCGCACTTGTATTGAAAACTGCTATTAAGTATAAGAAAAACCTATTTTCTAAACTTAAATTAAATGAGAAAAAAAATTACATTAGGCGCCCCTAACAGAAGGATTGGTGTTACTTTACACGGTACCATGGTCTTATACTTGTACGCGCCAAAATAGTGTTTTTTTGGACAGTTGCTTGAAACATGCTCTTTTTCACGACTAAAAGTCGCATAGAAAATCGCGCATTCCGAGCGTAAGTTGGAAAAAGATGAAAAAAATCTATTTTTTCAAAGATTAGCGGGAAAAAAATTCTTTCCCCGCTACCTACAACGTAATTTTGTAAAATTTTTGTCTTAGTGTAAAATTTATATCATATATACTTTATGGCTTGTTTAGAATGATAAAAGATAATGTTTAAAGTTTCAATGGTAAAATAACAAGAGTTATTACCACTTATACAAACAATTGAAAAAAATTACATTTCGATTTAAAGTAAATATAAAAAAGGCGCATATATTTGTAATAAGCTATGCAAATAAAAACAGAAAATGCAATGATTTGTAACTGCATAGTACATGACTCGAAATGCGCGATTCCCTATGCCTACACAACTTTCATGCATACAAAAAGGACCTAACATGGATTCGTCACGGAAAGTAGATCTATTTCAGAGTCAGTGTTTGAGAATGCCATAATTTATAATGAGGACATGCTGTGGGTGTTTACAATAAAAATTGAGAGCCAAACACTTTTGTAAATTAAACTATAATATATTGAAAATAACTATAAAATATACAATGTGTAATATAAAATGTGTGTAAATGTTACAATAAATAGGTTGAGTGTATGACTGTTACATAATTGTTTGAGTGTATGAGTGTTAAAATTTGAGTGTATGAGTTTCCTGTGTGAGTGTGGATGAGTTTGCTGAGAAATTTGAGATTCCCGTACAGTGAAGGCACTGCTTACAGAAATGATCACAGTTAATATTATTGATTAACTTGATCTGAGAGTTACCGAACATCGCATGTGCAGAGTACATTCACATTGTACCACTGCTTACGTGTATCAACAAAATGGCTGTGCATGTGTGAGAGGTTACCTGGCTTTGAAGCGATTCTATTAATCCGGAAAGCGTGAGAGAAAGCCGATGATACAGCAGCAGGTGAGTTGCGTCAGATGAGAACAGCCAGCTGAGAATACCAGTGAAGTTTCCTTACTGAGAGCAGCCTCCAGAGTACAGCAGATGCCGCGTGAGATATTGCCTTGTGGTGCGCTCGAACCATCGAGCGCCGGTGAAAAGATGCCGCTTGAGTATCACCGCCGTGTGAGAAGTTTCCGTGTAAGAGACACTGCTGCGTGAACCCTGCCGTGCGAGACGACGCCATATGAGATGTTGCCGAGCAGCAGTCCATGTTGAGAAAGCGACAGGCATCACACTTGAAGGTTTCACTTGAGAATCGCCGAATGTGCACAGTGAGTTTCTCCACGAGGCCGACCATTCCATGGAAACTATTTGAGTAGAATGATTTGAGTAGAGTGAGCGAGACCACACTTGAGTTTATCCGACTTGAGAGTTTCCGAACGTGCACACTGATATTCTTCGTGGTCGACCGTTGCAGAGAGAGAGAGACTTTGAGTAGTGAGAATGCCGTGTGACTTGGCCATGCGGCCTCGTGGCGAGCACGCCGTCCAGAGACGAGAGAGTTTGAGATTGAGAGTCGAGTGAGAGGATATCCGTCTTCTTCCTCGTGAAGATTCGCATGTGAGAGAGCGAGAGAGACCGAAACAGCGCGAATTTACCTTGTTAATCAGTGTAGCGTCCCGGCTGTTCCGCCGAGAGGCCGCGAGGTGCTGCCGCGCCGTGGCAGCGCCGTGAGTCGTACCGAGCTGAGTGTAACCGCGGGAATTCAAATTATTGAATTCCCAAACATTCCGCCCGCCATCAACCGCTAGGTTGATTTAAATTCCGAGGGTACTGGTACGATGGCGAGTTGCTGAATTCCGAGTAGATTGAGCGGTGGCCGTCTTGAGTTTCTTAATGATGTAGTCCTATATCTTCTGAGAGTACCCATATACTATATGAGGATTATCCGTATTGAGTTCCATGAATTCCACTTGGTTTCGTAAGATGAGTGATGCCTTCCTGATGTTGATTGAGACCGTTGTTGAGCAGACTTGCTGCCAGAGTTACTGAGTCATCCATGAAGGAGTTTCCCAACTGGACAGCTGAAATGCGTTGACAGTTAGAAACCAAGTAAAACATTGAGTTAATACCTTGATGATGAGAATCAAGCCAAAGTGAGTGTATCTTCTGAATCCTTTTGGAGTGGTTGTAACGGCTTTGAGTTGAGCAAACCTTCAATTGAGTCAGCAAGGATGATGAAATTCCAATTTGAGAATAATTTTGTCCATGGTCTGTTGACGATGAAATATTATTGAATTCACCACTGCTTTCCACTTACATCATACGAAATGCTGCAGGTGGGTTGAGTATTCATGGAGTGCCATCATTGATGAGAGTTGTACCAAGTTGAGTTTGTTGTAGAGAATGTTGCGAAGGCAGTTCTCCATTTGAAATAAACCATATGTATGCCGTATTGAAACCATTCGGATGAGTAGCCACTGACCATGTATAGATGAACAGCTGATGACAATGCTGTGGGAGAGAGAGCACACAAATACAAATCCAGCACTTGTATGTTTTTGGATTCACGTCCCTTCGATGAGTTGATGAGTGGTCCTGCTAAATTGATCCCAGTGTGAGTGAAGGGTGGAGATGGGGTGGTCCAGCGTCCTGGATAGTTGCCCCCCATGAGTTGCTGAGTCCGATGAGTCCGATACCTTGCACAAGTTACAGAATCTCGAGTAAATAACTTGGCCGGAACTCTGCTTCCAATAATCCAAATTTCCTGCCTGATGTGTGCAGAGTGAGTTTTCTCGGTGCCACCGAGAAATATTGTTATGTGAGAATGCCGAATGATCAGTGATGAGTTGACTGTGCCGTTGAAATGTAGCTGGATGTTGAGTGATATTCTAGTTGAGTTTTGTAACCGACCTTCTACGTTGATAATTCCTTCTGAATGAATGTATACAGTCAATCTATTAAATAGATGATTCTGTGGGACTTGAGAATTTTCAGCATAGTAAGTTCAGATGGAAATGAACTCGCTGAGTTTCCTTGATCCGGAAGATTTTTTTTTTCTTGCTGATCAGATCAGCTGTGAGTCTCGTCTCGGTTGAATTTTGCCTTGAAATGATTACAAGCTAACATAACATAGCCCGTAATTGTTGAGTAATCTATTGCATAATGAGTGTTGATTAACGAGATTCCATAAATATGAATTGTCCTAATGCGATGTAGCTGCAGTGAGTGTGACCTTTGCCTCTTTCTGGAAAGTGTTCCTTTTTTGTAAGTCAGCTTGAGATGTCGATGATGATTGTCTTCCCTTGGTTGTTGGAATTACTCTTTGGCTGAGTATAACCCTGGTTCCAACAGATTTCTTCCATTGTGAGGCACGTGAGATTATGCGTGTGCATACCATATTCTGATCTGTCCATAAATGAACATGAGAGCTTAGCAACTGTAAATTGTCCAAGCATGCCTTGAGTAAACCTTGCCGCTCTGAACTCCAACCTTGATATGGAGTATGGGTTGAGTGTTGCCTTCCGCCTTGATGAGACTATAAATAATAATCCAATCGTGAGAAATGTGGATATAATATTGAGTGCTGCAGCTGTTGCCTGTTGCGAAGCATTCGAAAAGCCATTAATTTTGAGACCCGAATCCAGTTGAGTGAAATCTTCTCGAAGGTGCAGCCATTCTTCGCAATTGAGTTGAACTTGTTTGTCCCATGAGTACTTGAGTAGCCACAGCTCTTGTAGGAGAATTTGAAAGAATATCCACAGATGAGATTGTCCATGCGGGATCGAGTAGTGGTGAGTTTTGAGAAAGAATTATCCAATTGTGAATCTTTCTTGAGTGAGCGGCAATATAATTCTAAAGTGAATTTATTTGATAGTTAGATCCGTTATAATTTGAGTAATTTAGTGATGCAATCATCAGAATCAACCGCTTAATTGCTGTTGAATTGTGAGTAATTTCTTGAGAAACATCTGCCACTTGTATTTGCTATTTATTTAATGAATAGCCGCCCGCCGTGCAGAATCCTGGTAACTGCATGGCGCTTGTCAATGAGTGTGTACGCTGATGCAAATCCCCCGAAGTTGTTATCCATACTCTTACAAAGAGGATTGAGTCTGTTGCCAGTTGATAATTAGTTCCTTTATTCATCACCAGCTGAAGAAGAGTGCAGATATCCAAGTAACGTTGCTCGCGTTCCATATGTGAATTTAGCTAACACGAAGTGCATGAGTTGATCCGGTTTATTTATCCATAAATATGTAGCACCATTTTTTGTAGGTGCTGTCATGAGTGCAATTAACAATAACAGTTTTTAGTACGCTTCAGCTTTGCCAAATGAGTTGTTCAGTACATCAGCTGATGGGTTGAGATAACCTTACTTGATATTTTCATTGTGTGAACAATGTGCTGCTTACACAATGCTTCTTTCTTCTTGAGTTTGCTTCTAGTTGTTGAGAGTGGTTCTTCTTAACCCAGAAGCGTGTGAGTAATTTCCTTAATTCTTCTGCGTTAAGTGCCATCCGATCTTGATGTACCTTTTTTCCGTTGAACAGCTGATTTGAGTTATTTGAGTCATGACCAGCCAACATTGATGATTTTGCCATAGGTTCTATCACACTGCCCTTGATAAGGTTATGTTTTATAATTTGACTATAATAGTCAGCACTAACGTGGTGTAAATTACACATTAAAATGACACCTTGATTTAACAATACACCCTTGTAATGTCAATTGAGAATGCATCATGTTGAATGCGAATCCGAGTGAGCACTACCATGATGTAATATGGGCTCCATTTTGCCACCTTGTTTGAGGTTAAGTTCGATGATCTAGCACATCCACAAGTTGAGGCTGCCAAAATATCCGATGAGCCAATAAAGTTTTCCTTTGCATAAATCCAAATAAAGTGTTCACATAATTCTGATGGTATTGTAGATGAGACTTGGCATTTGATGAGCAGTGATCCTAACCTCAAGATCTAATGGTTGGGATAGATGAGCGTTCCCATGAAGCGTTGAGTATACCAATATCAATTCTGATTTTGATTAGAATGATCATCCAAGATTTTGAGATGTAACCGGTGTCGTAGGATTCCAAAATGCAGGTGCCATTGATGAAAATTGACTAAATGAGTGTTGCATCTTAGTTGACCTTGAGTGTGGGTGATTGCGCCGAAATCCAGTTTTTAGTGATTTTGAATATGATCCATATATAGTGAGAGTTCCTTCATATTGCACCTATGGTGGATATGCAGTATTGCTGGATAAAATCCCAAAAACGTAACGCACATTGTAATTGTAGCAAAATTGCATTTCTCCATCTCGATGCAACCGTTGATTATTGTGAAAGCCACAATATATGTAAGATAATTCCAATAGGCGCAAGTGTGATGAGTAATGCATTTTCAATGTCTCACTTTGGGTTGAGATGTCCATAGAGAATTTCTGTGGGGCATCTTGCTGAGTTAACTGCTAAGGCAGCGCTGAATTCGTACGTCCACACAGTAATTCGTATGTAGTGAAGAGTTTGTCCGTTCCTTCCTTGAGGTTGTCCGTTTGAATATTGAGCGTGTCCAAGTCACTGGTGAGAATCGCATCCATGAGTATGTCAATCTCCTTGGCCCCAGCATCCTCAGCCATGATCCAATACATGTAAACAGTTTAGTAATGAGTAAATGCACTGACTCTGATACACACCACAGCATGTTTTATCCGGCTCGAAGGACCAAAATGTTTGAGAATGCCATAATTTATAATGAGGACATGCTGTGGGTGTTTACAATAAAAATTGAGAGCCAAACACTTTTGTAAATTAAACTATAATATATTGAAAATAACTATAAAATATACAATGTGTAATATAAAATGTGTGTAAATGTTACAATAAATAGGTTGAGTGTATGACTGTTACATAATTGTTTGAGTGTATGAGTGTTAAAATTTGAGTGTATGAGTTTCCTGTGTGAGTGTGGATGAGTTTGCTGAGAAATTTGAGATTCCCGTACAGTGAAGGCACTGCTTACAGAAATGATCACAGTTAATATTATTGATTAACTTGATCTGAGAGTTACCGAACATCGCATGTGCAGAGTACATTCACATTGTACCACTGCTTACGTGTATCAACAAAATGGCTGTGCATATGTGAGAGGTTACCTGGCTTTGAAGCGATTCTATTAATCCGGAAAGCGTGAGAGAAAGCCGATGATACAGCAGCAGGTGAGTTGCGTCAGATGAGAACAGCCAGCTGAGAATATCAGTGAAGTTTCCTTGCTGAGAGCAGCCTCCAGAGTACAGCAGATGCCGCGTGAGATATTGCCTTGTGGTGCGCTCGAACCATCGAGCGCCGGTGAAAAGATGCCGCTTGAGTATCACCGCCGTGTGAGAAGTTTCCGTGTAAGAGACACTGCTGCGTGAACCCTGCCGTGCGAGACGACGCCATATGAGATGTTGCCGAGCAGCAGTCCATGTTGAGAAAGCGACAGGCATCACACTTGAAGGTTTCACTTGAGAATCGCCGAATGTGCACAGTGAGTTTCTCCACGAGGCCGACCATTCCATGGAAACTATTTGAGTAGAATGATTTGAGTAGAGTGAGCGAGACCACACTTGAGTTTATCCGACTTGAGAGTTTCCGAACGTGCACACTGATATTCTTCGTGGTCGACCGTTGCAGAGAGAGAGAGAGACTTTGAGTAGTGAGAATGCCGTGTGACTTGGCCATGCGGCCTCGTGGCGAGCACGCCGTCCAGAGACGAGAGAGTTTGAGATTGAGAGTCGAGTGAGAGCATATCCGTCTTCTTCCTCGTGAAGATTCACTTCGCTAATCAAAACACAATCTCTCTCACATTTGCATGTGAGAGAGCGAGAGAGACCGAAACAGCGCGAATTTACCTTGTTAATCAGTGTAGCGTCCCGGCTGTTCCGCCGAGAGGCCGCGAGGTGCTGCCGCGCCGTGGCAGCGCCGTGAGTCGTACCGAGCTGAGTGTAACCGCGGGAATTCAAATTATTGAATTCCCAAACAGTCAGGTAAGGAATTTTCAGCTCATTTTATACCCATATTGCACAATATGCTATTTGGACATGCTTGCCCGTCATTCGACTTTACGGACTCGTTTGCAAACGTACAAACGCGATTGCACGGACGTGAAAATCGGGTACGTGAAATCGTATTTTACGTCGGCAAAAGAGTCAATAACATCGAATATTACGGACACGTATATCAAAAACTAATTTTGCTTAGAGTTTTCTGAAGAACATTTCCCGAAACGTAATAGAGGTATGAAAAAATAGAGAAAACAAAACCATTTTTGTTTGTCAATTGATTTCTTACAAATAAAGTATTATAGCGAAGGAATAAGACTTGGCATATTAAGGTAAAAAATAATTTTTCTCAGATATATTTTATATTAGTCTATTATTACAAATATATTCATCCCTTAAAAGAATGATGAAGGAAATGTGAAGCCGAAATAAAACCTTTCCCGATTGGCCAAATCCGTCTAAAAGGAGCCCACAATTGGTCGACGGTGACTTTCACTTACGGTCTTGACTGATTGGGACGAATAATACCCGGAAAGTTTGAAATAATGAAATATTTTCCCCAATTTTTTCACAAGTTAATAGCAACACAATAAATTATTTTCAGCCATAAAAAAACTCAAATTCATAACCTCAAGAGAGCGGATCTGTTTTCAGTCTCCTTTGTGTATTTTTCGATATTTTAGCCCATTTCCACACCCCAGAGTTGATTTTTTTCTCGGTGCTTTGGGAGAATTTTTCGCTATTTTAGTCCGTTTGCACCCCCCAAGCGAAAGGTTCCGGATCGAATTTCATATCCTCAATTTTTTTGCAAGGCTATGGTAACATCTGGAAGAAATATCAACCATAAAATTTGTCTTAAATTAATAAACTAACAAGAAATTAATAATTGTTATGACGCTAATGTGCATAAAGGCAAAAAACAATCTCAAAAAAAAAAAAAAAAAATTTAACAAGAAATTAATTTTTTTTCTGTTTTCCATGTATTTTTAGACTTTTTAGCATCTTTGCACCCCCCAAGCGAGACGTTGCGGATCGAATTTCTTATCGCCAATTTTTTTACAAGGCTATGGCAACATCTGGAAGAAATATCGGCAATAAAATATGTCTTAAATTAAGAAACTCGCGAGAGATGATTTTTTCACGTTATTTTTCGTTTATTTCCGGCTTTTTAGCCCCTTTGCACCCCCTATGCGAAAGGTTCTGGATCGAATTTCATATCCCCAATTTTTTGGCAAGCTATGGCAACATCTGTCTGAAATATGAGCCATAAAATTTGTCTTAAATTAATAAACTCAGATGGTATTCATTTTGTTTGTAATGTATTGTCTAGTCGGGGTGGTCTTACAAGGAAGGTACCCCAAGTGTAAGTCGCCGATTTGGACGATATTGCAATATGTTGTAGTACATTAAAAAATAAGAGACACGTATTTCTTTTACGTGCTGATAGACACTTTAAGGGGGTGAAATCTACCCCTAAAGTTCACCATCAAAAACAGTTTTTTTCAAATATTTCAAAATCGATTAAAGCTAGCTTAATGAAACCGACGCCAAAAGTTGTATAATAAAAAAGCCTTCAAAATAGCATTACTTTCAATTTTAAGGGTAGCAATCCCTATTTTTTTCAAGAAAACTAAGCTTTTTTCATCAATTTTCAGCTATAAAAATTACAATAAATTATATATCGCCTCAAAACTGATTCTATTTAAAAGAAAATTAAAAAATGAAGTTGACCAGTCTCGTGGTTTTGGCCAAAATTATTTTTTAGGGGGTAACTACCCCTTATTTATATTTTGTTCATTATTTCAGAAATAAATAAAGATACCTTAATAAAACCAACGCTAAAAATTTTAAATAAGAAAGGCTTCAAAGCAGCATTATTTTCAATTTTAAGGGTAGCAACCCCTATTTTGTTTTCAAGAAAACTAAGCTTTTTTCATCAATTTTCAGCTATAAAAATTATAATAAATTATATATCTCCTTAAAACTGATTCCATTTAAAAGAAAATTAAAAAAATAAAGTTGACCTGTCCCGTGGTTTTAACCAAAATTATTTTTTAGAGGGTAACTACCTTAATAAAACTAACACTAAAAATCTTAAAATTAAAAAGGCCACAAATCTGTATCACTTTCAATTTTAAGGGTAGGAACCCCTATTTTTCTCTTTTTAAGGAAATTAAGAGACTTTATTGACTTCAATGGTGAAACTTATCGATTTTGATCGACTTCTACTAACTTTTTCTAGCAGAGAGGGTAAATGTGTTTATTATTTTTTTCTGAAAAAATTGCGTAAATAATCAAAATTTAGTGAGATTAATTTTTTTTCAAAAAATTAATAAAAATTAAAGTTACGTGTTGCAGAAAAATACAAAATGAAATGATAACTAATGTAAATATGGTTTTTATTTTAACATCACAAGTTTTATTATTACTATAACTACAAAAAATTTTAAGTATTCTCAAAAAAGTAATTGTTTGTCGAATAGCTCGAGGCATTATGGATTGTAAGTTGTAGCATAATGATATTCTTCAAAAAAGTGTTTTAAGCATAAAGATTTTTTACACCACGAACATCTAACAATTGCAACATTATTACAACCATTGATCTCACAATGAATCTCCGAAACTGAAACTTACGGGGTCATCGAAATCTCCTGGTCGATTCACAAGATACCCACTTTTATACCACGAATATTTAAATAGATTTTCATATCGTGGAGATGAAAATTGGTTATGAACCAAAGACTGTAATTTAATTATATTATTTCTCAAATGTAAATTTAAGTCTTCGTCTATGAGCAAAACATGGTCTGAAAAATGTTTAACATAGTTCTTCCATGTGCGGAATCCATATACATCTAACGGCTGTATGTTTCCAGTCGTTCCTGTAGGTATCATTTTGAGATGTAGTGTTTTATCGTGTGGCGTAACTTCCTGTGCAATCGTTGGACAATGACCACTCCACGAATCAATTAGCAGCATGCTTCTAGGTCCAACTTGAGGAAAATATACCGCTTTTAATCACGCCTTAAAGAGTTCTACAAATTTTGATTTTATTTAAATGTGTCTTCCGAAATAATTAACGTTTTATTTTTACAAATTAATAGAACGTGATTTTACCTGAATTAAGTTTTCCAGATGTCGAGGATGTAACATATACGTTTGTAGGCACAAACAAATTTTGTGAGACAATTGGTCCAAATTCTCCGCTTCGTTCCTTTAATACTAAAAATAATGGTGATAGTAACTCCTGTGGCTGAAATTGTCGGCTGTACAGTATAGCTATGAGTTGTTGATGTGACCGACTGTACAAGGCACTGTAATTTCTTTCTCCTTCAAAAGCAAGAGATCGACCAGAATGCATTTCCAACTGAGAACCAGACTGGTCTGAATTATATGTATTGTCAGCGCCTATTTGATTAATCAATTGTTTGACTTCTGTTACGAATTCTATTTCTTTTTTATGCAAATGATTTCTATTTTCTATACTTTCTTTTGTGATAAATTTATTAATTTTTCGAGAAACAATTCTATGGGTGTTTTTAAATTTTGAAAGCCAATGTTTTGAAGCTGTAAATCTTACGTCCTCATTTCCGATTAATTTTCGTGCTTGTAGAGCCCATCTTCTTAAATCGTTGTCATGAATTATTAATCCAGCTTCAGTAGCAGCTTTAAAATTTTCTAGTGTGAAATCGCAAATTCTTGCAATTTTTTCTCGGTAAGTTCCACCTTGATTGATTTGGTGAGCCCAGCGATGTAACTGTGTTTCAGAACTGACTTTCCTGAATCTATTTTGAACTGTTCTAAGCGATAAATTCTTTTTTGTTTTTCCACTTCTCCAATATTCTACAACCCTTTTTTTGCATTCAAAACTCAATGGTTCTTCATGTCCCGTACATTGATCCGTAGGTAATTCAGGATAGTAAGGAAGTGTATGTAAATCAACATCTTCCACAATACGTGCATCTGTTTCTTTATATTCTTCTTGAAAATCCAACGATTTTTCCATTATAACATCTATGCTATTAGACGATTCCATTAAATCTAACAGTATCATTTGGAAATGGTCTTTTATTTCTATTTCTTTAATATTATAAGGGCTATCTTCAATATCAAGTGTTTGGAAATAGGCAAGCAGCAAATTAATAACATTCAGAGGATTAATTTTCATTTTGAGTGCTAAAATAATCAAACATTTATAAGAATAATTGCATACAGAAATAGTATCTTTACAACACACATATATAGAATGCTGAAAATAAAAACATTTTTTTAATTTGTATGCGTCACCCCTCTAAACGTTACATTACTATGTTGCGAGAACATAGCTATTTCTCAATGAGGAAGCTTTGTACGTTGTACGTTGTACGCTTTTACTGATGTACGCCATCATGCGACCAATGTCTTTTTACCGGGAAATATTTGTTTAAATATTAAAAAAATACCATATTTTCACAAGATATTGCATTTAAGATGTTGCATTTAAAAAGGCGACACATACAAATAAAACAAATATTTATACTTTGGGCCATCCTGTTAAGAATCTATTAAGAATATCGTATCTGTATATTTCCTTACTAAAGCGCTTGATTAAAATGAAAAGAAGGTAATCTCGAGTTTTTTAAATTTGTAAACAGTAATCGATAAGATATATTGCACAATGCCTGTTAATTTATATTTATTAAAATTAAGATTTAGTTATTTAAAATTATTATTTGTATGTAAAATTTATTATTTGTAAAACATCTAATAGTAAACGAACCGTATACAATTTTGGCTAAAAATTGAATCAGGAGTCTATAATTTTGTTAATAACAGAAAGTAAACAATACAGTATACACAATAAAGTATATTTTGATACATTTTTTAATTTTCGTAAAAATATTAAAAATACTTTATGCACTTATAAATCAGGATTTTTTAAATGTATCTCCAAAAAATGTAACAATGTACGAAATTGCATACTTTCTAATATGTTCATTAAAAGTAACGCAAAATATAATTTTGAAAAGCTGTTATAATTTTATTAAAGCCTATAGACAGATACAAAATTCTTACAATTAATGCATTAGATCTGATATATAAATAGACATTTACCTGTAGTTTTGTAGTGTTGCTGACATTAAAAAAAATGAATTGATGCAATATTACAGCCACAATATTGTAGAAATAACCACTTTCACAAAACAACACTGCACGACTGGAACTCTACCGATTTATAAATACAATGTTTGCCAGCAATATATGAAACTACGAGTTAAATCACCAATCTATAAATATCCGCCTCATAATAACATAAAAATAACATATTATTTTCTCATTCACAATCAGTGATTACTCTTATTTACTGCATAAAAATCACTTACATCCACGTACACACACGCACACACACATTAATTTTTTTTAACGCTTTATTTATCACGAATCAAAACGGTACGATTGCCTTTGACGAAGAATTTATAATAATACATAAAATATAATAAAGGGAAGTAAGAACATAATGAACTTCCGGAGATGATTTGCACCCCTTTAAAATGTATTATTCACAGATAAAAAATATAAATATTTTTCGTTTTTTGGTTCACTACAACATATAAAAGTTTAAATAAACATGTTACTTTTCTTGTGGAATTCAAGTCAGAATTAGTTTTTCGAAAAAGCTTTACAATAATCCGTTTAAACAAGTAGTTTAACCAAACTAATTTTGCAAAATTAATGATAAATTAGTATTTCGTATTGCCTGAAAGCGCTAAAATTACATAGCGTTTGTCTGTGTTATTGGTCAAAATTTTATGGTCAATCTTTTCAATGGAATGGTTTTTAAAGAGATATATTTATTGTAATTTTTATAGCTGAAAATTGATTAAACTTATTTTCCTTTAAAAAAATAGGGGTTGCTACCCTTAAAATTGAAAGTTATGCAGATTTATGGCCTTTTTAATTTTAAGATTTTTAGCGTTAGTTTTATTATGGTATCTTTATTTATTTCTGAAATAATGAACAAAATAAAAATAAGGGGTAGTTACCCCTAAAAAATAATTTTGGTTAAAATCACGGGACAGGTGAACTTTATTTTTTAATTTTCTTTTAAATGGAATCAGTTTTAAAGCGATATATAATTTATTATAATTTTTATAGCTGAAAAATGATGAATAAAGCTTAGTTGTCTTGAAAAAAAATAGGGGTTGCTATCCTTAAAATTGAAAATAATGCTGTTTTGAAGCCTTTCTTATTTTAAAATTTTTAGCGTTGGTTTTATTAAGATGTCTTTATTTATTTCTGAAATAATGAACAAAATATAAATAAGGGGTAGTTACCCCCTAAAAAATAATTTTGGCCAAAACCACGAGACAGGCCAACTTTATTTTTTAATTTTCTTTTAAATGAAATCTGTTTTGAGGCGATATATAATTTATTGTAATTTTTATAGCTGAAAATTGATGAGAAAAGCTTAGTTTTCTTGAAAAAAAATAGGGGTTGCTACCCTTAAAATTGAAAGTAATGCTGTTTTGAAGGCTTTTTTATTCTACAACTTTTGGCGTCAGTTTCATTAAACTAGCTTTATTCGTTTTTGAAATATTTGAAAAAAACTGTTTTTGAAGGTGAACTTTAGGGGTAGATTTCACCCCCTTAAAGTGTCGATCAGCACGTAAAAAAAATACGTGTCTCTTATTTTTTAATGTACTACAACATATTGCAATATCGTCCAAATCGGCGACTTACACTTGGGGTACCTTCCTTATTAGGGATGATTTGGGGGGATGATCACTTTGGAAATAACTTATTTTGCAGTTTATACATGTTTTATGCATATCTCTAGGAGATAATATCAAAAAGATACAAATCATATAAATACAGAATTAATAAAAACAATTTTTCAAATACGCAATAAAATCAAGAAGGAAATAAATAAAAATATAAAATATAACAAGTCACGAATACATAAATAAACTTCTTTTTCCCACCTAGGCGGGAATAAAGTACGCATTTTACGATTGGATGTGTTAAAATATAACATGTAGCGCATACAAAAATGAATTTCACATGCGAATTTTACGCACATACGTGTTAAATAGTACATTATATTTGAATAGAATCAAGTCGAAAATTATTTTTTGAAACTCCGTGCGAGAAGTTCGATTTCTCGCACGCTGCGTTAAACGATGCGTGCAAAAATCTCACTTCTCGCACGTCGTGTCAAAAAATACGGTTCGACACTTGTGTGAGAAGTTGATTTTCTCCTCGTGTGACCTTTTCACCCTCGCTTCGCTTGGGTGCAAACAGTCACACGAGGGGAAAATCAAATCCTCGCACTAGTATCGAAATGTACTATTTTTCACACTCCGTGCTCAAAGCGTCCACTTTGCGCACGCTCGGTCAAAACCGTGCTCGCAAAATCGAGCTTTGCACAGGTCGTATAAAAAAATAGTGTTCGATGCACGAGTGAGATAGTGATTTTATCCTCGTGTGGCCTTTTCACCCTCGCTTCGCTCGGGCGCAAACGTCTACACGGGGATAAAATCACTTTTTCGCACTTGTATCGAAAATAACTATTTTTTAACGGAGTGTGCGAAACTCGCCTTCTCGTGCTTGTTTTGCGTGCACGAAATAGCTGTTTTACACACGGCGTGCGCGAAAGTCGCGCATGCGCAGATCAATTTACTTTTGCACACGCCGTGCGAGAAACAGCTACTTCGCGCACGCAAAATAAACAACAAGGCTAGTTTCACACACTCCTTTAAAGAAAATAGAGTTCGATACACGTGACCGAAAAGGTTCATCATTGCACGGGTGTTTTTGTCACCCTCGCTTCGCTCGGGCGACAAACTACACCCGTGCGAGAATGACCCACTTCGCACACTTGTATCGAAAATAACTATTATTCTACACTCCATTATAATGGCCGCCTTTCGCCACAACATAGGCTGAATCAAGCTTTGTATCCATCGTATCGAAGAATACGATACGATACCTGTTCAGCTGTACAAAGGCAGCTCTCTGTAGAGAGAGAGAGAGAGATGAAGAAGGCATCCTGAAGCTCTAGGTGGTCACAACAGTTCTACCTGTAGCATAATTAATATGTTAGCTACAATATATTATCACTTTTTGACGAGGGATAGTGCTCTAAAGACAATTAAAGTTAGTAACATATATTACCATTATGGCCTCTTGTAGTGGATGAAATTTCCGAAGTGGCCTCCTGCCTGTTCAATGCATCTATCGATCCTTTCACCAATCGATATTCTCGCCTTCTGTATTTCGTCTTGTGTTAGGGAAGCACACACCTCGCGCATCAGAACCTTACAATGCTCGGCATCAGTTGGATTCTACAATTAAGATTCGAAACTGTGAATAAATTAAGTTTGAAGAAACTAAGTGATACAAAATTTACAACGGTTTCAATTACCCGTTGATACACGAGGTATTTCACTCTCCCCAAAGGTAAAAGTCTAAAATAGAATAATCTGGCGATCTAGCAGGCCACTTCGTCGTGGGGGACTTCAACCCTATCCAACGGCCTGGATATGCGCCATTTAAAAAATTAGTGATGGCAATAGCATTGTGTGGTGGCGCACCATCCTGCTGCCACCACATATCAGCTGCGTGAACGCCACAATTTTCAAGAAGCGGTGGAAGATCGTTTCTCAGCATTTCCAAATAGGCCCTCGCATTAAGAGTGTCATCGAGGAAAATAGGTCCAACTAATTGGTCACCGACAATCCCCATCCACACTAGGACTTTCCAACGATTTTGATTATCAATTGGAATTACCCAGTGTGGATTAGCTCGAGCCCAAGTTCTGTCGCACTGGGGATTGACGGTACCCCTACTGGTGAATAAAGACTCGTCAGTGAACATAACATTTCTAAAAAAATCCGGGTTTCCATCTAAGTGGGCTCTTGCCCATTGGCAATAAACCATTCTCCTGTCTTTATCGACCCGTGTGATTTTTTGTACTTTGACGGGTTTATAAGGATTTATTGCCTCATCCTTCAAAATACACCTAACGGGTTCTCTGGTTAGATCTAAAAAAAAAGAAGTAAATATTCATGTCAATATCTCTTTTTAATTTCGAAATATAACATATTTACAAATAATTACGGTTTCATCAATAACTATGATTGTAGATTACACATAGCTATCATAAAGATTTTTATTTTAATTGTAGAGAATTTTATCATGCATACAATTAATTAATAATATATAAACAATATTCGTTCTAAATATTAAAAAAATTAAAAATAAAAATTTTTAAATTTGAAAAATCGATATAAAAAAGATCTATTCTGACAAAAGTAGAATATTTACCCCAACTGTGTAAAATCGAAAAGAATGATCCCTCTTGTTAAAATTACTCGAGTAGATCATGAGACATCAGCGTATGCGAACACACATACACATATACACACACACACACAACACACACACGCGAGCGCGCATAAGGGTATCCGCAAGAGCGCGCGTTTTGGCCAGTGCGCTCGAAAACTGGGGGTGTATGAAGAAATCTACTGAAAAGTAGCCCTTATGACGTCCTCAAAACTGGTCAAAAATTTATTTTAAGGCACACCTCCCGGACAGGTTTTTTCTTTTTCTTTATACAATAAAGGAACGGAAAGTACTTGTTTGCAATAAAAAATGACTTTGTTATACACTTTTTCTCGACATTGGAATAAAA
>CM070873.1:143697940-143712940 GCA_036365515.1 Torymus aiolomorphi
CAGAAATGCGACCTTTCTTTGCATTAAAGGTGAATGGGGTATTGGGAATATCGAGTCGTCATAATGAGAGACTAGGTAAGTACTTTTTCCTCTCGCTGTTGAATAATAGTACATTGCGCAACTAGGGAGGTAAGTTGACTTTTTCTAGCAAGGATGATTAGCACGAGTGGTTCGAAAACTATTGTATATTATTCGGTTCTGCCGTTGAAATACTGAAAATGCTCTTTCAACTTAAATACCTGTGTAAAACATTATCCAGGTCATATGATTACTTTTTAAAATATATGATATTTAAAATGTTGGTATTTCTAAAAGTGATTTTCTTTGTCGCACGATAACTGAAGAGGAATTGGTTTAATGGCTTTTAGTTTTGGTGGAGATGTATAGAATTTGTATATTATTTATGATATGAGTTCTTTGGGTAAAAGAATTATTTTATAAATTTCATAGATATTTGAGGTTTAAATTTTCTTAACTTACATTTCAAATCGTAATATCTCGAGAACGGCTTTATGTATAAACATGATAGACAATTTTGTATGTTCCATAAATAATATAAGTGTAAAATTTCATCAAGAAACTATGATTTCAAGTAAAGGTTATTTAGTAATTTTAAAAGATCTTGAAGTTAATATTATAATTAATTAATTTATCCATTTTTTATACATAATTTAAAAATTAAATCATACCTATTATTTTATTTATATTTTATACATAATTTAAAAATGAATACTTTTTATCTTCATGCATCAATGAATGTAATTAGATCTCTTAAAAAATTGTGAAATTTATCTAAAAAAACTTTTTACAAAAGTTTAAACTAAGGCAAGTATTAGTCTCTCTCCCTCCCCCTCTCTCCCTCACTTTCTCTCTCTCACTCCTTCCCTCTTTTTCTCCCCTCTCTCACGACCTCTCTCTCTTTCCCACCCCTCTCTCTCCCTCTCTCTCTCAACATCTGCCAAACTGAGTACCAAAAACTTTAATGAGAGCTTAAATATTTTTTTAAAACAATCAACACGTTTTTTAAAAGCTAATTTTTTAAGTACGTTCTAACAACAATATGTCTAGTCCTTTTAATTCTTCTAGTCTCATCTATTCAATAAGCACTCTCTACAAATGGTAATAATTTTTTTCATGACTGTACAAATAATAATATTGTAAATATAAAACGTTCTACGAAAGTATAAAATTTCAACTAGGGCAAGTATTATTCTCTCACTCTCTCCCCCTCTCTCCCACCCTTTCACTCTCATTCGCTCCCTCTCTTTCTCCCCTGTCTCTCGCGCCCTCTCTCTCTTTCCCACCCCTCTCTCTCCCTCTTACTCCTTCTCTCTCTCTCTACATCTGTCAAACTGAGTACCAAAAACTTTAATGAGAGCTTAAATATTTTTTTAAAACAATCAACACGTTTTTTAAAAGCTAATTTTTTAAGTACGTTCTAACAACAATATGTCTAGTCCTTTTAATTCTTCTAGTCTCATCTATTCAATAAGCACTCTCTATAAATGGTAATAATTTTTTTCATGACTGTACAAATAATAATATTGTAAATATAAAACATTCTTCCAAAGTTTAAAATAAGGCAAGTATAGATGTTTTTTCTGTATAATCTAATAAAATAATAATATTTATGATTTTTTAAAAGAAATCAAATAAATACCAGTGAAAAAGTCTTTTACCTCTTTGAGTCATTTTATGCTGAACAAATTATATGTTAGTAAGTACATTCAAATTGTTCACTGCAAATCAAACGAATGAAAGTTGTGAAATCAATTATCGATAGTCAAGTAATGAAACAACCTCGGAAACAACTGTATGACTGTTATCAGAAATGTATTAAAATTTGTTCATCCTTCTATACAAATTAAACACAAGAAAGAATTGAAATCAATTTATTGTAGTCAAGTACCTGTAAGTTAACTTGACTGAATAATACAACTTTTCGTACCTACTTAAAATATTCAGTCAGCGGGGATAAAGTACTACTTAACGCCCAAGAGGTGTAATAGCTCCCATACTCCTACAAAACTTTATAGACGCACTTTACGCCCGTGTGGGCAAAAATTATTTCAATTGCATAATATGTAAATACATTCAAATTGTTCATTGTAAATCAAACAAACGAAAGTTGCGAAATCAATTACCGACAGTCAAGTAATGCAGACAACTCTCCGAAACAACTGTATGACTGTTCTTAGAAGAGTATTCAAACTTGTTCATTTTTCTATACAAATTAAACACAAGAAAGTACTGAAATCAATTTATTGTAGTCAAGTAACCATAAGTTAAAAATATTCAACCAGCGGGCATAAAGTACTACTTAGTGCCTAACAAGCGCAATAGCTTACATACTCCTACAAAACTTTATAGAACCTATGCACTTTACGCCCGTGTGGGCGAAAATTATTTAATTATATATTCATAAGAATTTTATCATATATTTACGAAAAGTCAAAGCCTATATAAAAAAATTACATAGTCACCACCACATCCCTATTTTTCATTATTTTTTCTAAATTTTGAAATTTCTATAATATTACGCATCTTGGGAAGACAATAGAAGTCTATAGAGCTTCTCTAGCAGTGGCGGTCCTTCAATGTCCCATACATACTTGGCGAGCCCGACGGTTTGCAGTTTAAGGTGTAGACATGGTCATTTTCATATAAATATTCATATGTTTAAAGACCAGATAAAATGTATAAATGGGTTGCTTCTGCATATTAAATACTGATCCGTATTGAATCTATTACTCTGTTTTTAAATAGAAAGTACAAACTCGCATGAGAATATCATATGAGATCTCATATGAGAATATCGGACATCAGATCTCATTTGAGAATATCGGACATCAGATCTCATATGAGAATATCGGAGATCAGAACTCATATGAGAATATCGAACATGAGATCTCATATGAGATCTTATATGATATTTAAACACGGAAAAACGATAAAAAATAGGTGGTTTACAAAATGGTTAATAAAATCTAAAGCACTTTTGAGTAGACTATAAATTTATATGCATTTTTATCTCAATCCCGCTTAAAAAAGACGGACACAAGGAAAAATATTTTGGGTAATGAAAGTAAAAGCGGTATCAATTAAAACTTAGAGCCAATGTAATTATTTATAGTGCTCTTATAGATATAAACATTGTTAATGAATTTATGCAAAAATTTAGTATTCTACATTTCAAAGCCCACCGGTAAACTGCAAACCGTCGGTCCCGCCAAGTATGTATGGGAGATTGGAGGACCACCACTGCTAGAGCAGCTCTATAGACTTCTATTGTCTTCCCAAGATGCGTAATATTATAGAAATTTCAAAATTGAGAAAGAATAATGAAAAATGGGGGTGTGGTGGTAACTATGTAATTTTTTTTATATAGGCTTTGACTTTTCGTAAATATATGGTAAAATTCTTATGAATTTTAGAAATAAAAGGAAGGCATAATAGTTATATAATTAAAATCATTTTCGCCCACACGGGCGTAAAGTGCGTAGGTTCTATAAATTCTTGTAGGAGTATGTAAGCTATTGCGCTTGTTAGGGGTTAAGTAGTACTTTATGCCCGCTTGCTGAATATTTTTGAAGTTACAACGTGGGCGTAAAATGTAATTTTACACGCAAGGTACTAAAAGTTCTATTATGTCCGTCAAGTTAACTTATGGTTACTTGACTACAATAAATTGATTTCAGTACTTTCTTGTGTTTAATTTGTATAGAAGTATGAACAAAATTGAATACACTTCTGAGAACAGTCATACAGTTGTTTCGGAGAGTTGTCTGCATTACTGGACTATCGGTAATTGATTTCGCAACTTTCGTTTGTTTGATTTACAATGAACAATTTGAATGTACTTATATATTATACAATTGAAATAATTTTTGCCCACACGGGCGTAAAGTGCGTCTATAAAGTTTTGTAGGAGTATGGGAGTTATTACGCCTCTTGGGCGTTAAGTAGTACTTTATGCCCGCTGACTGAATATTTTTAAGTAGGTACGAAAAGTTGTATTATTCAGTCAAGTTTCTTACAGGTACTTGACTACAATAAATTGATTTCAGTTCTTTCTTGTGTTTAATTTGTATAGAAGGATGAATAAATTTTAATACATTTCTGATAACAATCATACAGTTGTTTCCGAGAGTTGTTTCATTACTTGGCTATCGATAATTGATTTCACAACTTTCATTCGTTTGATTTGCAGTGAACAATTTGAATGTACTTACTAACATATAATTTTTTCAGCATACAATGACTCAAAGAAGTAAAAGACTTTTTCACTGGTATTTATTTGATTTCTTTTAAAAAATCATAAATATTATTATTTTATTAGATTATACAGAAAAAACATCTATACTTGCCTTATTTTATACTTTCGTAGAAAGTTTTATATTAAAAATATTATTATTGGTACAGCCATGAAAAAAATTATTACTATTTGCAGAGAGTGCTTATTGAATAGATGAGATTCGAAGAAATAAAAGGTCTGGACAAAAATTGTGTTGTTAAATTTCTCATTAAATTTTTTGGTACAGAGTTTGACGGATATTGATAGAAAGGGAGAGAGGAAGAGAGAGAGAGAGAGAGGCGGGGTGAAATAGAGGGCGAGAGAGGGCGGAAGAAGAGAGGGAGGGAGAGTAGATTATAAAGAAAAAATTTCTATACTTGCCTTATTTTATACATTCGTAGAAAGTTTTTTATTAAAAATATTATGATTTGTACAGTCATGAAAAAAATTATTACCATTTATAGAGAGTGCTTATTGAATAGATAAGACTAGAAGAATTAAAAGGACTAGACAAATTGTTGTTAGAACGTACTTAAAAAATTAGCTTTTAAAAAATGTGTTGATTGTTTTAACGAAATATTTAAGCTCTCATTAAAGTTTTTGGTACTCAGTTTGACAGATGTAGAGAGAGAGGCGGAGTGAGAGGGAGAGAGAGGGGAGGGAAGGAGAGAGAGGGCGAGAGAGACAGGGATGAAAGGGAGGGGGGGAGATAGAGAAAGGGAGGGAGAGAGGGGGAGGGAGAGAGAGAATAATACTTGCCTTAGTTTAAACTTTTGCAAAAAGTTTTTTTAGATAGATTTCACAACTTTTGAAGAGAAAATAATAATTACATAGTGTGATAACATTACAATAGTTTATTGTAGTATATTTTTAATATCATTATTAAATGGTAGTATTTATTTGTACATTCATGTTTTATATTATTTATGAATACACACTTGAGCTACTCTCAAAATATTTGAATCTCAAATTTAAAAAGTAAAAGTTAAATTAAGTTGATTTTATTTATTATTTTTTATTTTATCTTTTTATTAATTTAAATTGTTGATTATAAACACTGATTTAATTTCGTGTAACACATCATACTGGTACTTTAGTTTATTTAACACAAAACAGTGATTAGATGTCACTTTTTGACAATACAATAGTACATTTGTATCGGGAAGATCACTTTTTATTTGTTGGTTTAACGCTGTTTATTTACACTACTTATTTAAATTGTTAATTATAAACTCTGATTTGATTTCATCATGTAACACATCATACCAGTACTTTATTTAATTTAAGGCAAAACACTGATTAGATGTTACTTTTTGATAATACAATAATAGACTTTTACCAGGCAGATCACTACGTTCTTTTTTTGAGCTTTTTATCAGTGAGTTTCCAATCCCTCAAAAAAAGCACACGTTATTCCATAAGTCTTCAAAAAACTTCACCAGCTCTAATATGATTTTCAACTAGATAATCTATTAAAATCACAATTTTCTTTTTCTATTATGAAGAACTAACTTCAAAACATAATACTTTTTTTTTGTAATTTGAATGCAATACTGTTGAGAATATCTTGGTTTTTGCTTCCTATCAGCTGATTACATTTTGAGAATCTATTGGATCTTTTATACACATTGGAGAATCAAATCATTATATTTCTACATTATTGTCTTGTAGATGAAGCTTGTAGATTTCCATTTCTTCAGGCAGTTTTTTATAATATAAAAAAGTATGTTTTCCTACTGCCTACATATGTACAATTAGCGTGATGAGAGAAAAATCCATAAAAGTGAGCTACCAAAAATGTTTCAGAAAAACCACATTCACAACCTAAATAAGTAACATGTTTTAATATTCTTTCTCATGTGAGTTAATTTTCTGAATATAATAAAATAAAATCTTACCAGCAACTATTTTAGATCTATTTTCTGTCTTCTGTAGGTCATGTGGGCGAATGGTAAAATGTGTGTTTTACTTTTAAATAAAAAATGAGATACCATGGAATAGAAAAAGTTGTTATATACGAACTTATTCTTAGCAATCTAACCTAAGCAATAATCGAAGAACTTATTCTTAGAATTCTAATCTAAGCAATAATCGAAGAAACCTTACTAAATGCATTTGGCGAGCTGCTAATTCTCCTCTTCCAGCAAAATCTGTCTTGTATAATGCAGTAGCACTGTCTACTATCAGTAGCCCATATCTAAATTCTGACATCATTGCACTGGCTTTTATCAGAAGCTGAGTTTAGTGGTCAGAGTTGTATGCACGGGCAGTTGCAACATTGTCAAGTACACTATACCCACTGATGTTATACCTTACAGCTACAGCATTTAATCTTTCAGGTCTTCTGTAGGTCATGTGGGCGAATGGTAAAATGTGTGTTTTACTTTTAAATAAAAAATGAGATACCATGGAATAGAAAAAGTTGTTATATACGAACTTATTCTTAGCAATCTAACCTAAGCAATAATCGAAGAACTTATTCTTAGAATTCTAATCTAAGCAATAATCGAAGAAACCTTACTAAATGCATTTGGCGAGCTGCTAATTCTCCTCTTCCAGCAAAATCTGTCTTGTATAATGCAGTAGCACTGTCTACTATCAGTAGCCCATATCTAAATTCTGACATCATTGCACTGGCTTTTATCAGAAGCTGAGTTTAGTGGTCAGAGTTGTATGCACGGGCAGTTGCAACATTGTCAAGTACACTATACCCACTGATGTTATACCTTACAGCTACAGCATTTAATCTTTCAGGTCTTAAAGTACCTTCAGTATCATATGTATATGCACTTAGACTCTGCATCTCCCATATCAACAGGTAGTTAGCAGTTAACAGCTAAAATGTGACAAAGCTGTGATTTTCCAGTTCTAAATTCTCCAAAAATTTCTGTAATAGATCCTGTTTCTATTCCACCTCCTAAAACTCTGTCTAATTGTATTACTTGTAGCCTATGAAGACTTTGGCGATGTAATGAGAAGTTACTGGAATCACTACTGGTGCTGCTTCTTCGATAAGAATCTGTTCCAGAGGTCAAAGTATGTGAGAATTCTATAATCTGAAAATGAAAGAAATTTTCACAAAGTATCTATTTTTTTATTTTTTTTAAGTTATATTTATTTTTCCGGCTAAAACCATGTAGAATTTTAATGCCTTCAAGAGATCTACTAGTCGGAAGCATAACAAACAATACACAAAGCAACAATTCTCTTGAAAAAAGAACAATTGAAAAACGAAAAGAAACGTTTAAACTTATCTGATATATAATCGCTTTCCATAAAACGTACTTCGCACGGACATTAACTAAATTCTTGAAGTAGATGAATGCTTCTTAAACATGGTTCCAAAATATTTCAAATAAATATCAAAGACTTGCAAGGGTACTAGATCTAATAATCATACTACTGCATCACAATCAACTAGCAAATTAAAATATTGGTTGCGGATTCAAAAAGTAGCCATTATAGTAAAATTTATATTATGGTTTCATGGACTGTATATTCACAGAACAGATGGCTTCTCTGAAACATTTGGCGACCCTCACCATAAGCCAATCATTAATTATATTATTTTCAAATTAATTATATTATTGCAAAATTAAAAACAAAAGTTTGTGAACTCAGAATCATTGGGAGAGAAAAGCTTTCTCGACATTCTTTTATAGTAGAAAATATAAAACATCTTGATATTTTTATACCTTGTAAATAGGAAGTTGTGAACTTATCATATCGTTCTTTCTAGACCTTCTCAAACTGTCTCTTCGCCTTCTTAGCATTTTTACGCAGTTGTAAGATCATCCTTGTCCACATCTGTCAGATTATCCGATAACGAAGAATAATCTATTGTATTACGGCTTTCTCTTTTGTATGGTTTTTTGGTACTAACACAGGAATCATTATTCGATTCGCTGGCGACTGTACTGGCATCACCAGCAATGCCTTCCATACATATTACCACGAATCATTGGAATGTGACGATATCTTCCATCTAAAATTAGTATAACATTTTTCATTAACAATACTATTAATTGTAAAGTCATATATGAAGATAATTCTTTTTATTTTTATATATTCTAGGAAAACTTATACTTGCCTTATTTTATACTTTCTTAAAATTTTATACTTTCTTATATTTTATAAAATAAATTTCATGAACTCGTGTTCCAGCTTTTTTTTTCATATTGATTCTGGATTCATAGATTAGCTTTGTATTAAGTTCATAATAAATTTCACTAGAATGCATCCTGGTTTTACTTTACATTATTTTTAATGACTTCAAAAAGTCTTACATAATCTGTAACTGTAATAAAAAAAATCACACAAAGTATCACTTTTTTTTAAATGATTATAGTCACTTAACAAACATAGTCATTTATATATTTGTGAAAGATTAGAGGATTGTTCGTGTTGGTGATTGTTGAATAAATAAACTCCTTCTTCTTGACCCAACGAACCAAATCTTTATTTAACTTAACCCAACGTTTCGGACATGTATTATGTCCCTTTTCAAGGCTACATAGAAATTTACAAGTTTTAATTTACAAGAAAATTTTTTTTTTACACTTTTAAATGAATAACGATTTACACTGCTCACCTCTATCAATAAATTAATAGGTTTATAAAACCATCGTTAAAAAGTACGTAATAATGTCTCACAGAGACTCGTCTGCCGTCAGTTCTCGGAAATTTAAAGTCCAAACCGAGCGATAGCTCGTATTTATATTGTGCCCTCGAGTAGTGGGGAGCTGTTAGGTATTTGTAAGCTAACGTAAACCTTTGATTTTATGTTTGTGTTTTTTCTTTTTTTCCAGCATTGAAAGTAATACATTTATATTATTTTTGTAACAATATTTTAAATTAGCAATGTCAGTTTGGCGATTTATGTTATTCGCAGTGGCATAAATATTTAGCATTTTTGAAAATTCTCGTTTGAATTTATTTTTCTCAACATCAAGAATCGAAACATTTTCAAAGTCGAAATTATGTTTTGTGTATTTGCAGTGCATGTATAAGGCAGATCTTTCGTCCGCATTTTTTATGCAATATTTATGTTCATAGCATCTTTTCTTTAGCGCTCTACCACTTTGTCCAACATACGCAGCATGACAATCATTACATTTTATTTTGTAAACAATACCGGTAACATCTGATTTTTTGATTGGATCTTTTCCTAATTTAACGAAACTTAGCTTGTTAGACATATTGTTTACATGCATGATACCATATTCTTTGCAAATCTTATTGATAGACTGTGATAAATTATTAACATAAGGAAGTATAATTAAAGGATTTTTTGTATAAGCTTTTGTAATATTATTACAGTTGTTACTATTAAAAATGTGACAAAGTCTTTTTTAATATTTTTTCAATAAACTGCAACGGAAATTTATTATTTAGAAGAAATTTCTTGACCAAAGTTAAATTATTGTTATGAAAAGAACGATGGGATAATTTTATTGCTTTGTCAACTAGGGAAAAGACTAGAGCTCTTTTTTGTGAAATAGGATGGTGTGAATCAAAGCTTATATACCTACCAGAAAAGGTAGGTTTTCTATACCAATTTGTTAATGGAGAACTATTATCAACTCTAATTATTTGCATGTCTAAAAAACTAAGTTTCTTGTCTATTTCTTTCTCAATAGTAAATTTTAAATACTCGTTGTACTGATTAAAAGTATTCAGAATATTGTCAATTTCAGTTTCTTTAACAATTAATAAACAGTCGTCTACATACCTACAGTAAAATAGTATGGAGTCGCGTAACTTTTCAAGACAACTTTCTTCAGCTTCCTCAAGGACAATTTCAGCAAATCAAGGACTACAGCTGCCTCCCATAGGAGAACCAATAAGCTGTTTGTAATATTTTTCATTGAATTTGAAAAAAGTTGAATTTAATAATAACTCTATACCATTTAAAAACTCAATCAAAGAAAGACTGATCTTATCTTTAAAATATTTCCATTTCTTTCTTATTCCATTTAAAATAAGAGTGAAATCTAAATTTGTGTATAGAGACACAACATCTAATGAAATTAATATGTATCCTAGAGGAATTGTCATAATACCTAATTTTTCCTTAACTTCCATACTATTTTTTACAGAATATTTTGGTTAGGTATGTATTTTTTTAAAAAAAGGCTAAGACATTTATCGAAGGAATAAAACGGACTGTTAATTGAAGAAACGATAATTCTTATAGGATAATTTGATTTATGGATTTTCACTAACCCATAAGCACGTGATAGTAAAGTATTGTCTAGTTTTAAATTTGATAAACGGAAAAATTCTGCTGTGTCAAAAGCACTATTTAAATTTATTAAACTAAGCAAAATTTACTATTGAGAAAGAAATAGACAAGAAACTTAGTTTTTTAGACATGCAAATAATTAGAGTTGATAATAGTTCTCCATTAACAAATTGGTATAGAAAACCTACCTTTTCTGGTAGGTATATAAGCTTTGATTCACACCATCCTATTTCACAAAAAGAGCTCTAGTCTTTTCCCTAGTTGACAAAGCAATAAAATTATCCCATCGTTCTTTTCATAACAATAATTTAACTTTGGTCAAGAAATTTCTTCTAAATAATAAATTTCCGTTGCAGTTTATTGAAAAAAATATTAAAAAAAGACTTTGTCACATTTTTAATAGTAACAACTGTAATAATATTACAAAAGCTTATACAAAAAATCCTTTAATTATACTTCCTTATGTTAATAATTTATCACAGTCTATCAATAAGATTTGCAAAGAATATGGTATCATGCATGTAAACAATATGTCTAACAAGCTAAGTTTCGTTAAATTAGGAAATGATCCAATCAAAAAATCAGATGTTACCGGTATTGTTTACAAAATAAAATGTAATGATTGTCATGCTGCGTATGTTGGACAAAGTGGTAGAGCGCTAAAGAAAAGATGCTATGAACATAAATATTATACATGCACTGCAAATACACAAAACATAATTTCGACTTTGAAAATGTTTCGATTCTTGATGTTGAGAAAAATAAATTCAAACGAGAATTTTCAGAAATGCTAAATATTTATGCCACTGCGAATAACATAAATCGCAAAACTGACATTGCTAATTTAAAATATTGTTACAAAAATAATATAAATGTATTACTTTCAATGCTGGAAAAAAAGAAAAAACACAAACATAAAATCAAAGGTTTACGTTAGCTTACAAATACACTAACAGCTCCCCACTACTCGAGGGCACAATATAAATACGAGCTATCGCTCGGTTTGGACTTTAAATTTCCGAGAACTGACGACAGACGAGTCTCTGTGAGACATTATTACGTACTTTTTAACGATGGTTTTATAAAACTATTAATTTATTGATAGAGGTGAGCAGTGTAAATCGTTATTCATTTAAAAGTGTAAAAAAAAAAAAATTTTCTTGTAAATTAAAACTTGTAAATTTCTATGTAGCCTTGAAAAGGGACATAATACATGTCCGAAACGTTGGGTTAAGTTAAATAAAGATTTGGTTCGTTGGGTCAAGAAGAAGGAGTTTATTTATTCAACAATCACCAATACGAACAATCCTCTAATCTTTCACAAAATCATTGGCATTCGACCACAAAAATGCTGTACCAACCTACACTTCAAATGAATTTGCTAGACAACGAGACGACCTTCATCTCATCTCAGCTCACACGGAAAGAAATCAACATTGACTCTTCGCAAAAAAGCCATCATAACTATGGAGGTAATAGTGTCTTTAAAAATGCACAATCATGTTGCCTGTTATCAGAATCTGAAATTCTCCGAGAATTAAATTGTAATTCTTCTTTTAAAATTTCAACGTGGTTTTCTTTTATCAATTATAATTTCGATAATAATGTAATAAACAAGTGTAAATTTCTGATTAATTCGTTAAGGGGCCTAAGTAAAGTAAAGTCAGAATTAATATTTTTATTACGTTGCAGGTCGTACGACCTTTTACCAAAACACATAATAGGCCTTGAACGCAACATGAACGGTTTCTCCTGGCACTCTCAGTCATGCTCAAAAGAATTTAAATGTTTATACAAAAAGTTTTATAAACATATTCTAAACTTAGAAATAAGTGATCTGAATGTGCATATAAGGTTTTTAAAAAGTAAGATCAACTCTTGCATATCTGCCTTAAAATTAATATTAAGCCCAACACTTATTGACGGTTTTCTCAGTTTTTATCGGAACACAATGACTAATATAAATAACAAACATAATTCTCGATTAAACAGTAAGTTTGATGTCTTAGAAAGAAAACAACGTAAGGTTAACCCGTCTCCAGAGAGCATTGACCAAAACAAAAGCAAATGGCTTGTCAATCTCACGGACGTTGAACTACCGAATGATGTGTTTGAAATACTCAGCTTAGGCGATAAATATAACTATACTGGGAACATTCAAAAAGAAAGTTATTTTTCAATTTTTAAAGAAGTAGAAAATTTTATTAACATACATGATTCAGATAGTTTCGACCACTTAAGAAATAAAGTTCTTATGACAATAAATAAATTTGTGAATACAGATAGACATAAAGAACGAAGAGAATTCGAGTTTGAATGCAAAATAGAAAACACAAAATTATTTTTAAAAGAAAATTCAGATTTAATATGCACTAAAGCTGACAAAGGAAATTCTACTGTGTTAATGTACAAAGAAGATTATATTAACAAAGTTGAATCTTCTTTACAAGATCCGACTTTCTATAAATTATTAAATAAAGACCCTTATAATGAGCTTATTAAAAAAGTTAAAAAATTTTTCACTTCATGGAAAATGAAAGGTGCTTTTGACACAGCAGAATTTTCCCGTTTATCAAATTTAAAACTAGACAATACTTTACTATCACGTGCTTATGGGTTAGTGAAAATCCATAAATCAAATTATCCTATAAGAATTATCGTTTCTTCAATTAACAGTCCGTTTTATGCCTTCGATAAATGTCTTAGCCTTTTTTTAAAAAAATACATACCTAAACCAAAATATTCTGTAAAAAATAGTATGGAAGTTAAGGAAAAATTAGGTACTATAACAATTCCTCTAGGATACATATTAATTTCATTAGATGTTGTGTCTCTATACACAAATTTAGATTTCACTCTTATTTTAAATGGAATAAGAAAGAAATGGAAATATTTTAAAGATAAGATCAGTCTTTCTTTGATTGAGTTTTTAAATGGTATAGAGTTATTATTAAATTCAACTTTTTTCAAATTCAATGAAAAATATTACAAACAGCTTATTGGTTCTCCTATGGGAGGCAGCTGTAGTCCTCGATTTGCTGAAATTGTCCTTGAGGAAGCTGAAGAAAGTTGTCTTGAAAAGTTACGCGACTCCATACTATTTTACTGTAGGTATGTAGACGACTGTTTATTAATTGTTAAAGAAACTGAAATTGACAATATTCTGAATACTTTTAATCAGTACAACGGGTATTTAAAATTTACTATTGAGAAAGAAATAGACAAGAAACTTAGTTTTTTAGACATGCAAATAATTAGAGTTGATAATAGTTCTCCATTAACAAATTGGTATAGAAAACCTACCTTTTCTGGTAGGTATATAAGCTTTGATTCACACCATCCTATTTCACAAAAAAGAGCTCTAGTCTTTTCCCTAGTTGACAAAGCAATAAAATTATTCCATCGTTCTTTTCATAACAATAATTTAACTTTGGTCAAGAAATTTCTTCTAAATAATAAATTTCCGTTGCAGCTTATTGAAAAAAATATTAAAAAAAGACTTTGTCACATTTTTAATAGTAACAACTGTAATAATATTACAAAAGCTTATACAAAAAATCCTTTAATTATACTTCCTTATGTTAATAATTTATCACAGTCTATCAATAAGATTTGCAAAGAATATGGTATCATGCATGTAAACAATATGTCTAACAAGCTAAGTTTCGTTAAATTAGGAAAAGATCCAATCAAAAAATCAGATGTTACCGGTATTGTTTACAAAATAAAATGTAATGATTGTCATGCTGCGTAGGTTGGACAAAGTGGTAGAGCGCTAAAGAAAAGATGCTATGAACATAAATATTGCATAAAAAATGCGGACGAAATATCTGCCTTATACATGCACTGCAAATACACAAAACATAATTTCGACTTTGAAAATGTTTCGATTCTTGATGTTGAGAAAAATAAATTCAAACGAGAATTTTCAGAAATGCTAAATATTTATGCCACTGCGAATAACATAAATCGCAAAACTGACATTGCTAATTTAAAATATTGTTACAAAAATAATATAAATGTATTACTTTCAATGCTGGAAAAAAAGAAAAAACACAAACATAAAATCAAAGGTTTACGTTAGCTTACAAATACACTAACAGCTCCCCACTACTCGAGGGCACAATATAAATACGAGCTATCGCTCGGTTTGGACTTTAAATTTCCGAGAACTGACGACAGACGAGTCTCTGTGAGACATTATTACGTACTTTTTAACGATGGTTTTATAAAACTATTAATTTATTGATAGAGGTGAGCAGTGTAAATCGTTATTCATTTAAAAGTGTAAAAAAAAAAAAATTTTCTTGTAAATTAAAACTTGTAAATTTCTATGTAGCCTTGAAAAGGGACATAATACATGTCCGAAACGTTGGGTTAAGTTAAATAAAGATTTGGTTCGTTGGGTCAAGAAGAAGGAGTTTATTTATTCATTTATATATTTATTAAAATACTTATCTAA